>BLSH010084867.1:422430-434463 GCA_018402905.1 Glandirana rugosa | reverse complement strand
GATCCCAGCTCTTCTCTCCTCACACTGGACTCTGTGTGAGGAGAGAAGAGCTAGTAACAGTGAGTTACCGCTCTGTTTACACTGTATGTGATCGGCTGTGAAGTAGATCACGGCCGATCACAAGGTATCAGCCGCCGGCCGGCGGCTGATACCTGTGTCGGTGACAGGCAGTGTTCCCCAGGAACACGCCGCCACCGACACGCACGCGCAGCGCGCTCCCGATTGCGCGCATGCGCCGTGCGAACGGCGGGCGTGCCGTTTGTGATCGGCTGTGACTTCGTCACAGCCGATCACGTGGTGAACAGCCATAACCAATGGCTGTTCACCCCTGTCGGTGAAGCGGCGTGTCCTGGGGACACGCCGACACCGACAGAGCCGGGATGCGCGCGCCCGATCGCGCGCAATCCCGGCTTAAAGGGAGGACGTCATATGACGTCCACCCGCTGGGAGAGCAGGACCGCTCCGCCGTCATTTGACGGTGGGCGGTCCTGAGGCGGTTACGAAATGGCTTTCTTCTTGCCACTCTTCCATAAAGGCCAGATTTGTGCAGTATACGACTGATTGTTGTCCTATTGACAGAGTCTCCCACCTCAGCTGTAGATCTCTGCAGTTCATCCAGAGTGATCATGGGCCTCTTGGCTGCATCTCTGATCAGTCTTCTCCTTGTATAAGCTGAAAGTTTAGAGGGACGGCCAGGTCTTGGTAGATTTGCAGTGGTATCATACTCCTTCCATTTCAATATTATCGCTTGCACAGTGCTCCTTGGGATGTTTAAAGCTTGGGAAATCTTTTTGTATCCAAATCCGGCTTTAAACTTCTCCAACAGTATCTCGGACCTTCCTGGTGTGTTCCTTGTTCTTCATGATGCTCTCTGCACTTTAAACGGACCTCTGAGACTATCACAGTGCAGATGCATTTATACGGAGACTTGATTACACACAGGTTCTATTTATCATCATTAGTCATTGAGGTCAACATTGGATCATTCAGAGATCCTCACTGAACTTCTGGAGAGAGTTTGCTGCACTGAAAGTAAAGGGTCTGAATAATTTTGCACGCCCAATTTTTCAGTTTTTTATTTGTTAAAGTTTGAAATATCCAATAAATTTCGTTCCACTTCATGATTGTGTCCCACTTGTTGTTGATTCTTCACAAAAAATTACAGTTTTATATCTTTATGTTTGAAGCCTGAAATGTGGCAAAAGGTCGCAAAGTTCAAGGGGGCCGAATACTTTCGCAAGGCACTGTATCTGGCAAGTACTGGTGGTACATGTGACAGCAGTCTCCCGTATTCTAAATATGTCGGGGCTATGGGGTAGAGTGGCAAGATGGAAGCCTTTTCTTACGAATAAAAACTTTCAAGCTCGGCTAAATTTTGCAAAAACACATCTGAAGTCTCCCAAAACCATGTGGGAAATGTGCTATCGTCTGATTAATTCAAAGTTGAACTTTTTGGCCATAATTCCAAAAGATATGTTTGGCACAAAAACACTGCACATCTGCAAAAGAACACCATACCCACAGTGAAGCATGGTGATGGCAGCATCATGCTTTGGGGCTGTTTTTCTTCAGCTGGAACAGGGGCCTTAGTCAAGTTTAGAGGGACTTATGAGCAGTTCCAATTAAAGTCAATATTGGCACAGAACCTTCAGGCTTCTGCTAGAAAGCTGAACATGAGGAGGAACTCAATCTTTCAGCATGACAAGGACCCAAAGCATACATCCAAGTCAACAAAGGATTGGCTACACCAGAAGATGATTAAAGTTTTGGAATGGCCCAGCCAGAGCCCTGACATGAATCCGATTAAAAATCTGGGGGGGGGGGGGGATCTGAAGAGGGCTGTGCACAGGAGATGCCCTCGCAATCTTACTGATTTGGGGTGTTTTTGCTAAGAGTAGGCAAATATTGCCAAGATGTGCCATGCTGATAGACTCATACCCAAAAAGACTGAGTGCTGTAATAAAATCAAAAGGTGCTTCAAGAAAGTGCACACTTGTACAACCATATTTTTATTTTTTTAATTTTACTTCCCTCCACCTAAAAGATTTCAGTTTGTTGTTTAATTGAGTTGTATAGTTTGTAGGTGACATTAAAAGTGGAAAAAGTTCTGAAATTAGTTATCTTTGTCTCATTTTTTTTTACATCACAGAAACCTGACATTTTAACAGGGGTGTGTAGACTTTATATCCACTATATATCCATGTTTTAGGGCAGTATATGCTTTCACCCAGGCAACGTCTTTTTCAAGGAAGTTCTTGCATATTTCAGAAGGACAATGCTAAACCACATACTGCATCTATGGCAACAGCATAGCTTCTTAGTAGAAGAGTCGGTGCTGTGTACAGCAACCTTTCTTAACCAGGGTGCCTAGGCATATTTTTGAAGCCACAGGTTTTCATGGTGCACTGTTACAATTTCGGCCACTGTGCAGGCCAGCTGCCAGCATCCTAACAACTGCTCACATCATCAGTCGATCAGGAGGGCATCGAGCACCTGTACAGCATCCTTGTTTGTTCCCCCCTCTGTCAGCCCTGGGGTCATGTTCCCTGTGTGGGGTAAAGAAAATGAGGAAAAAGGCTGGCTATACATTTTATTGTACAATTTTCCATTTAGAATTGCCAAAACCATATACTATAAGGTCAAACCTGAATACAGTCAGGCAGGCCCTTGCACTACATAGTTGAAGGTAAATCTAAAGGAAATTGAATAAGAAAAATGTATAATGTATGGCCAGCTTAGTAATTGTAAACACTGTTACACCGCTTGTACCTAAGGTAAGCATATAATAAGGCTTAACTGTAGGTACAGTGAATATCTCCTAAATTTGATGTTCAGAGTGTATGTAGCCGATTACCTCATCGCCGCATGTGCTCTGAAGGTTTCGCTTACAATGCCGAGTCTTCAGAGCCCCTACCGGAAAAGGCGGCTCCTGCGCGGGAGTGAGGTCACCGCAGCTCCGGCCACTCAGCGCCGTGAAGAAATACCAGGGGGATGTCAGCCATCTGAGTGGTGAGCGGGCGCTGCCGGAAGGGCTTTGTTCTAAGGTATTTCATAATGTCCTAGTATGTGATGCATACTAGCACATAATGCCGTTTATTCTTATTATAATTTTTTTTTTTTATCCAGCAGTTTACAACTGCTTTAAGAAATATAATACTAGTCAATACCAGTGTGTAAAAGTCAGTTTGCTTTGGAAGAATAAATCACTTGTAATGTTGGGTGTCCTACGTGTTGGTGCAATATGTAAAACTATTAGTTTAGTGTTTGTACATTTTAGAATTGGGTGCCTCAAGATGTGCATAATTTTAAAGGATGCTTCGACTAGAAAAGGTTGAGCACTGGTGTAAAGGTCATAAAGTGCACCTGTGCCCAGGGTATAGACAGTATTTACATGTTTTTAATCCATTAAAGAGCAATGTGAAGTAATTCATTCTCAGAATTATCAAAGATCTCAACAGAAACTCTGGATTTCAGTTAGAAACACCTGCTGGGCTTTACATTAGAGGGCTAGCATGCTGCCAAAATTCTGTTGCAATAGAAAGGAAATAGGAAAAGAGTTATGCTGATTGTAAAGTCTTGTGTTTTTTTTTTTCTAAACAAATTTTATTGAAAATATATTTTTTGTTTACAAACCCTGCAAGAACAAAACAGCCGTTTGATAGGTATGACATACAAATGGTGTACTAAAATATTTACCAGTGCAGCCATATGCCAGAGTCCATGAAATACAGCCATATACCAGAGTCCATGAAATACAGCCATATACCAGAGTCCATGAAATACAGCCATATACCAGAGTCCATGAAATACAGCAATATACCAGAGTCCATGAAATACAGCAATATACCAGAGTCCATGAAATACAGCAATATACCAGAGTCCATGAAATACAGCAATATACCAGTGTCCATGAAACACAGCTATATATCCCTGTCAAACAATTACAGCCATACCTGGTTCCATAAAATGCAGCCTGAAACAGAGCAGACAGGGAGATTCAAATCTCCCGGTACTGCCGCACTGTGATGTCATCACACATGCGCCTGGTGGAGCTCCACTCTGCAGCCAGACCCCATTCAGATAGAAGACAGAGCGGCCGACGCGGCAGTACTTCATTGGACCGCTGGGGCTGCTCTGTCTTCTCCCTGTGTGAGAAGAAACACACCGGTGCTCTATGGTGTCCGGGAGCCCGCAGTGTAATGCGGGCTCCCGGCAGCGACGGGGCGGGGTGTTTTTTTTTTTTTTTTGCAGTATTCGCACCATAAGACGCAGGGACACTTCCCCCATTTTTTGGGGGGAAAAAAAAGTGTGTCTTATGGTGCTAAAAATAAGGTAGGTATGATATTCAGAGACTCTGGGTACTTTCATACTGGGGGGGGGGGGGGCGGTATCGGTAAATCCCTGTTAGTTTCAGTGAGGATTTACCAGTGTTATAGCGGCAATACGGCGCTGCTGTGCAGGCGAGTGCGCATCGCTTTTCACCCTTCACGAGGGGTTAAGATAGGGTTAAAAGTGCAGGGGTACAGCCGCTTTGGAAGCACTGCCCATGGTTTTCAATGGGCAGTGTCGGAGGAGTGGTTATATTAACGCGCTCACTGCACCACCCCAAAGATGCTGCTTGCAGGACTTTTTGTAACGTCCTGCAAGCGTACCACCCCAGTGTGAAAGCACCCAGGCTTTCACATTGGGGTGGATTGGGCTGCATTTTTGAGGCGCTATTTTTAGCTAAATAATAGCACCTGTAAAGCGCCTCAGTGTGAAAGTAGCCTTTGTATAGTAGATATTACGTGAATAACAAAACCTGAATCATTACTTTTTTTTATTATTAGTATATAACAACCATGTCATACTTACCTCTTCTGTGCAATGGATTTGCATGGGGCAGCCCGGATCATCCTCTTCTCGGCCCCTCTTTTCTGCTCCTGGCCCCTCCCTCCTGTCGAGTGCCCCCACAGCAAGCAGCTTGCTATGCGGGCACCCGAGCCAAGCTCCCTGTATTCATTCAGACACGGAGCTGCTGTTCAGCCCCGTCCCCTCTCTCTCCTGATTGGCTAATTGACTATGCTTGACAGCAGCGGGAGCCAATGGAGTGGCTGCTGTGTCTCCACCAATCAGGGGGGAGAGTCCTGGATGGCCGAGGGACTCGTGGACATCGCTGGATAGAGAATGGGATCAGTTAAGTATGAGGGAGGCTGCTACTCAACAGCTTTTTATCTTAATGCATAGAATGCATTAAGATAAAAAAAACCTTCTGACTTTACAACCCCTTTTAAAGCGGAGTTCCGCCCAGAATTTTTTTTTTTTTTTTTTTTTTTGGCATCCACTCTTTTAATACTAAATAGATGTAACCTTTTGTTTCCTTACTTTCAAACCACCTAGTAATTACATGTATTTTTTACTCTCAATTTCATTTCTCTCACTGCTGGACTTGTCCATTTTAGGTGAGGGCATCTGAAGCCCATCCATAGTCTCCTGGCATCTCTTCCTGAAAGAAGTGCATGGTGGGTAACCATCATGCACTACTCGATCTCAGTCCCCCTTAAATAGCGTCATTTCCTTTCTGGAACAGGGAAGCCCACTGACTCCTGGGAAATGATGAATCACATCTACCAGGAGGCCAGGTGAAGCAGGAAGTGAGAAGATTCTAGGGCCAAAAAGGGGCAGATTACAGAGACCACCTAGCAACAAGCAACTTGGGGTGAGTATAAAACATTTTTTTCATTCAAAAGTAAGTCTACATAGGCAAAGGACTTGAATGATGTAAAAAAAAATTTCTGGGTGGAATTCTGCTTTAAGATTTCAGTGCTTTTGCAATGAAATCTCTCCACAGTACCTATTGCTATACAGAGGCAAATGAGAGTTTGTTTAATCGGTTCCCAACCAGCCCATACATTTACTGCTGCACTGTGGCAGTGTAGCGCGAATCGCCGTCTATAAACGGGCAAAAGCTTGCGGGCAAAAGCACAGTGGCGCTCTCATTTCTGCTGCACTCTGCAGGAGTGTGCCCGTGGCTCGGGCGGACCCTATGTCCACCGGCGAGCCGCGATGACCTAGCAGAGAGAGAACAGGGAACTGCTGATGTAAACACAGCGGTTCCCCGCTCTGTGTGCATTTAAAAGATCTACTGATCCCGGTCACTGGGATCAGTTGGATCTCTTATGCCCATGGTAGCCCAGCCCCCTCACAGTTAGAACATGCTTAGGGAACACAGTTAACACCTAGATCTCCCCCTGCAGGTTAACCCATTCACTGCCAATGACATTTATACAGTGATCAGGGGATATTTAAATTTCTGATCGCTGTATAAATGTCATTGGTCCTAAAAAAGTATCAATGTCCGCCCTAATATCAAAGTCCCAATAAAAATCGCTGATCGCCGCCATTACCAGTAAAAAAAAAAAAGAAAATGTAAAAAAAACGCCAGAAATTAATTCTCATGGTTTGTAAACATGGCAACTTTTGCACAAAGCAATAAACGCTGATTGCAATTTTTTTTTTTTTTTTTTTACCAAAAATATGAGGAAGAATATAAATTGGCCAAAACCAATGAATAAATTTTGTTTTTTATATATATATATATTTTTTTGGATTTGGATTTTAGCAAGAAGTAAGAAATATTGTTTTTTGTTTTTTGTTTTTTTGTTTTTTTTTTTGCAAAGTTGACATACTTTTTTTTTTTTTTGTTTGTTTATAGCAGTGATTAGAAATGACACAGAGGTAATCAAATACCACCAAAAGAAAGCTCTTTTTGTGGGGGGAAAAATGACGTTTGTGTACAGCATCGCAGAGCCGCGCAATTGTCATTTACAGCGACACAGTGGCGAAAAGCAAAACGTGCTCTGGCGCTAACATGGGAAATCCTTCTGAGGGTGAAGTGGTTAAAAATGTGCTTACGGCTTATTTAGAAAATGTTAAGGCTTTTGTGTGCACAACCTGGGCACAGGTTCACGTTAATAAATGTGTTTTTGCTGAGCATTTTTTTTTTCCCCTACAGATTGCTGAATTAAAACGAGGCGCAGAAATAATAGTTTGTACCCCAGGCCGCATGATTGACATGTTAGCTGCTAACAATGGTGAGTTCATTTAATTTCCTTCCTTAATGTGGTATGTCTTTCTTTGAACAGTTATTGTAATGGCAAGCATTGTTTTCTCTAAAAGCCACCATTTCAAAAGTTGCCCAAGTGAACATTTGGTCTCTTCCAAAAGGCATATTGTTGCATTTACAAACCTATAAGAACACTGCACTGCAGTGTATAAACCCAGATTTTGTAGCGGCGAGGGTTCATCTGATTGAAATAACTCAAACCTTATTAAAAGCAATCCATACAGGGACTGTTTCAAAGCTTGAACTGTTTTGACCAAAACACTGTGACACTTTCAAAGTAAGTGGGTTACAAACTAGCTGAGCAGACAGTCTTTGGACCACAGGGTCTGCTAAACAAACGTGTGCGTGTGTGTAAATATATACATATGTATATACATTAGAGACCCAATATTAAATTTAGGGGAGTATGCAACACCTCTAGTGAATGAAGAAATGTTGCCTCTTCCATATAGGATGTACTCCGGCACTAAGTACTGCCTCTGCCTTTAATCTTTGTTTTTTGTATGCAAGAGGTAAATAGTAGGGACCTTTCAGGTCCAGTTCTTCCTTTAGTAACTTTACATTTTTTCCCCTTCCATCGGTGCTTTTCGTCTGTTTAAACCATCTGTTTATTAACTATGTGGCAATTTAAAATGTGTGTTTTGTTAAATTAGACATACTTTATTAGACCTCTTGTACACTGCAGCTGATAAACGGACGTTTAGGTCCCTTACACACTTCAAAGCAATCCTTGCACTACTTTGGTCTCACTTTGATGTGACTTAAGGTCCATAGACCTCAAGATTACACAGGCGTTGCTTCAAGTCGCTGCAAAGTCGCGTGACTTTCAGGTCGCACACATGTGAAATGGGCCTTGGGGCAGTTGAACTTTTTTTTTTTCAGCAGCCCCTGAACTCTTCTCAATGTTATCTTATCTGTATATGTACACTCAGTCGTTTATAGTAGTTTAGAGGCTGTTGAGTTTGCAGGCATTTTTGTTAACACAGATAAATCGTGTTCCGGACTTTAGTTTACTAGCATTTCAAACACCAAATGCTTGTAACTGTTTGTAAACTTGTGTAAAAGCTGTAACCCGAGTTTTTGCGCATTTTCGTTTATAAGCGTTTTTAAAGAGGAACATGTAAAATATGTGAAAAAAAAACACAATTTTACCACATGCTGTTGCCTGCAAGGGAGGGGGAGACAGACAGAGAAAGAGACATATACAGAGAAAGAGACATACACACACAAACCTTTATATTAACCATTAATCCCCACCTTACAAACTCAACTGCTTTGGCAATATTAAAATGTATTTTATCCTGCCAATAAAGCTTATTTGAATTGAGAGAGGGACAAAGAGAGCATCCAAAGCTCACAGCTCACTTCTCTCACAGAATTGCTAAAATAGTTAATACAATTTGTTTTTCATGCATTGTGGGCATTTAGGAGGGCCTTCTGATGTGATCTGTTAAAAAAAAAAAAAAAAAACGCTTCTAACCTCAGATGCTCACAACAGCTGCTAAACTCGCATAAACTTGGTATGTAAGGCTCCATTTACACGGGGTGCTTTATCAACCTCCCCTGAACGTTTTTCTTTGACAGCTAGAAGCTGACGTCCAAAATGGCCGTTTTGCATGCCGCGTTTAGCAGTGTTTTGCCATGTTTGCGTCCTAGGAGCGTTTTTAACCAGTTCCCTACTGAGTCATTGTAAAATGACGTCGGCAGGGATCCTCCGTCGATCTGGGTGGACGTCATATGACGTTCTCGCCGCTACTTGGGGGCCCGCAGCACGGCGATCGCGGATCGTGTCCCTCGGGACACAGCCCCCCTCGATCTGGGTAAAGAGCCAATAAAATTGTTTCTTTACCACGCGACCGGCTGTGTCCAATCACAGCCGGTCACTACCGACCTCCATGTGCACGCCGCTTGTGCGCTCCCATGGGGGCGCGCAACGCGGCGATCGGGGCTGAGGCTTGTCCCTCGGACAAAGCCCAGCTCCGATCAGTATAAAGAGCTAATAGAATTGGCTCTTTACCACGTGACCGGCTGTGTCAATCACAGCCGGTCATGTGATGTAAACAAACTGTGGTAATGAGCTGTTACCGCGGTTCTCCCTGCCACACACTGATCGTCCATCAAAGTACCCGAGTACTTTTCACCGTCCCATCAGAGTACCCGAGTACCTGTCACCAACACATCGGAGCACATGGGTACCTGTCACCTGCCCATCGGAGTACCCGAGTACCTGTCACCTGCCCATCAGCGTACCAGAGTACCTGTCACCAGCCCATCAGAGAACCCTGAGTATCTGTCACCAGCCCAGCAAAGTAACCGAGTACCTGTCACCAGACCATCTGAGTACCTGTCACCATCCCATCAGAGTACCTGAGTACTTGTCACCAACCCATCAGAGTACCCGAGTACCTGTCACCAACCCATCAGAGTACCCGAGTACCTGTCACCAACCCATCAAAGTACCCGAGTACCTGTCACCAGACCATCCGAGTACCTGCCACCTGCCCATCAGAGCACACGGGTACCTGTCACCTGCCCATCAGCGTACCAGAGTACCTGTCACCAGACCATCAGCGTACCAGAGTACCTATCACCTGCCCATCAGAGAACCCAGAGTACCTGTCACCTGCCCATCTGAGTACCAAAGTACCTGTCATCAGCCCACCTGAGTGCCTGTCACCTGCCCACCTGAGTACCAGAGTACCTGTCACCTGCCCTTCAGATTACCCGAGTACCTGTCACCAACCCATCTGAGTAACTGAGTACCTATCTGCAGCCCATCAGAGTACCCAAGTACCTTTTACCAATCCATCAGATTACCCGAGTACCTGTCTCCAGCCCATCAAAGTACCCGAGTACCTATCTGCAGCCCATGCCTCATAGAATATACATCGGGTGTTTTCTTTCCAAAATGGGGTCATTTTGGGGGTAATTCCACTGTCCTGGTGCTGCAGGGCCTTCAAAAGTGTGATAGGTATGAATGAAATTTTATCTGTAATTTATGCTCCTAGAACGTCTGACGGTGCTCCCTGCATGTTCAGCCTCTGTATGTGGCAGGGGGTGAAAAAGTCTCGCACGTGGTATCGCCATACTCGGGATGAGTAGCTTCAAAAGTGTTATAGGTGGTTAGGAAATTAGATGTGAAATTTCTGCTCCTAGAATGCCTGACGGTGCTCCCTGCATGTTGGACCTCTCTGTGGCCAGGCTGTGTAAAAGTCTCACATGTGGTATCGTCATACTCGGGATGAGTAGCAGAATATATTTTGGGGGGTAATTTTTGCTATGTACATGCTATGTGTTAGAAATATCTTATAAATTGACCACTTTGTGTAAAAATAAAAGCGTTTTCACTTTCTTTCCACGTATTTCGAAGACTTGTGGAAAAAAATTAACCATTCAAAAGACTCATAATGCCTCATAGATTATACTTTGGGGTGTTTGCTTTCCAAAATGGGGTCATTTTGTGGGTAATTCCGTTGTCCTGGTGCTCCAGAGCCTTCAAAAGTGTAATAGGTCGTTAGGAAATTAGATGTGAAAATTCTGCTCCTAGAATGCATGACGGTGCATGAATGTGGCCAGGCTGTGAAAAAGTCTCACACATGTGGTATCGCCATACTCGGGGGCGAGTAGCAGAATGTATTTTGGGGTGTAATTGAAGTATGCATATGCTGTGTGTGACAAATAACTAATGACAATTTTGTGCAAAATAAAAATAATTTCTTAATTTTGCCAAGAATTGTGGGAAAATAGTACAACTTCAAAAACTCGCCATGCCTCTTACTAAATACCTTGGAATGTCTACTTTTCAAAAGGGGTTAATTTGGGGTGTATTTGTACATTCCTGACATTTCAGGGCCTCAAGAAATGAGATGGGCCATCAGTGCATCAGGTGTGATCAATTTTCAATGATTGGCACTATAGCTTGTAGACTCCTATAACTTTCACACAGACTAAATAATATACACTTATTTGGGTTATGTTTACCAAAGATAGGTAGCAGTACAGGTTTTGACCCAAATTTATGAACAAAATGTACTTATTTGCAAAATTTTATCAAAGAAACTAAAAAGTTTTCTTTTCAAAATTTTCACACTTTTTTCACTTATGTCGCAAAAAATAAAAAAACCCAGAGATTCTTAAATGCCACCAAAAGAAAGTTCTATTTGTGTGAAAAGATAAAAATTTTGTTTGGGTACAGTGTAGCATGAGAGAGTAATTGTCATTCAAAATGTGAGAGCGCTGAAAACTGAAAATTGGTCTGGGCAGGAAGGGGGTATAAACGTCCTGTATTGAAGTGGTTAAAAAAAATATACAGTGCCTTGCGAAAGTATTCGGCCCCCTTTGAACTTTGCGACCTTTTGCCACATTTCAGGCTTCAAACATAAAGATATAAAACTGTAATTTTTTGTGAAGAATCAACAAGTGGGACACAATCATGAAGGGGAACGAAATTTATTGGATATTTCAAACTTTAACAAATAAAAAACTGAAAAATTGAGGGTGCAAAATTATTCGGCCCCTTTACTTTCAGTGCAGCAAACTCTCTCCAGAAGTTCAGTGAGGATCTCTGAATGATCCAATGTTGACCTCAATGACTAATGATGATAAATAGAATCCACCTGTGTGTAATCAAGTCTCCGTATAAATGCACCTGCACTGTGATAGTCTCAGAGGTCCATTTAAAGCGCAGAGAGCATCATGAAGAACAAGGAACACACCAGGCAGGTCTGAGATACTGTTGTGGAGAAGTTTAAAGCCGGATTTGGATACAAAAAGATTACCCAAGCTTTAAACATCCCAAGGAGCACTGTGCAAGCGATAATATTGAAATGGAAGGAGTGTGACTTTCATTTCCCCGGCTTATTAAAACGTGGGAGTTAAAAAGTCAAAAAATAAACAATTTCAAACTTTATAGGTTATTTAAAGCAAGG
>BLSH010084867.1:401159-414763 GCA_018402905.1 Glandirana rugosa | reverse complement strand
CCCCCCCCCCCCCCCCCCATCACTTAGTTTCAGCTTGTCTCCTTCTTTCCATGTATTCCCTGTCCAAATCCTCCCCCACCCCCTCCCCTCTCCCACAAGTGTCATCTGCATTGTAATTATTACAGACCTCAGACCAGCGTGCTGAGCGACGTCTCTCCTCCCGAGCTCCTCCTGTCTGTACCGGAACAGATCAGAGCCGAGGGAGGAGGGGCGAGTTCAGTGTGATAGGCGGCCAAAGAAGGACAGTGCAGACTGCAGAGCGGAGATCGCGCCGTGTGGGACACCTAACGCCCCGCACAAGCTGCGGAGTGGATGACACTTGGTGCCCACACTAGCCGCACTCCTGCCAGCAAGTGACTGGAGTGGAGCCAAGTTCCGACACTTTGCTCTACTCCGGAGTTTGCCGGGACTCCTATCCAGGAATGGAATTTACCGCGCCCACCCGGTAACGCCGGCCCTGCAAAAGGCCGCCACTGGACCCAACAAAAGCCTCTAAGTGTTACCACCAACACGAGCGCTTGAGGGTGGGGGGCCCACCTGGAAGACCTTCGATCCCAGGGATCCTGGGATCAGGCTCAGAGCAGGGCCTCATCCAACTTCAGGGAGCTCCTTGCAGTCAGAGAATCACTGAAGGGATTCAGGACAGGGAGGTTCAGGTGTTCTCGGACAACGTTGTTGCAGTAGCCTACCTGAACCACCAAGGAGGGACCAAGTCCCGAAGGCTAGCCAGGTTGGCACAGGAGATCCTAGAGTGGGCAGAGAAGAGGATTCCCTCAATCTCCGCGGTCCACATAAGGGGAGATTTCAATGTGGAAGCGGGCTTTCTGAGCAGACGGCCCGTTCACCAAGGAGAATGGGAATAATGCGAGAAAGTCTTTGCTCTAATAAAGCAGCAGTTCGGTGCACCAGAAGTGGACCTCTTTGCCTCCAGGGAGAACAGGAAGATTCCAAAATTCTTTTCTCTCACCAAAGAGTTAGAGTCAGGAGGGGTAGATGCTCTAGCTCACAGATGGGACTTCGGACTGGCGTATGCTTTCCCTCCTCTTGCTCTCATCCCCAGAGTACTGCAGAACCTAAGCCGGACAGGGATCCGTCTCATTCTTGTCACTCCTTGGTGGCCAAGGAGGGTGTGGTTTCCGACGCTAAAGAGGTGTTCAGTCGCCCAACTGTTTCATCTACCTCTCAGGCAGGATCTCCTCCGCCAGGGCCAGGTGTTTCATCTTGATCCAGGGTTCCTAGCCCTGGTGGACTGGTGTGTGAGAGGGAGCTCCTTAGAGGAAAATGTTGCTCAGAAAGGGTAATTGATACCCTCCTGCTGAACAGGAAGCCGGACACCAGGCGCATTTACGCCAAGATCTGGGGGGGGGTCTTCTCTCGCTGGTGTGCGGCAACATAAGTCCCGGGACGGGCGACCCCATCAGTTCTGGATAGCAGTCAAGACCCTCAGGGTACAGATGGCGGCCCTATCAGTATTTTTAGATAGACTAGCTGTGGACCTGCTCATAAAAAGATTTTTGTTAGCCAGGGAAAGGGTGACCCCGGTAAAGTTAAAAAGTTTTCCACCGTGGGATTTATCCTTGGTTCTGGATGCCCTGACCAGGGAGCCGTTTGTAGCTCAGACGACCTTTAAGTTTCTTTCAAAATGGCTTTCCTTTTGGCAATTGCATCAGCCAGAAGGATAGGGGACTTACAGGCTCTAACAGTTAAAGAGTCTTTTTTGTTTATTTTGGAGGACAGGGTTGTACTTAGGCAGGACCCCCTATACCTCCCAAAGGTGGCTTCACAGTTCCATAGGAGCCAGGAGATTGTTCTCCCCTCATTTTGCACAGCCCCTCGGAATGAGAGAGAGGCAAGCTTCCATACTTTAGACGTCTATTAGTTTACTTAGACCGTGTCAAAGGGTTTAGAAGGTCTAACCATTTGTTAATTAATTTCTGGGGTCAGAAGAAAGATCTCCAAGCATCTAGGTCGACCGTGGCAAGATGGATAAGGCAGGCAATTTTAGCAGCTTATGAGCAGGCTGGTAAACCAGCCCCTGCTCGATTGAAAGCTCATTCCACTAGGTCTCTGGCGACCTCCTGGGCTGAAAAGGCGGGTGCCTCAATTGACCAGATCTTTAAAGCGCCCACGTGGACGAGCCAGAACACATTCCTGAGGCACTACAGAGTTGAGTTGTTGTCACCTCAGGACCTGGCGTTCGGTAGAAAAGTCCTGCAGGCAGTGGTCCCGCCCTAAAGGTAGGCCTGAGCTCCTTGCTCATCATCTCAGCTGTGCCATCCTGGAAGAATGACTTGAGAAAATTCCAGTTACACTTACCGGTAACGGTGTTTCTGGGAATTCTTCCAGGACGGTAGGCCTACTTCCCACCCGTTTATGTGTTGGTGGTGTTTGTTGGCACGGTAGGATACACTCTTGCACCGGTGTGGGCTAATACTTTGTCTCAACTGAGGGGCAGAGGGAGGGTGGGGCCTTTTAAACTCTGTTCTTGATTGTGTTTCCTGTCCAGGTGAGAACAGTCATCTCTCAGCTGTGCCGTCCTGGAAGAATTCCCAGAAACACCGCTACCGGTAAGTGTAACTGGAATTTTTCCATCGGTTTTTGCCAATTTATATTCTTCCTCCTATTTTTGGTAAAAAAAAATCTCAATCGGCATTTGATTGGTTTGCGCAAAAGTTGCCGTGTTTACGGATGATAATACATTTCTGAGGTTTTTATTTTTTTTACTAGCAATGGCGGCGATCTGCATTTTTTTAGCGGTACTGCGATATTGCAGCGGACATGTCGGACCATTTTGACACTTTTTTGGGACCATTGGCATTTATACAGCGATCAGTGCTATAAAGATGCACCGATTACTGTGTAAATGCCTTTGGCAGTGAAGGGGTTAGCCTGGAGGGGGCGCTCTAAGGGTTTACTGTGTTCCCTGGGTGTGTTCTAACTGTATGTGGGCTGACCTGGCTGGGGGAAGGGAGTGATCACGGCTTCCATATACAGGAAGCCTGTGATCACAACCCTTCCCCCCTCTAACAGAACGGAGATCCGTGTTTACTTACACTGACCCTCCGTTCTTTCACTGTGGGGGGGGCCATTGCGGGTAGCCAGCGGCGATCAAGTCTGCCCTACCCGCTCCCTGGCGCCTACAACACTCGTTATCGTGGCCGCCATCCTGTGACGGCGTTTCGCGATAACGAGCCATCTTGCCGCCATCACGCTGTGTCGGGCGGTCAGCAAGTGGTTAAATGACCTTGTGTAAATCTACTAATAAGATAACATAGAGGAAAGTTCAGGGGCAGCTGAAAAAAATGCCCAAATGTCTCTAAACATCCGTTTACCAGCAGCAGTGTAAATGAGGCCTTAAAGCTATAACAAGGACGTTTTTCAATGTCTGTTATCAGCTGTCAGTTTCCAGCGTTCAGAAGCAGTTTTCAACTGCCCTGTGTCCATGAGGCTTTATTATGGCTATTAGGTTACATTTTTAGTAACCATTGTGCAGTGAACTGGAAAATTCTGGCAGCTTCACAAACCGTTTGCTACAATTTATTCTTTAGTTCTTGGTTAATTCCCAGTTGATTTACTGCAGTGTCTCAGCTTGTAGGAAAGAGGCATAAGAACTTAAAGTAGTATTATGTACTTTGACAAGCTCTCAACTTTTTGCATTATTACGTTTTGTTTCCGCATGACTGAATAGGTTGATCCTTTCTTTACCAAAAGGATTTTCATGCAGCGCAGAGATCCTGAAATGTTAAACTTGTATGCCACATTGAAACACTGCAAACCGTTATAGAACTGTAAAAACATTTTAACAACAAATCACTTAACACACTATATAAGTTAACCTGGTAATACAGAACCTGATGCTGTTAGCTCACGGACACCTCAAGAATTATAAACCGCCTAGTATTGTTCTGCACTTATGTCTGACAATTAAATGCAAGAAGCGGACTATTACATGGCACTTTAGGACAAACATATATTCTAAGCTGTGCACCTCAAGAGAGCCTGCCATGTGCGATATTGCATAGGACTGAGACCTAAATGAGCTCTGCAAGCAGTTGGTTTGATATTGCGTTGTTGCATGACTTTTGAAGCCATTTTGAGAAAAATGTGTTCTGAAACATTTTACAGTCTTTTTCTGGAATCGCTATACAGTTCACAGTGGCTTAAAAAAAAAAAAAACTTGCTATTACAAATGAATGTTGAGGTTTTCTGCCTTTTTTTATCTGTTTGTTTTGCATGCTGAACTTGTCTATTTTTATCAGTCTTTGTACCATGAAAAAAAAACTTACTAAACTGTTACATTGTTTAACTTCTGTGGGAAAAAATATATCCGTGCAAGATATATAGAACTGGATTTCCAAGACTTCTCTCTTCTAAGGTAGGTTTATTCTGCCATTTTGTTAGGATGCAGTTTAAAAAATCGAAAGCTTGTTTTAATTATGGTAAGGCATTTAAGGTTGAAGTTAATTTTAGGGTGATATGGTATTTTTCCACATGAAAAGTAAAAGCATATTAAAATGGTAATATGGTATGAACTGTGACATGTATTCATTCTCCTTGCAAATGCTATATTTCATTATTTGTTTTAAGTTGTGGCAAGCTTGATAGAAAAAAAAATCATAATACACATGATTCTCTTGCTCCTGGTCAGACATCAATGTCTGATAGAGTGGGGCTATTCTTACAGCAAGACAGTTTGATGGTGTGCCTGTTTGCCAGAGCTTAAGGCAGGCATGCTGAAACTGATCATGCATTTGGCTACAGCCCAGTTTGGTTGAATTGTAAACATTATGGTATGTCAAAAAATATGTAACCATTTTTGCCACAGTACAAAAGCCAAATACAATTTCAATGGTTCACTTGTGTTGTCCTAGTGTGATTGAACACCCTTTTTGAGCTGTTTCCTTCTATCGTGTTCCTAAAGACTGGATCTGGGTTTTAATTACACTACTGCTGTTATTTGAGGCATATGAAGATCCACAACGGATTCCTCACAACACACATTAGTTTTGTGTTGATAATTATACAGAGAACCCAATTTTAAGTAAAAAAAAATAAGTCTGAGTCTGTCCAGAGATTTCAGCTCATATCCGTATGAAAGCATCAGTCTTTTTAGAGTGGCCTGACATACTCCTGCTCTGTCACAACTACAGCTTGGCAACACTCACTTCAGCAGTCTTTAGCTGCAGCTTCTGGAAATTCACAGATTTTTGTGCTAGGCATGGGAAAACTTTGAATATAAATGAGAAAATAACATATGCAAAACTTAGTTTTAAAGCACCCAGATTAGTATAAATTTCAATACGGGTTTGCAATAAACAGGAAAAAACTAACTGTATTTTTTTTAGTTTTTTAAAGGATCTGTTTTTATTGAGCTAATTACTCAGTTTTGGGTGAATGCTGGCATGTTCATGAACCCACTGGCTTCTCAAAACTCGCAGGGATTCTTGAGGGAAAATTCCTTCTCCCTCCTCCAATATTATGGTGCCTACAAGCCATTGTAATGTCAGTTACTTAGATCTTCCTAGATTCCATGCGAGAACTCCAGCCAGTGTAAGGTGACAGACGTGGCAAGGAAGTGGAACCAAAATCCCAAGTGGGGTGTTTATTACAGGTTTCCCTATGAGTTTTAAGAGATCATGAGGTAATTGCACTTGCCATCGTTGACCTTAGCATGCATATTTGGCTGGTCTGACCTTAAATTACGAAGGATTAAATATTAAAGACTTACTTCATCTGAATTTACTTTTTACTACATATTAAAATTGTTCAGTCCGTCCCATAGTGCAACCAGTGGGCAAAGTGTGTGTGCTGAATCTGGGACACAGTGTGATCTTTCTGCCTTCCACACATGCGCTGTAATCTCTAATATGTTCTTTCCTAGGTGACTGCTGTCATAAAATGCCTAACGTGGCTCCAGGCTCCACCTCAGTCTTAGTTTTATGATGTGTGCTTGGAGAGGGCTGAATTATGTAGCCATGAGATGGTACGCAAGAGTAGGCACAACTCAGCCAGATATCAGAGGGCCTAATATACAATCATATGAGGTTTACCTAGCAAAATTAAATTTGTTATGCTAGGTTTAAACACTTTGTTTTACTAATTTATTTGAAATATCTTTTCACACTTGTCACTTATTACTCGTCACTGATATAGCTGTTTAACAAACCTTCCCTTATCTTCTTTGTGATTTTCCAAAATATAGGTCGAGTAACCAATTTGCGACGGGCTACTTATGTTGTTCTTGATGAAGCAGACCGAATGTTTGACATGGGCTTTGAACCACAGGTAAACAGCAGGACATGAACAAATAGCAAAGCAAATAGCATTGTAGCAATGTATTCACTCATAACCACATCAATCCAAGATTTCATTAAAGCATTTTGACACCTAAATGTAATATTTTAAAACAGACATTTGCAGCCACCAAGTTTGTCAGGAAAGCCAGTGCTTGATTTCAAGACTACTTTTAAGTTTAAAAATATATATTATTTAAATTTTAACAAACATTAGTTATCTCTCATTTGTATCATATAAAAAAAAATCCTTGCTAGCTATATATATATAATTTTTTTTTTCTATGAGGCCCAATATATTGCCCAGTTGCGTGTTAATCTTGTTACACGCAGATTGCTTTTTTATTTTTTGTTACACGCAGATTGCTTTTTTTCTCCTTACGTTCACTGACAGACGCAGCTCTTCATTGACTTTGTGGGTTTTATGTTCGTCCCACTAGGAGTTAACTAGGCAGGGAAAAGAATCAGCTGGCCCCTCCCCTGGGGGCCGTCCTCTCTCCCTACATTAACACCCCTCATAGCATAGCTCTTCAGCTTCAATGCCTAGTTCGCAAGGAGTTGACCTGGCTTCCCTTCAAGGGAACTGCGGTCCTGTTGTGACCATTTTTATTTTATTTTATTTCATTTTTATTTTCATTATCTTCTATCAAGATGATCTGCTATCAAGAAGCCGGTCGGGGCATAGAGAGTCCTGGAGCTCTGCACTTTCCCCGGCCTGGCCAACATGATGCAAAGCCAGTCCCACTGTATGTGGACCCGCCGCATCGTGCCCGTTCCCTGCGGGCGGCCCGGGGTAAACCCCCCTTTTTAGCGCCCTTTACCGGATGCAATTCGGCAGGGCACTTTGGGCCTGCAGCATACCGTCCATGAGAGGGCGGAAAGTCTGCGATCGGGTGGCTACCCGCGGCGCCGGAGTGGTAAGTGAGCGCCCCTGCCTTCCCCCCTTTTAGGGGCGTGAAGGGGGGGCCCGACGACCGAAAAAAAAAATTCTTCACTGGGTAGCCACTGGTGGGACGCGTATAGCTCCCGTTTACCCCCTACCTCACCCCTGCCCCCCCCCAGCACCACCGCAATCTTTTCGGCGTTGGAATTAAAAATCGCCATGCGGCGATCGGCCGCCATTTTGCGGTGGACCGCCGCCATTTTGCCATAGCCGCTGACATTTTGGGCCTATGGGGCTTTCTCTCTAGTGCTCAGAGCGGCCGTTTTCGGTACTGCACGTTCCCTGAAGGGTGTGTTTGGCCTCTAGTGTTTAACGGCGGCCATTTTGACTGCATGCTCTGCAAAATACACGTGTCTGCAGCTTCTCCCTTCTCCTGGAACGGCGGTGATTCGGGCAGCGATCTGCACTGTAACGGGCAGCAGAACAGCAAGTATAGCTGGGCTCCCTCCGGGTGCTGGTGGTGGTGGGTGCAGTCCTCTGTGGGTGTGTGGCAGTGTAGGGGCGCCCCTTTTCTCCTTCCTGTGTCATTTTTCTGAGGGAAGCTATGACAGATCTCCCTGCTGAACCTGCTGAGGTGGCATCAGCAGCGGCGCAATCTGATCAAGGGGCTTTTCTGGACCAGCTGCGGGTGGTCTTTAACAAATTTTTCCCTCGTGCGGAAGCCGCTCAGTGGGTCCCCAAGAAGCGTCCCCCTCCCCCTCATTATTACTCAGGGGAGGATTCGGAGCTGGATGTGGCCTCAGGGGTCTCGGGGGCCCCAGCGGACTTGTCCGATGAGGAAACGGAACCAGCGGACGGTGAAGGGGATCAGGGGGCGGCAGCTGCGCAAGAAAAAGCATTAATTGCTGCCATTATCACACAAGTTTCAGCTGGTTCAAGATGGCGAATCAGAGCGGAGTCCGCCTCGGCTCTGGAGGAGAATGTGAGTATCACGATGGCCTCTCTGCTGGACTTTGGCTGGTTGCTAAACCTGAAGAAGTCGTCGGTGTATCCATTCGTCCGCCTGGAGTATCTGGGTTTCATTCTAGACACAACAGGCGAAGGTGTTCCTCCCTCCGGAAAAATTGCAGTGTCGGCAGTGCACACCCTTTTGTCGCACCGTCGGTCTTCATTACGGTTCTGTATGAGGGTGCTGGGACTCATGGTCTCGTCGTTCGAGGCGATACCTTTTGCTCAGAGTCGCACTCGTTTTCTCCAGCAAGCAATCCTGACTCGGTGGGACAAGTCTCAGTGGTCGTTGGACCTTCCGATCCATCTGAGTCCCCAGACCAGGGCGTCTTTGACCTGGTGGCTTCGGGTCTTGGCCCTAACTCAGGGGAAGACGTTCCTGCCCCTTCAGTGGGTGATCATCACCACGGATGCCAGCCTGGCGGGCTGGGGTGGAATCCTGGGGCAGCTATCTGCCCAGGGCCGTTGGTCGGCTCAGGAGGCTCGCCTCCCCATCAACGTGCTGAAGCTGAGAGCAATCAGACTGTGTCGTCTTCACTGGACGATGAGATTGCAAGGTCGTCTGATCCGAATTCAATCGGACAATGCCACAGCGGTGGCGTATGTGGACCATCAGGGCGGCACAAGGAGTCCAGCAGCTGCAGCGGAGGCAGCTCTGATACTGCGTTGGGCGGAACTTCACGTTCCGGCGATCTCAGCCATTTACATTCCAGGCGTGGAGAACTGGCAGGCGGATTTTCTCAGTCGCCAGACGCTGGACCAGGGAGAGTGGTCCCTCCATCCGGAGGTGTTCAATCAGATTTGCCGCAAATGGGGAACGCCGGACGTGGATCTCATGGCGTTCCGGTTCAATCACAAAGTGAAAACCTTTGTGTCCAGAACGAAGGATCCGTTGGCAGTGGCCACGGACGCTCTGGTGGCCCCCTGGAGCCATTATCGTCTCCTGTACGCTTTCCCTCCGATAAGACTGCTTCCGAGATTGGTACGCAGAATAATGGCGGAGGGATACCAATTATCCTTGTGGCTCCAGATTGGCCCTGGCGCACCTGGTACGCCGACGTGGTGCAAATGGTGGCAGATGCCCCTTGACGGCTCCCGCTGCGAGACAATCTTCTGTCTCAAGGACCCATATTGCACCCTGCTTTACCCTCGCTGACTTTGACGGCTTGGCTATTGAGTCCCAGGTGTTAAGGGACAGGGGAGTCGCCGACTCCGTAATCCCTACTCTGTTAAAAGCTCGCAAGTGTACTTCTCGCAAGATTTATTACCACACCTGGAAGGCTTACATAGCTTGGTGCGAGGCGGAGGGTTATAACCCTCGCTCTTATGTCGTGTCCAGGGTCCTGACCTTTTTGCAGCAGGGCCTGAACAAAAAACTGGCTTTGAGTACTCTCAAAGGCCAGATTTCGGCTTTAGCGATACTCTTTCAGAGACCTTTAGCTTCGCACTCGCTGATTCGTACCTTTGTACAGGGTGTGCGACATGTGGCGCCTCGGGTAAGGTCTCCGATGGCTCCGTGAGATCTGAATTTGGTGCTTTCTGTTCTTCAGAAACCACCTTATGAGAAAATCAGGGAGATTTCCTTACAAGTGCTGTTCCAGAAGGGGGCCTTTTTAGTTGCCATCACTTCCGCCAGACGGGTGTCGGAATTAGCTGCACTATCGTGCAAGTCTCCCTATTTAGTAATGCATAGGGATTAGGCGGTCTTGCGACCCTCTCCTTCCTTCCTTCCAAAGGTGGTCTCTTCTTTTCACATTAATGAAGATATTGTTCTGCCTTCATTGTGCCCTCGTCCATCGCACCCAAAGGAATTTGAGTTGCATGCTTTGGACGTAGTGAGGGCCTTACGGGTGTACTTGGCTGCTACAGCTTCTTTTCGAAAAGCTGATGCCTTGTTTGTACTGCCAGAGGGCCCACGCAAAGGCTTAGCGGCCTCTTCGGCTACGATTTCTCATTGGATTAGAAAAACCGTGACCCATGCGTATTCTGTTCGGGGCAAGGTCCCCCCTTTTCCGGTCACGGCTCATTCTACCCGGGCTGTTAGCACTTCCTGGGCTATCAGACACCAGGCTTCGGTGTCACAGGTGTGCAAGGCGGCCACTTGGGCCTCGGTTCACACTTTCACTAAGTTCTATAAGGTTGATGTGTTTGCATCTTCGGATGCTGCTTTTGGCCGCAAAGTTTTGCAGGCGGCAGTGTAGGCGCGTCTGGCGCCTCTTCAGAGGTTCAGTTGGGTACTGTTGTTAGCGTTTACTCACCCCTCTTTTTGACACAGCTTGGGGACGTCCCCACAAAGTCAATGAAGAGCTGTGTCTGTCAGTGAACGTAAGGAGAAAAAGGGATTTTATTAAAACTTACCGTAAAATCCTTTTCTCCGAGTTCACTGACAGACGCAGCACCCACCCCTCTGGGCTCTGTTTTTGGTACGGCTTGTGTACGAACTGAGGTGCTATGCTATGAGGGGGTTTAATGTAGGAAGAGAGGACGGCCCCCAGGGGAGGGGCCAGCTGATTCTTTTCCCTGCCTAGTTAACTCCTAGTGGGACGAACATAAAACCCACAAAGTCAATGAAGAGCTGCGTCTGTCAGTGAACTTGGAGAAAAGGATTTTACGGTAAGTTTTAATAAAATCCCTTTTTTTTTTTTTTTTTTTCAGTCAGCCAACATACATAAATCTTGTATTCACCTCACGTGTGGAGTAGGAATTCTCCCCAGCATGGACAGGTGGCAAGAAAAGCAGCAGGGGGCGCTAAAGGCAGGGAACCTTTTCCCAGACTGAACCCTTTTCTTTAGCCTGCAAACGCTCTCCTGGAGGCATCTTTTCCTTCCTTGGACGCCTTTTCCAGTGCCATGGAACGTTTTGTTTCTCGTATCAAACATCCTCTATCCCCGTGTATGCGTCTGGCAATTTGGATGTGAAACTACCCCAATCTTTACTTCCGGGGCTCTCAGGCAGTGGATCCCTCCTCCTTTGAAAGTGACAGGGAATTGCCAGCAGTGAAGTTCGCACGTGAGAAATAATTGGCATCTCCCCTTATCACAGCGGTCAGGGAAACCCGGAGGATTTCCAGCCCCCGGCTACGGACTCTGAAATCCCTTATGGGACTTAAAAAAGTAACAGACGGAGGGGGGGGTGTGACCATATGTGAGGATGCAAAGCAGCATGTGCGGCTTCCTCTCCACCAGTTACAGCATCCTGGAACGGAGCCCCCCGAGACTCAAATGGTTATGAGGCCGGGGACCGGGATGCAAGCGTGAGCAGAGCCAGAGCCTGAGTCTGCTCCAAGCAGCAACCTGTCGGAGCAGCGGCGGTGGAGTGAGAGACCCGTCGCACTCGTGAAGAGACAGGGAGAGCTGCAAAAAGTGTGGTGGCAGCGTGAGAGGCTTTCCGCCACACGAGGCATCACAAGGACTGACTTCTGACCCTACAGGAAGCTCCACAGCGGCGTGCGGAGCCAGCGGAGAGAAGAGACTCCATAAGCCCTCAGTCACTGTGGCCATCTCAGGGTAAGACTCATACCTTATAAAATTGTACATTGCGCTGTTGCACCCCCCTGGGGAGCCCGGTGGTTGAGAAGAGCTGGGGTGGTCTGCACAGAGTCAGAAGTGTGGGAGTGTACCCCCCCTCCAGCGGGGTGTGTGGTGACCAGAGGGACCAGTGGAAAGAGACTTTTAAGATCTGTATACAGTGAATAGTGGTGACGGAGGGGTGAGAGACCTCCATGGTACACCCAGAGCAGGGTCTCTGTTCATCTGACACCGTACAACAGCTATAGAGAGGCATCTTTGCTTGCTGAATTTGCATCCTGCTGCTGCTGCTTCCTTTGGACACTGCACCCTGCATTTGGTCTGTGCAGCACCGCACTCAGCTTTCTTTCTTTCTTTTAAACCGAACAGATTAAATACCACAACGGAGGGGGCGTGTCCAAGATGGCCGATGGAGTGGATGTGTAGCTGAGGAGCTCCTGCATACCCCTCGGTTTTTTATGTCTTTCCCTGCTGTTGTGGCCCTCAATCTTGGATCCTGAGGTGGTGGATACCTTCAGGGAGCGAGGTATGTCCAGAGGGAGGTTCGGGGTTTCTCACGGCACCCGCTCCTCGCAGAAAAAGAAAAAGCCAGCACAGGCATCCCCGGCACCCCTCCGGGCGGGAGCACTTTCTACTGCAGCACAGGCATCCCCGGCACTTTCTACTGCAGGCCACAATATGGCTTCTCAGACTCAGGAGGGCGGCCTGGGACTGGGTGAACAATCTCAGTTTGATGCACTAATGCTAGCCATCAACACCTGCCAGACTGCCCTCACTAGCAGGCTTGAATCGGTGCAGATGGATGTCGGCCTCATCCGAAGGGATATGGATGGGTTCCACCCTCGTCTTACAGAGGCAGAATGCCGCGTGGGAGATGCAGAGGACACTCTCCAGGAACACTCTGCCTCTATTCATTTACTCCTCACTAAAGTGAGGGCCCTGGAGGGACGTGCGGAGGATGCAGAAAATCGTAATAGGAGGAACAACCTCCGTATTGTGGGTCTCCCTGAAGGAATAGAAGGGACTGATCCCCTAACGTTTACGGAGCGATTGCTGCGCTCCCTCTTGCCCCAGGCCCAGTTCTCTGATTTTTTTTGTGGTGGAGAGGGCACATAGGATGCCTGCTACCCGTGGGCTAACGGGAGCTCCTCCACGCACATTCATCTTTAGACTGCTGAATTTTCAGCATAGAGACCTAGTACTACGTGAGGCCAGGAAGGTTGAGGAGCTATGTCATGAGGGAGCCAGACTGATGATATTTCCAGACTACTCCATTGAAACCCAGAAGCTCCGAAGGTCCTTTGACCACGTGAAATTGAACCTTCACAACCGGAAAATAAAGTACAGTATGCTCTTCCCTGCACGGCAAGAGTACAGGATGGTGAAACAGTCAGTTTTTTTACGTCGCCAGAGGAAGCATCCAGCTGGGTGGAAACCCTGCCCAGAGGCTGAAGTACACAGCACGGTTCTCTTATCCTTAGCTTGGAAGTGTTGGCGGGCACTTACAGGGGGCAGTGATGGTTGTATGGCTGGTGCTCTCTTACCGAGACCCAGCAGGTTCTTATTTTGCTCTGATAAAATCTGCCCCCCTGGATGTATTGATTTTTTCCATGTCCTTATGCAATGGCTGGCCTAGCCTTCACAGAAGGGGGCCCACTCTTTGAGAGGCCTCAGCTCACAGGCCCAGATTATGTACGGCCTGTTTTTGCTCGCCACTGCTTGTAACACAGTTTGGTTTACTTCTGTTCAAGAATGTGCACCTGGACCTCCAGGAGAACTTGGTCCGGTTTAATATATACGAGGGGGGCAGCTGCATGTGAACTGGAACTCCCGGGTGCTGCTGTTCACAACCCCTAATGGCGGCTGCCACGTTTTGTTTTTGGGATAAAGCAC
>BLSH010084867.1:382947-393044 GCA_018402905.1 Glandirana rugosa | reverse complement strand
GTCCAATATCGCTTTTAAACGTAGATGCCAAGGTATTAACGAAGGTTCTGGCGACCAGGCTTAACTCGGTTATCCTTTCCCTGGTGAATGGAGACCAGACTGGCTTTATGCCGGGGAAGGGAACTGATATTAACTTGCGTAGGCTCTATACACATATTTCCCATGCCGCGGCGGAGCCCTCTTCGGGAGTGGTTGCCTCGTTAGACGCGGAAAAGGCCTTCGATTCCGTTGAGTGGGAGTTACTGTGGCAGGTATTGGAGAGATTTGGGTTTGGCCCTAAATTTATATCCTGGATTAGGCAACTGTACGCTAATCCCTCAGCCAGAGTCCGAACTAATGGACTGCTCTCGTCCCCCTTCTCTTTGGGCAAGGGTACCAGACAGGGATGCCCTCTGTCGCCGGGGCTTTTTGCCCTGGTGATGGAGCCTCTGGCTATTTTACTCAGAGCCTCTGAGGTTACAGGTATAGAAATAGCGCCGCTAACGGAAAAAGTTTCCCTCTATGCGGATGATGCCCTCCTTTACCCCTCTAACGCCTCCTCATCCCTCGAGGCTGCCCTCAAACTTATTGACCAATACGGCTTCTTCTCGGGGATAAAAATTAATTGGACAAAATCCCTACTCTTCCCTCTTTCCCCAATGTTAGCAAACCCTCCGGCCTCTGCTTCCCTCACCCCTGTCTCTAAATTTAAATATCTGGGGATCGAAATTCAGAGAGACCCTGGTAAATATCTGGATGACAATGTCTACCCAGTGTTACAGCATCTCATCAATAAATGCCAGATCTGAAAGACGTTACCTCTATCCCCAGTCTGCAGAATTAATTTAATTAAGATGACCTTCCTCCCTAAGTTCCTTTATGTCTTTCGACATACTCCTGTCCCCATCCCCACTAGAATATTTAACAAAATAGACCAAACAGTGAACTCATTCATATGGGCGGGCAAAGGAGGTGCTACATATGCCCCTCTCGTTGGGAGGACTGGCCCTTCCCAATTTCCGCAAGTACTATTGGGCGGCGGTGTTGGTCACAGTTCGTTGGTGGTTTACCCAGACTTCTTCTAACCCGGCGGTAAACGTAGAGATGGCCATTCTGGGCTTGTATGCGGCCCTGAGTAACCTAGTGTTTAGGGGTGTTAGAGCTCACCCAGACATGACAGCGCCCATGCGCACTACGGTAAAAGTGTGGGAACATGTCTCTGCGTTTCTCACAACGCCGGGAACCTGGTCGCCCTATACCCCCCTCTGGGGTAACCCTAAATTGGCCCATTTCCAGTCTATTCCTGATCCGTCCCTATTGGCCCGGTATGAAATTAAAATACTCCAACATATTATGCCTGAGGGGTCACTGCTATCTTTCGATCAGCTGCGCGAGACCTATCCACTTCCTACAACAATGTTTTTCCGCTATATTCAACTACAACACGCAGCACAGGCACAATTCCCAACTAGGCTGACATTAGACTCTCTTGGAGTGGAGAAATTCCTTATTTCACGGAATGTGGATCAAGTGCTCTCTGCACTCTATCTCAGGATTACTTCTGCTGACTCTGGCAGAGGGGAGGCATTATTCAATAAATGGAAATCAGACATTCCTAGTCTTGACGATGAGGATTGGCAGGAGGGGATTCAGCAGTATATTCCCCTTATGGTAGCGGCCAGGGATAGGTATATACAGCTTAAGTTCCTACACAGGGCCTATTACACCCCTCAGAGGCTGGCAAGGATCTTCCCCTCCAGGTCGGATAGATGCCCTAAGTGTACTGGGGAGGAGGGCACTTTTATCCACGTCACATGGTCCTGCCCGGTGATGCAACAATTTTGGCTGGGGGTGACTCAGGTACTTAGTTCAGTGGCTGGTATCCCTCTGGGACTGGATCCGGTGGTCCTGTTGCTGGGAGTCACGGATATGGTGACCAAGAACACCTATAAAAAATTGTTCTTATTCTATGCAGCATTTTATGCTAGGAAAACTATACTGCTCAAATGGAGAGAGGCCACCCCTCCCACGGTGTCTCAGTGGAAGACATTGATAGATGCGGTCCTTCCATTATATAAACTTACCTATATGAATAGAAAGTGCCCGAAAAAATTTGGGGAGAATGGGGGAAGGCCTGACGGTTCTGAGATGGTCCCCCCCCCCCTTCCTTTTGGGGGGGGGGAGATGTATTTGTAACTAATCCGATCTTTTTGTATGATAAATGTGTTTGACACTGCCACTTATGTTGACTGCTATTCATATAATTCTATCTGCCTAATATTACTGCGAATTACTGGATTATTTGTATTTGTAATCGCTCGTTGAGCAACTCTTACTTGTATGCTACCTATGCTCTTGTTTGATTTTGAAAAGAATAAAAACTTTTCTGTTAAAAAAATACCACAACGGACCTCCCCCCCCCCCCCGACTACCTCCTGACATCTGCCCCCATATCCTGACACATTCTGTTGAGCACTAGCTGAGCTAATACCATCTCAAGAGAGGGGTAAAAGGAGTGACCAGAGGTCATCATTATAAAGACAAGAGACGGAAGGATTAAGCCCTGCTTGCAGCCACTGCTTTATATATCTTTGTGCCCCCTTTTTCCTTTGCGCCTACTCCTTTTTCCCTGTCTTCTTGCTTAAGGGACCTATATCAGCCCTTCAGACACCAAAGAACATTGTAATAGAATAGCAAAGAAAAAGGGGGAAAAATCAGCTGCAAAAAAGAAAGTCAAGCTGCTGCTACTAAATTAGAGAAATATGCGCATGCTCCCACTAAAGGCAGCCATTCCACTTCACAAAAAGCCAGACGGGGTCCCGTAACCAGAAAAAGTCAGGGCCTACAAGACCCGGAGACAGGCACAACAGAAATAATAGCAACAGAAAAAGGTGGATCACTCTGAGACACATATTAAAGAACCGCCCACCTTGAAGGAGGTCTTACAGGCAGTGAACCTATGCAGGGCTTATTTGCAGGATATGACTGAGCAGCTGGAGGGGATAAAGGAAGACTTTAACCTCCTGAGACATGACGTGCAAAAAGTGAAAGGGTGGACAGCGGCAGTGGAGGGGAGGGTGAGTGCATTGGATGACAATATACACCCACTAAAACAGGAATTGAATTTTATTAAGGAAAAAAAAAGTTTACACCATCAAAATGGAAGATATGGAGAATAGAATGCGCAGGTGTAATGTTAGAATAGTTGGGCTGCCGGAGCACTGCGAAAGTCCAAACCCTGTTGAGTTTGCAGAAAAGTAGTTGTGGAAACCTTTAGCAAGGAATCCTTTTCATCATTCTTCGCACTTGAGAGGGCGCAATAGAGTGCCATTTAGAGCACCAGCACCAGGGGGTCTGCCAAGGCAATTCTTAATGAAAATGCTCTATTTCCAGGACAAGGACACAATACTCTGGAAAGCAAGAGAGGAGGAGATATTTTTCAATGGAACTAGAGTTCTGTTCTTTTCAGGCTTTTCCCCAGAGATACAGAGAAAAAGGGCCAAATTTGTGGAGGTGAAGAAAAAGCTGCAAATCTTAAAGGTTACCTATTCCATGCTGTACCCCTCAAAATTGCAGGTGGCAGCGTTAGGGAAGATTTTTTTCTTTGGTACCCCGGAGGAAGCCATGACATGGTTGGGAAAGAACGAGAGGAGGATTTTGAACAAACATTAAGATCTAGGAAAAAGGACTTGGGTCAAAAGACACATATTAATAAAAACGTGTAGTATTTTTTTTTTTTTTTGACGGTTTGACTAGTGGAGGGGGGGGGGTCGCACTACAGAGGGTGGAAGGTTGAGAATCTACCTGATGGGTTTGATGCACACTGGGGCCCACCCCCCTTGTTTTTATTGGGGAGGAGGATGCCACGTTTTTCACAGGAAAGGCTCACTGTCAAGGCACTTGGAGTGGGGCCGGGAATGACAGGTGTCATTGTCTAATTTGTATTCCTTTACTTTTTATCTTTTAGCTCCTTGTTTTTGTGAACTGTCTGTCTTGTCTAGTTTTTGCATGAATGGATGGTGGGAGGGAGGATGGAAGGGTAAGCACGGTGCTAGAAACATATTCGTTAAATATAAG
This sequence comes from Glandirana rugosa, assembly GCA_018402905.1. Lineage (NCBI taxonomy): Eukaryota > Metazoa > Chordata > Amphibia > Anura > Ranidae > Glandirana > Glandirana rugosa. The sequence continues at coordinate 388,988 of BLSH010084867.1, read as the reverse complement.
CTACTGGGAGGGGGGCAGGGATGGAATGACAAAAATTGTTTAGTAGAATTTTTTTGTCACAGTAACCACAATTGAAAAATGGAAAGATCACTAAGATAAACATGAGATACCAAAAACCACAAAGAAGGGGACACATATCTAAAAATCGAGTTAAGGGTAGAGCGGAAGGAGTTGGTTGGGGAGGGAATGAATTATTTCCTTCTTTGTTTGCTCACAGTCCGCCTAAATGCAGGATAGGAGGTCGAGTATATGTTCATGGAACATCCGAGGTTTGAGTGACCCCATGCCATGTTTTCTGCGCTAAAGACTTACCAGGCTGTGGTGCTCTTCCTACAGGAGACACACCTCACAAGCGAGACAACATCTTATTTAAAGAGGAAGAACTTCCAGATTCAATACCACTCAGTGCACTGTTCATATTCCCGAGGAGTAAGCATCTTAACCACTTCACCCCCGGAAAGATTTCCCCCTTTTGGACCAGAGCACTTTTTGCAATTCGGCACTGCGTCGCTTTAACTGGCAATTGCACGGTCGTGCGACGTTGTATCCAAATGAAATTTGCATCCTTTTTCCCCACAAATAGAGCTTTCTTTTGGTGGTATTTGATCACCACTGAGTCATTTCTGATCACTGCTCTAAACAAAAAAAGAGCGTCTATTTTGCAAAAAAAAAAAAAAAACAGTTTTTCTTACTTTTTGCTGAAATGCAAATCCAAAAAAAACTTTTTTTCAACAGTTTTGGCCGATTTATATTCTTCCTCATATTTTTGATTAAAAAAAAATCGCAATCAGCATTTGATTGGTTTGCGCAAAAGTTGCCGATTTTACGGATGATGCGAATTAATTTCTGGGTTTTTTACTTATTTAATTTTTTTTTACTAGTAATGGCGGTGATCTGCGATTTTTAGCGGTACTGTGATATTGGGGCAGACATGTCGGACCATTTTGACACTTTTTTGGGACCAATGACATTTATTTTATTTTTTTTATAATGAATTTTTATTGATTTTCAATGCAGAAAAAAGAGAAAAATTCACATACATAGTAACACATAATCATATAAGGCAAAGGCGATAAATTAAGGGTACATGTTCAATTGTGCCTGACCTATTATGAGACGTTGTCTCACCATCGATACCTATAGGTGACCGAGTTCTGATGTCAGTCTTCATGGTTACCTAGGGGTAAGAGGGTCCCCCCCGCCTGCACCCCAACCGGGAACTAACTGTGCCGGGAGGGAGGCAGCCTCCTCCTCCCCCCCCCCCCCCGCAAAATGTTTCTTATATTGTGACACCACAGCGGTCGACAGTAAATGTAAATCCTGGCTATACTATGGTCAAATCACCAACAATCGCTTTGTACCCTGTTTGAAGTTTAAACCCTTGATGATCATCCTCTGCGTTCAACAAAGACAATAAATTCAACTTAAGCATAATTCAGAGACAGAGAAAGAAGTTAGAAAGATTGAGAGGATAGAATGATGAAAAGGAGGATAGATATAGGAAGAAGAATTAGGAGGAAGTTCAAGAAATTCCCAGCCGGCATGGGGTGGAAGATTATGAAACCAATATCATAAATAGTTGCTTAAGAATGGATACACCATATGATACACTGCTAAGGGCCTAATGTAAGGGGGAAGTGGCTGGCACGGATGCGGAGGGACCTCCCATCGGTGTCGAATCAGGGGATAAAATAATATCCTTGTAGATGCTTGTGGTCTTAAACTCGAACCAAGAGGCCCATATTTTAATATGTTTGCCAGATTCCCCTCTCGACATATATGCAAGTTCCTCCATGTAGCACAAATCGTTCACTTTCTGTAACCATAATTTACTGGAAGAGGTTTGTGGTTTATTCCACATGAGAGGAATAAGGGACTTAGCCGCGTTGAGGAGGTGTGGAGTCATAGAACATTTAGATTGGCCGATAGGTTCTACAGTATTGTGGAAAAGTACAGTCCAAGGTTCCATTGGGGGAGCTGAGCCAATGATTAGGTTGATGAGTCTGACAATTTCTGACCAGTAGGGCTGGATGAGTGGACAATGCCACCATATATGCGCATGTGAGGCCACTTGGCCACAGTTCCTCCAGCATAGAGCAGAGTTGCTGAGAGATATATGGTGCATTTTGGTAGATGTATAATACCACCTTGTAAGCAGTTTATAGTTTGTCTCGGCTGTCTTTGAAGAGATGGAGGAGGTGCGGATGAGGGCCAGCATTTTCTTTTTGGGTATATGTTAATGAGGTGGCTAGTTCAGCTTCCCAACAGTCAAGGTATTCTGGGTAGTTAGGATATTGCAAAGAGATGAAAGCCTTGTAAAACAGTGATATTGCATGTAGTGGAGCTACCATTGGGAGGAGGATGGCCTCAATGGCTGTTAGTTCCCGGACAGTTCTTAATGGTTGTGGTAGAGAGTGAACAAATTGTTTAAGCTGTATCTCCACCGGAGACCATGCAGTAAATCCCTTATCCAGTTTGCCTGGGAGGAAATAGTCTTGATTCGTTAAAGGCATAAGGGGGGAATTAGAAGACCAGGAAAATTTCTTATGTAGCATATCCCATGAGGATAACGTTGAGATCGTCAAAGGAGAAGTTGAGGGTGAGAGAGATCTGAACTTGGGAGGGATCCAGGAAATGCCATCCAATGCTATGCCACTCAGTTCATGTTCTAGTCTGACCCATAATTTGCTATCTCTCTGGTATTTCCAGTCTGAAATTCTACATAGAACAATAGCATAATAACACATTTTCAAGTCTGGTAGGGCCAGACCCCCCGACCTCCTAGAGTGAAAGATAGTGGCTCTGGAGATTCGGAGGCGTCTGCCCCCCCCCCCCCACCCCAAATGAAGCGGGAGATCATGGTTTGGAGTGTTGTAATAAAACCAGGTGGAACCCCCAGTGGTAACATCTGGACTAGAAGGAGAATATTCCTCTTAATCACTGCTATCTTCCCCAACCAGGAGTGGGAGAGGTAGGACCAGGATCTAAGATCGTTTTTAATCGTGTTCAGCAGGGGGATTTAGTTACATCTGAACAGGGAATGAAGGTGAGGGGTCAAATGGATGCCCAGGTATTTTAAATTTGCCGACTGCCAGCGGAACTGTAGGTTCGGTTTTAGCGATGAGACCACTGAACTGGGGACATTAATGTTTTTAGGATTTCGGATTTAGTCATATTAATTTGAAAATTGGGCAAAGGTTGAAACTCTTGTAGAGCGGACATGAGGTTAGGCGGAGAAATGAGGGGTTGTTGAATGTAGAAGAGAATGTCATCCGCATAAGCTGCATACTTATGTGATTTGTTGCCTACCGTTCTCCCATGAATGTTGGGGTTGTGTCTGATAGATGCTAAGAATGGCTCTAAGGAAATGGCAAACAGCAGGGGCGACAGTGGGCACCCCTGCCTAGTGCCGTTCCCCAGTGTAAAGGACTCACTCACTACTCCGTTCACCCTGACCCGCGCCGTCGGACAGGAGTACATTGCGAATATCCTGTCCGACATCCGGGGGCCGAGTCCAAAGTGTTGTAAGGTCAAGCGAAGGTAGGCCCAGTCCACCCTATCGAACGCCTTTTCGGCATCGGTAGATTAGAGTAGGGTGGGCTGGGCACGTCCACGGGCATAGTTGATCAGGGAGAGAGTACGTAAAGCGATATCCCTGGCTTCCCTTCCTGGTATGAATCCAGATTGATCTGCTGAGATCCACTTAGGTAAGAAGGAAAGCAATCTATTGGCCATTACCTTGGCTAGCAGCTTCGTATCTACGTTTAATAATGAGATGGGACGGTAGCTCCCACAGTTCCTGGGATCTTTGTTAGGTTTGGGCAATACTGTAATGTGTGCAGTGAGTGATTCCGGACGGAGGGCTGAGGATGCAGAAATGGAATTGGCGTATTTAGTTAATCTAGGCAATAAGACCTCGCTGAACTTTTTATAATAGGAGGCGGTAAACCCATCTGGGCCAGGGGCTTTTCCAGCTGGAATTGATTTCAAGGCCAGCTGGAATTCTTCCAGTTTAAAATCTGATTCAAGGGCCTTCAGGACTTCTGGAGGTAGTTTTGGTGTCTGTGAGTTACTGAGAAAGTCAAGGATTTCATTGTGTCTATTCCCTGGGGAGAGATGACCCAAGTCACTCTTCACATTATATAGATCTGAGAAAGTATCTAAGGGCGTCTGCAATTTGCCGTGAGTTATGAGCCATCCCCCCGCCGGGAAGTTTAATTTTAGTTATAAAGTTTGCCGTTTTCTTGGCTTGAAGGAAGCGTGCGAGTAGTTTGCCTGGCTTATTACCCCATTCATGTATTTTTTGGGCCACTGAGTAATATTTCCTGTTCATAATATTTCCTGTTCATATCAGCTTGTAGAAGATTTCTAAGTTCTTCTTGTTGTAAAGTGAGCGCCGCCAGGTGTGATGCATGTAAGGACAATTTGTGTTGTCGTTCCAAGTCAGTGACCTGCTTCAGCTTGTCTCTAAGCTCTGTGTTGCGTTCCCTCTTTTTCCTAGCCCCCAGTTCTATGAGCACTCCTCTAATAGTGGCTTTATGAGCTTCCCAAACCAATGATTGAGGGGTTCCCTGTTTGACATTTTCGTTGAAAAATAGCTCTATCTTTTTAAAAATAAGGACTGTATCAACTGAATTGGATAATAATGATTCATTTAGTTTCCAGTTGTTCGTACGCTTTGGGAGGGAGGGAAGAAACAGCTGGGCTGTCACTGGAGCATGGGTTGCTGTGACTATAGAGGCAGTGCGTAATAGTGAAAGGTGGAAATGGTCTATAAAGATGTTATCTATTCGGGAGTAAGCATTATGAGTTTTAGAGGAATATGAGTAGTCTCTTTCTTTAGGGTGGAGTAATTGACAGACATCCATGAGTTGTGAGTCGTGGAGTCTTTTTTTGATATAAGATAGGCGTTTATAGGGTATTGAGGACCTGTCCGACGAAGTGTCAATAATGGGGTCAAGGGGCATGTTAAGGTCTCCAGCTAGTATGGTCAATCCCTCTGTAAATTCGGTTAGCTTCATCAATACCTGGGATAGAAAGGCAGGTTGGTTTACATTTGGGGAATAAATATTAGCTAAAGTGCATGGAACGTTTCCTATGAACCCTTGTAGGAAAAGGTACCTACCATGATCATCCGCGACCATTGTAGTGAGTCGAAAGGAGACACACCTGCTGAACCCAATGGCAACTCCCTGGGCTTTATTTGTGTCCGAGAGACTATAGTACCAAAGAGGAAAATGCGGGGAGAGAAGCTTAGCATTGGTAGTGTGAGTCAGGTGAGTTTCCTGTAGAAATGCTATAGAGCAGGAGGCTCTTTTTAGCTCCCTCAAGACTTGATGTCTTTTCGCAGCCACATTTAGCCCTCTTACATTATACGTGAGCATGTTTAAGTCAGCCATGGGGACAGCGGTGTATCTTCAAACGGGTCACTCAACCAGCCATGCCGGGGAAGGGAAGAAATAAAAAAAGAAATAAAGTAGAAAAGAATAGGAGAAAAACAGAAGAAACTATATACATCAGTAACAAAACAATGCAACACGTGTGAGTAGTACAATGTAATTCCATGGGTTGTTGTAAAGTCACGCAGTTCACTGTGGTGATCCCGTAAGGGACGGCAAGGCCGGGCCAGCAGGGAACCCTCAGGCAACGCGTACGTCCCCAGTGGTTCCCGGCCCCTTCGACCCCAAGGGAGGGGGGGCTCGTCACTAGGAGCAGTTGCATGTACCACATCCAGTGAGAGACGTCCTTTCAGCACGGCCTTTAACTGATTACTCTATAAACCGTTTATAGAACAATCTATATAACAAAGTACCTCTGACAAAGGGGGAAGTATTAAAAAAAAAGGGGGGGGAATAAAAGGAGAGGGAACTGCTCGGGGGGGAGGGAACCCCAGCTTCCCCGGCCCTTGGTGACCCCTGCATGCGCAACGGACTCCCAAGGGACGACCGGGCCGGAACGGCAGGGAATGCCCTAGTGGTGTCACTTGACGCACTGAAATGTTGTTGGGTACCTTAATGTAACATGATGAGTGTGCACAACGT
>BLSH010084867.1:362697-378215 GCA_018402905.1 Glandirana rugosa | reverse complement strand
CCCCCCCCCCCCCCCCGTCATTATTGGGCAGATGTAACCTAATAAAATTGATTTGGATGCCACAATTGATGCATGTACTACACAACTCCCCAGTGTGGATAGGTAAACCGTGGTTTCAAAAACTAGATATAATATTTAGAGAGCTAATCTGGAGGAATGGACAACCGAGGGTGTGGTCGCACACAGCAACTCCCTAAGGATAGGGGGGGCTTGGCGGTCCTGCACCTGTGGTGCTATTTCCTGGCAATTGCAACATTTCCGGGAATGGAACACCATGGGGGAAATTATGAAAATAGACTCTAGCCATAACACATTAATAGAGGCGCTAGAGGTGGGCTCCCTCCCAAGTAAATTTCCAACCAACTGCTTGGTTGGGAAAACATAGAAGGTAGTCAAAGATATATTCGAATATCAGGGGTTCACGGAATAATCGCCACTTTGGGATAACAAATGCCTACAGGAAATGTTCAAGAGAAAAGCAGGGAGTTGAAGAGCAGTGGCCTGACTAATCTTGCCCAGATGTATAGGAGGAACACACTTAAAACTTTTCAGGAACTTAAGGAAGAATATAACTTGCCAAATTAAACTTTTTTTTTTTTTTTTTTTAAGTACTTACAAGTCAGCGACACCCTAAACTCGCAATTCAGGGTGAACCCTGTAGAATGGAGTAATTCTTCGGAAGGTGACTCATGCTGAGACATCTAAATGGTTAATCTCGCTTATCTATGGGGACATATCCAAAAGAGTAATAGAAGGACAACAGGAGCTCCCATGTAAGAAGGGCTGGGAGGAAGACCTAGGAGCAATACCCGAAGAACAATGGAAACAAATACTAGAAGAGGGACCACAGAGTACGCTAGCCCCTCCACAAATGGTGTTGTATATAATGTGGTTTCATAAGGCTTATAGAACCCCCCAAATACTATTTCTATTTGGAAGGAGACCGGATGCTAGCTGCCCTCGTTGCGGGGATATAAAAGGGGACTTAACCCACATGGTATGGAGGTGTTCCAAACTTGAGAGGTATTGGAGGGTTATCATCAAAATAAATGCCATATTCGAGAGAGAACTTAATGTGGACCTTTAGTTATGTATATGAGGATATCTAAGGAGGTACCAAAACAGGAGGATTGCAATAATCAGATGCCTTTTCTTGGCAAGAAAACTGATAGCTAGGAAATGGATGTCAACAGATCCCCCAACTAGGGCAGAATGGGAAAAGGAAGTAAACCATACACTAAGGAATGAAAAATTTGTGTACAAGAAAAGAGGTAAAATTGCTGAGTTTGAAAAGATTTGGGGAAGCTGGTCTGATAAGGGGCGTTAGAGGAAATAGGGGAGGGAGAGGAGGGAGGGGGAAGGATGGGAGGAAGTCACTCACCCCTATTACCCCACACTTTATGAAAATGTGTCTCATTACAACATGAGAAGGTGGTTAAAATACTCTTTCTTTAACCGTAAAAATTTGAAGATGTACTATACTGAACTATATTGAGGGTATATGTTGGGGTGGGGGGACCTTATTAATATGTCTTTTTGTATTTATAAATATTATACAAATTGAAAAAATGAATACTAAGGGGCGGAGTTGTGACTACAGTAGGCATTGTTGTGTTGTCTTTTTATGCTGTATGATTTTTGAGCTGGTTAATGCCCAAAGGCTCCATTTTGTAATGTGTTTTTCTAAAATCAAAAAAACTTTGAAGAAATAAAATTAAAAAAAAATAAAAAATGTAACACTGTCAGGTTTTTCTGGTAGATAACTTTTTTTTTTTTTTTTTTTAAGATCCCATCTACAAACCATGGGCATGTCCAATCAAGCTGTTCTGTCTACCCTTGCGCTATCTCTTTATGGAAGCATTTGTAAAACAGTGGATTAAACACATTCACTTGTGGTGGATGCCCCTATTTCCTGTCTAAACAAGGCTACTATTGTACCTATGAAGGAAGCCCCATCTTTTCGGGATCCCTCGGATATGGCACACTCGCTATATGCAGCCTCTGGAACCTTGATCCGTTCGGTCCTGGCTTCAGCTGTGGTCTTCCAGACCCTGACCCAGTAGGCCAAGCTCCTATGCCAGGGGTTGGCTGTAGAGCAGATCTCCCCCACTTCTGTTAAACTGTGTTAAACAATATTAAACAATACTTGTGCAACACAGCCTAGAGGTTCTTTGCCCCAGGCTGTCCTTCCTACCTAAGGTCATAATGGCTTTTCACCTTAACAAGGATATAGTCTTTACCTTCCTTGTGTTCTCATCCGAGAGAAGCGGCTCTCCATTGCTTGGATGTGGTCAGAGCTATAATAGGGTTTATCTCTCAGCCACAGCATCTATTTGGATGTCTGATGCTCTGTTTATCATTCTGGAGGGCCCTAGAAAATGTCAGGCAGCCTTGTCCTCTACTATTTTCAAGTTGATCGGTGATCCAAGCCTATGCCCTTACTGTCCACGAGGCTCCATTTCCAATTCCTGCACATTCTACCAGGGCTTTTCATCATTCTGCTTCCTTTAGGCCCTGTTCACACTAGCATTAAAATTGAATGCTCCTCAAACCCTAATAAAGCAGTCTGCATTTGATATGGACAGCTTACAGAGCTGTTCACATTATCAAAACATGAAGCATTTGCGTCACATTGCTGTGCTTCAAAAATTAAGCTACATGTCAAGTTTGGAAGCATCTCAACTCCTTCCATTCAAGTCTATGGTAACGCATCATAAATACGCCGGTACTTTAGGCCTTGTTAACTTAAAAAAATAGGCCCCCAGTGTACATTTTCAACACAATTTTAACGCGCATAGGGCATTTGGGGAGCATTTGTAAGACGCCGATCAATGCGTGTTCATGCAATAGGCATGTTTTTTCAGTGCCAGTATTTTGAGAGCGTGTGCTCAGGGTTGCAAGGCAGCTACTTGGTTGTCTGTTACATATATACCAAGATTTACAAAGTTGTGGCTGTTTCTGCGAATGCCAGCTTTGACCAGAAAGTCTTGCAAATGGCAGTTTGAGCTGGGGTCAGTTTCTATTAGGTTATGGGCCACCCTTTTCTGTCTCTCTGGAAATGCTTTGGGATGAAAATTGGATTTCTGTGCTCACAGTAAAATCCTTTTCTCGAGGTTCATTGAAGGACACAGCACCCACCCAATCTTCTTTGGCTGTTTGGGTGTTATCGTCTTTGTACTGCTGGCTACTAACTGAATCCTGAGTTGCAGATGACGGGTTTAACCACCACCAGAGCTCCACCCCTTAGACATGCTTTTAATTTAAGTTGTACCTAGCATCCTGCTTCTGAAGGTGGTGGCATCAAAACTGTTTGTGAAGAAGTATAACTGTGTCCTTCAATGAACTTAGAGAAAATGATGTTACGTTGAGTACAAAAATCCAGTTTTTAGAAACCAATTTCTGAACATTCCTTTGTTCCAGGATTCTGTTGACTTAGTGGGACCTCAGCCTTGCATATTATATAGTGCAGAACTCTGTCTGAACCCATCTAGGATGGTTTGTTAGTTCTGACTGGGTTCTGGTTTCTGTTACTTTGGCTCACAGAGTTCCGGAATTGGCTGCTCTTTCCTGTGAGGAACGGTTGCTGGTAGTTCACTGTTGCTAGGTGTTTTGTTTTTTGTTTTGTTTTTTTGCCTCAGCTGTCATTTTTACCTAGGATGGATTCTTAATGTCCTGGTTGAGATGGAATGGCGTTGCCATTTTTCTGTGTTAAACCGTAGACACATGGAACAATAGTTCTTCACACGTCACTGATTGGATCATGCTATCAGGTGTTTCCTGTATTCCAGTGTTGATCAACTCCAGTCCTCAAGGGGCACCAATAGGTAATTTTTCCAGAATTTCTACTATTCTGCACAGGGGATTTAATCAGTTTCACTGCCTTAGTAAATTCCACAGCCATTTCATCTTGGTCTATTCGACATCCGGTTTCAGTAGCTCAAAGTTTGTACAGTCACAACTTGGACTTTGTTTCATACCTTATACCAAGTTTTTACTAGGTGGATGTTAGTCGCTGAGAATGATAACCTTGGTCAGCGTGTTTTGGAGACTACTGCGTGTGCTTCTAACATGTTTGTTTTATAGGGGTCTGTTGGTTTGTTGCCGTTTTTCCCTACCTTTATTGTTCTATGCTTTGGGACATCCGAAATGCATGATGAATATAAAGGTGTTCTGTGTCCTGAGATGTACGATAAAGAAAATGGAATATTTGATTTGCCTGTAGAAAAAAAGGATATTTGGTTTACCTGTAAAATCCTTTTGTTGGAGTTCATTACAGGACACAGATACCCCATCCCTCCTCCTTTGTGGTTCATGGCTTGCCACAAGAAAACTGAAGCCTTGCCTACTGGGGGGATGACTTTCCTTTCTTGTTTCTTTGCAAGTATCCAATAACCTGAAGGTAGCACCATAAACCTATCCATAATGAATATAAAGGAGCTCTGTGTCCTGTGTTGTACTGCAAGAAATGGATTTTACAGGTAAACCAAAAATCCAATGTTTAATACATAGCTGTATTAAATGGTGTTAATTTTGAATATGTATCTGGAGTTCTACTTGAAGATCAAAAATCTGTAAGGTTAACTACTTTATTTACTGCCAATACTGTAATAATTTGCAACTTGTAAGATATTTATACAATTTTTTTCAGGTCATGAGAATCATTGACAACGTTCGACCAGATCGTCAAACTGTTATGTTCTCTGCTACATTCCCAAGGGCCATGGAAGCTTTAGCACGAAGGATACTGAGCAAGCCAATAGAGGTCCAAGTTGGAGGCAGAAGCGTAGTGTGTTCTGATGTTGAACAGCACGTGGTAAGTACTATGAAAATGCTTTTTATACAGGACAACATACATGTTAGAAGAATATATAATCGCAAAAGAGTTGCGCACCTATTTTCCTAATCTGTACTTGCTGGTGCATCTATCCTCACAGCGGTGAACTGAGCAGTGGGTAAGCAATATGAAGGATAATATGCTATGCGGGAATTTGTTTTAAATGTTTTGCTTTGTCTTTTTATGAGTAAAGCACAAGTTCACTTTAACAATGTCCATGGCCTTAATATGCAAATCTTTGCATGTTACCATGGCAGCCAGGCCCTTCCTTGAGCTAAACTGTGTTTTTTCTTTCTTAGGCACTAGTGCATGCATCTTATGTTCCTAATGTGGTCAAATAAATGCAAAGGGCCCTCCATATGCATTGCTTATAAAATGTATTTTGCAGAAAAACGTCCTGCTGACAAGCAGTACCTTCTATTGAAGGACTTCCGATAATATGTGGCTGTCGCTGGGAGTATCGCTCGCTTGCATATGCCCTACACAAAATGGTAGTGGACAATTGGCTTTTCGGGTTAACTGTGTTTCATAAAATATCTCTCTGCCACCATTTTCTAAACGTTTTTTTTTTTTTTTTTCAACTGTACACATTGAAAGAGTGCATCGGAAATCCGCTTCATTCACCGCAATACACTCCGCACACTGTACTTGACTGCTCTACACCAAATCAATCTCTCTCCACTCAGCAAATGCACGTATAACATATCTTACCTCAGACCTCTAATCAGTGGCTCAACTGACACTTGTCAAAAAAGCGCCTAGAGGAAGTACTTGCATGCTCCTTAAAGTGATTCTAAAGGCAGAAGGTTTTTTTTATCTTAATGCATTTTACGCATTAAGATAAAAAAACAGTGTGCAGCAGCCCCCCCCCCCCCTCAATACTTACCGAAGCCCCATCTCGATCCAGCGCCATTGCACGAGAGCCTGGCTGTCCGGAACTTTGCCTCATTGGTTGAGACAGCAGCGGGCCCCATTGGCTCCTGCTGCTGTCAATCTAAGTCAGTGAGTCAATAGGGAGAGAGAGGGAGCTGGACACAGAGAGCAGCAGCTCAGCTCGGGTGCCCCCATAGCAAGCTGCTTGCTGTAGGGCCCCTAGCAGAAGGGAGGGGCCAGAAGTGCCAGTGAGGGACTCAAGAAGAGGAGGATCTGGATTGCTCTGTGCAAAACCACTGTTCAGAGCACGCAATTGTAATGTGTGTGTTATTTTTAAACAAAAAAAAAAAAAAAGACTTTAATATCACTTTTAATATAAGTTGTAACTTTTTGGAGAGGGGAAGAGTGCTTTCACCAGCATTCACTAAAAAAGACTAAGTCGCTGCTTCTTTTACATTTGCCTATACTGCTGTCTCTAGCAGGTTTAAACACTATACAGTAGGGCTCAGTTAAGCTTGGTGTCTAAAAGTATGATGCTGTTTTCATCACTGCTGGATTTTAGACACATTTTCAGATGACTCTTCTATCAAGTTGCTGCTGGTAGTTTCATGTTAGGATCTGCCATACCAGAAGCCATCAAATGCAGAGCTTTCCTGCACCAACTCATATTTAGTACTGGAACAGCACCACTTCCTGATTTTTGCTTTTGAAGTAAGCATTCCAGAAACCGTTTTCTGCACTGTTAAACTGGCCATACACAGTTTTTTTCATAAAGCCCCCTGGGTGAATGATAAAAACTAACAGATTCCTCCATGCACACAAGTGAGGTGGATGGAGGAATCCCCTCTTCACCCTGCAGCCGCTGATCCAAAAAAAGTTTTCTGGTATGTCCCTGTAGCAGGAGTTGCCTTCTGTCAAACAGGGATGGCCGCACACTGGTTGAAATTTGTTCCTGCTTAACCAGTGTATGGTTAGTTTAACGGTCCTTTCACACTGATCAGTTTTTTTATGCTTTTTTGGGGTTCAATAGCAGAAGAGAAATGCATAAAAAATGTATCCCTATAAATTCTAAGGATCTCTTCACACTGCAGGCATGAATGCATTAAAAGCGCATCAAAACTGATCACTGTGAAAGGGTCCTTAAAGCGGAGGTCCGCCCGAACTAAAAAAAGTTAAGTCAGCAACTACACATACTGTAGCTGCTGACTTTTAATAATAGGACACTTACCTGTCCTGGAGTCCAGGGATGTCGGCACCCGCCGCTGATCTTCAGATCGGCGGTCGGGTGCAGCCACGTCCATTGAAGGTAAGGGAACCCAGACATGTAGCATTACAGCTTCTTGCCAGGTGCCCTACTGCACATGTGCGAGGCTCCGCTGCGCTTTATTGGCCAGGCGGCCAGTAGCAGAGCGAGGAGGGAGCCGGGCTGCTGACGTCAGCAGCTGCCGGCCTGAGCTCCCGGATGTGTGGAAAAGGCCACCTATCTAAAGACAGGTTTCCTCTTCCCCCTTCCCCCCGAAAGGTACCAAATGTGACACCTGAGGGGGGAGGAATCCAATCAGTAGAAGTTCCACTTTTGGGTGGAACTGCGCTCTAAGCTGAACAAAAGTGCATCAAAAACTGATCTGAAAGGGCCCTTAGACTGGCTGCATTTAGAGTGTCATGTTAGTCTACCAGATCTGGGAATTCACAAGTGTTTTATCTCCATATGCCATACTGGGTATATAAAATAACAAACACTTCCCTCCTAATCCATATCATAACTGTAAATCTGCAAGAATATATTTACAAAATTAAGGCTGGATTCACACCTAGGCATTTTAAGTGGATTTTGCAGATTTGCACTGCAGTCCATTCAACATGGTTTCCTATGGAACACGTTCTGCAGTGCAAATTGCAAAAAGCACTAAAAATGCATAGGTGTGAATCCAGCCTAAAGCGGAGTTCCACCCAAAAGTGGAACATACGCTCGTCGGATTCCTCCCCCCTCCCCTCCGGTGTCACATTTGGCACCTTTTGGGGGGGGGGGTGGAGAGAATACCTGTCTTTGACTGGTGTCCTGTTCCCACATCCGGGAGCCTGGGCCGTGGCCGAATATGCCAGCAGCCCGGCTCCCTCCGTCCAGCGAGAGAGCGCAGCGGTGGCTCACGCATGCGCAGTAGGGGCCCTTCCCCCGCAAAGGACGCTGCTGCACCTGACCAGTCGATCCGAAGATTGGCGGCCATGCTGACATCGCTGGACTCTAGGACAGGTAAGTGTCCAAATGTTAAGTCGGCAGCTACTGTACATACATGTATGGTTTTAGATTATATTTTCCCCTTTGATAATTATAAGATCAAAATAAAATACCCAGCCCGATGAAAACAATATAAATTCCTTATGTGCAAAAAGAAAAATAAGATACCTGCGCTCGGACCAAACAATAAGCTACTATGCACTATACCCTTGATAATTGTACATGAACAAAGATTGAAAAATTGCAGCGCTATAACAAGTGCATAAAAAGATTTTGCAAAGTAACAGAGTGAATATAAAAAGTCTACACATCCTTGTTAAAATGTCAGGTTTCTGTGATTTAAAAACATGAGACAAAGATAAATTCAGAACTTTTTCCACCTTTAATGTGACTTATAAACTGTACAACTCTTAATTGAAAAACAAGCTGAAATCTTTTAGTGAGGAAGAGGGTAAGAATGCATAACTAAAATAATGCTGTTGCATAAGTGTGCGCACCCTCCTATAACTGGGGATGAAGCTGTGTTCAGAATTAAGCAATCCCATTCAAACTCATGTTAAATAGGAGTCAGTACACACCTGCCATCATTTAAAGTGCCTCTGATTAACCCCAAATAAAGTACAGCTGTTCTAGTAGGTCTTTCCTGACATTTTCTTGGTCGCATCCTACAGCAAAGGCCATGTTCTATAGCTTCCAAAGCATCAGAATGATCACATTGTTAAAAGGTATCAATCAGGAGAAGGGCACAAAAGAATTTCCAAGGCATTAGATATAACATGGAACACAGTGAAGAAGACAGTCATCCTCAAGTGGAGAAACTATAGAACAACAGTGACATTACCAATAACTGGACATCCCTCCAAAATTGATGAAAAGACAAGAAGAAAACTGGTCAGGAAGGCTGCCAAGAGCTCTACAGCAACATTAAAAGAACTGCAGGAATATCTGGCAAGTACTGGCTGTGTGGTACATGGGACAACAATTTCTCGTATTCTTCATATGTATGGGCTATGGGGTAGAGTGGCAAGACAGAAGCCTTTTCTTACAAAAAAAAAAAAAAAAAAAACAACAACCAAGCCCGGCTGAATTTTGCAAAAACACATTGAAGTCTCCCAAAAGCATGTGGGAAAATGTGTTAAGGTCTGAAACCAAGGTTGAACTTTTTGGCCATAATTCCAAAAGATATGTTTGGTGCAAAAACACTGCACATCACTAAAAGAACACCATACCCACAACAAAGCATGGTGGTGGCAGCATCATGGATTGGGGCTGTTTTGCTTCAGCTGGAACAGGGACCTTAGTCAAGGTAGAGGGAATTATGAACTGTTCAAAATACCAGTCAATATTGGTACATTCAGGCTTCTGCTAGAAAGTGGAACAAAAAGAGGAACTTAATCTTTCAGCATGACAACGACCCAAAGCATACATCCAAATCAACAAAGGAATGGCTTCACCAGAAGAAGATGAACGTTTTGGAATGGCCCAGACCTGAATCCGATTGAAAATCTGTGGGGTGATCTGAAGAGACGCTCTCACAATCTGACAGATTTGGAGTGTTTTAGCAAAGAAGAGTGGGCAAATATTGCCAAGTCAAGATGTGCATGCTGATAGACTCATATCCAAAAAGACTGAGTGCTGTAATAAAATCAAAAAGTGCTTCAACAAAATATTGGTTCAAGGGTGTGCACACTTATGCAACCATATTATTTTTATTTTTACTTCCCTCCACCTAAAATATTTCAGTTTGTTGTTCAGCTGAGTTGTACAGTTTATAGGTCACATTAAAGGGGAAAAGTTCTGAAATTATTTATCTTTGTCTCATTTTTTACATCACAGAAACCTGTCATTTTAACTGGGGTGTGTAGACTTTTTATATCCACTGTATATATAAATTATACGGATGATTTGCGTCCATAAATTATGAATACTAGTGTGTCAGTGTTATAAAGTAAACCAAGCCAAGTGTGAGATCAATGAGCGCTTTATCAGATAACTCCAATGTTAGAAACTCCCAGACAGCCTATTCACTGTGACTCCAGAAAGGCAATCATCCAGATCCTCATCTGTGTCAGGGGTCACATAAATGCAAGGCAAAGGTTCCACATAGTGTAATGTAAAACGATTTCCATTAAATAGTAAAGTATTGCGCATACATTTAAAACAAGAATGAACAGTGTGTATCAGTCAAACAGACAGGTCTGTTTCCAATAGTAAAGATGGCTGAACGGTCACGCATACACTGTAGCGTGTGAGCGGAGCCACACACACACACACACACACACACACACACACACACGCTACAGCGCATGTGTGACCGTTTGGCCATCTTTTTTATTGGAAACACACTTGTTTGTGGTTTTTCGAATGTGATGGAAGCTGTTCATTGCTTCTTTAAATGGAAGCGCAATATTTTACTATTAAATGGAAATCGTTTTACAATATTACACTATGTGGAACCTTTGTCTTGCATTTATGTGACCTCTGATGCGGTCGAGAACCCATGGGACTGCCTGTTTGGAGTCACAGGAGTGGTAGATCTGTGAATAGGCTGTCTGGATCCATTTTAGCTGATGCTTGAGTTTCTAACATTGGAGTTATCTGATCAAGAGCTCATTGATCTCCCTGAATAAGGGTGATCACTGGCTATCTGGTAAGTCTCCTGTGTGAATATTTCCTGGGTGTCACAACCACTATCTCTGGATTCCCCCTTTTCACACTTGGCAGAGAACTTTTATGAGACTTTATTTACTTTAGAACACTGTCACACTGGTGTTTATAATTAATTTATGGACGCAATTCACCTGCATAATTTACTTTGTAAAATTGAACTTTTTATGCACTTATAGCTCTGCACTTTATCATCTAAATTCCTATCACAAAGTTATAATACAAAAAATGATATAGTGTAGTATAAAATCAACCCTGTATATGACAACACGTAAGGCTTCATTAACTTAGGTGTACTTGAGTGTACATCCATGCAAAGAGCCGTGTTTGCCAGCGTTAGTTTCACAGGTGTTTGTGCATTTGCGTGCTGGCATTCCCATGTCTGTTGGGACCAGGGCTGAAGCAACTAATTGACATAATAGATTCTGAAAATAGTTGCCTGCATACAGAATGCATTGTTTACATATCATAAAACACAGTGCAGCACACATACAGCCCAGCACACCGTCCATACATGTCAGTAAGTGCCTGAGAATTGTGAATGTGTGAATAGCAATGCTTCGTGGGACATGTAGTCCTGGGTAGGAGAAGGAGCAAATGATTCTAAAGGCAGAAGGTTTTATCTTGCTATAGGGGCACTCTATAGCATACTTTGCAGCCCTGCTATAGGGGCCCTTTGAAGGCAGAAGAAGCCAGAAATGCCGGCGGGGAACTACAGAAGAGGAGAATCAGTGTTGTTCTGTGCAAAATCATTAAACAGAGCAGGCAAGTATGACAAGTTTGTAGGTTTAGAAAAAAAAATCCAACACAATCACTTTAACCACTTCAGCCCTGGAAGGATTTCCCAGTTTAGGACCAGAGCCTTTTTGTGATTCAGCACTGCATCGCTTTAACTGATAATTGCGCGGTCGTGCGATATTTTGCCCAAATGAAATTTGCGTCCTTTTTTCCCCGAAATTTTGGAGCTTTCTTTTGGTGGTATTTGATCACCTCTGCATCATTTCTGATCACGGCAATAAAAGAAAAGCAACAATTTTGCAAAAACAAAAAACATTATTTCTTACTTTTTGCTATAATAAATGTCCAATAAAAAAATATCAAAAAAATCATTTTTTTTTTTTTCCTGTTTGGCCGTTTTATATTCTTCCTCGTATTTTTTATTTTACTAGTAATGGCGGCGATCTGCGTTTTTTATCGGAGCTGCGATATTGCAGCGGACATATCGGACTATTTTGACACTTCTTTGGGACCATTAGCATTTTTACAGCGATCAATGCTATGAGAATGCATTGGTTACTGTATAAATGTCACTGGCATGGAAGGGTTTAACCTGCAGGGGGAGCTCTAAGGGGTTAACTGATCCCTCAGTATGTACTAACGGTATGGGGGGCTAGGCATGCTGGGGCAGGGGAGTGATCATGGCCCCATTCACAGGGAACCTGTGATCACATCCCTTCCCCCTCTGTCAGAACGGAGATCCGTGTTTACATACACGGACCCCCATTCTTTCAATCCGGGGGTTGATCGTGGGTAACCGACGGACATTGGGTCCGCCGTACCCGCTCCCACGGAACACCGTGAGCATGCGAGCGCGCCTCCGGCGGCACACGCTTGCAATACTTGTTTACGCGGCCGTCGACAGATTACGGCGTTAGGCGATAACGAGCCAAGTTGCCGCCGTCGATCTTTGGCGGGTGATTGGCAACTGATTAAGGGCTCTGTGAGGGAAGATCAGCATCTGAACCCAAAGAAGCTGGAGGCTGATAGACTGGAGGTTATATAAGGCATTACAAAAGTAAAAAGTACTAGTTTTGTGCATTATATTTAAAATGATTATATTCATGAAAAAAGTCTCAGCCTCTAGTACTACTTTAACATAAGATTTATATTCCCCCCCCCCTTCCACCCTTCATATAGTTTCATGCCTGAGTGAGTACATCCCTCACATTTAATATCTTTTCATGTGACAACACTGAAGAAATGTCACTTTGCTACAATGTAAAGTAGTTAGTGTACAGCTTGTATAACTAAATTTGCTATCCCCTCAAAATAACTCCACACACAACCATTAAAGTCTAAACCACTGCCAACAAAAGTGAGTACACCCCTAAGTGAAAATATCCAAATTGGTCATTGGTCCAAAGAGTCAATATTTTGTGTGGCCACCATTATTTTCCAGCACTGCCTTAACCCTCTTGGGCATGGAGTTCACCAGAGCTTCACAGGTTCCCATTGGAGTTCTCTTCCACTCCTCCATGATGACATCACTGAGCTGTTGGATGTTTGAGACCTTGCGCTCCTCCATCTTCCGTTTGAGGATGCCTCACAGAGGCTCAGATTTAAGTCTGGAGATATGCTTGGCCAGTCCATCATCTTTACCCCCAGCTTCTTTAGCAAGACAGTGGTCGTCTTGGAGGTTCGTTTTGGGTCCTTACCATGTTGGAATACTGCCCTGCGGCCCAGTCTCTGAAGGAAGGGGATCGTGCTCTGCTTCAGTATGTCACCGTACACGTTGGCATTCATGGTTCTCTCAATAAACTGTAGCTCCCCAGTGCTGGCAGGACTCATGCAGCTCCAGACCATGACACTCCCACCACCATAATTGACTGTAGGCAAATACATACTTGCCTTTGTACTCCTCACCTGTTTGCCACCACACACGCTTGACACCATCTGAACTAAATAAGTTTATCTTGGTCTCATCAGACCACAGAACATGGTTCCAGTAATCCATGTCCTTTGTCTGCTTGTCTTCAGCAAACTGTTTGCGGGCTTTCTTGTGCATCATCTTTAGAAGAGGCTTCATCTGGGACAACAGCCATGCAGACTAATTTGATGCAGTGTGTGGCGTATGGTCTGAGCACTGACAGGCTGACCCCCGCCCCTTCAACCTCTGCAGCAGTGCTGGCAGCGCTCATACGTCTATTTCCCAAAGACAAACTCTGGATATGACGCTGAGCACGTGCACTCAACTACTTTGGTCGACCATGGGGAGGCTTGTTCTGAGTGGAATCTGTCATTTTAAACCTCTGTATGGTCTTGGCCACCGTGCTGCAGCTCAGTTTCAGGGTCTTGGCAATCTTCTTATTGCATAGGTCATCTTATGTAGAGCAACAGTTGTTTTTTTCAGATCCTCAGAGTTCTTTGCAATGAGGTGCCATGTTGAACTTCCAGTGACCAGTGTAAGTGAGAGCGATAACACCAAATTTAACACACCTGCTGCCCCCATTCACACCTGAGACATTGTAACCCTAACGAGTCACATGACACCGGGGAGGGAAAATGGCTAATTTTGTTACGTTTATTGCCAGTGGTTTAGACATTAATGGCTGTGTGTTATTTTGCGGGGATAGCAAATTTACACGGTTATATACAAGTTGTACACTCACTACTTTACATTGTAGCAAAGTGTAATTTCTTCAGTGTTGTCACATGAAGATATAATAAAATATTTAAAAAATGTGGGGGGTGTACTCACTTTTGTGAGATACTGTATATATATTATGTTATATATTACTTCCACTGTTTCACAATATAAATTAACCCCTTGTAATGATTATCTGTGGTTTTTGTACTATAAAAGGTTCATTTTTTGTTTGTTTTTTTACCTCATCATGACAGGTGATAAAAAGGCATGCTGCTGCTACTAAATGTCTTATGCTGGCCATACACACATTGATTTTCAGACCAGAATATTTGTGCAAAAATTTTGTACATTAGATGTATAGATGAATGTCATTCGAAAATTGCAATTTTAAAATGAATGTAATTTCTGAACAAAAACCACATGCACAGTTCGAAAATTTGTTAGATTGAGAAAAGTTTTCTATTCTGCTCCTTCAAGTTTTTCCTCCACTGTGGTAAAAGTCAAATGTCGATTTGACCCCAATAACGTTTAGAAAATCAAACCAATGTTCATAAATCAAAAATTTTCAAAGGAAAAATGTGTTTGTGTACGGCAAGCATAAGTGACAACAGGGGCAGGTTATTTATATCAAGCCACCTGCCTAGGACAAGGGAGTCTGTCATGCATAATATTATATTATAGTCCTGCCTTAAAATCTGCTAAACGGTGTTTTAGGTCTTTTTACATTTTTTTTTCTTTAACCTCTTCCCACCCGTACGAAGTCATATGACGTCATGGACTTTGAGTGGGGGATGCCTGCAGTTACAGGCATGATCCAGATATCGTTTTTTTCAGCCGGCGATTTTGTGCACCGTTAGAAAGATAATAGCGGCAGTTCAGCCACTTGATCATTCTTGCAGGCGGCGGGAGGGGGAAATCCCCCTCCCGCCGTCCTCTGGTGCTTCTCTGGGCTCGTCTGTATGATCAGCGACCTGGAGAATGATTCCCTTGTCGCCGGAAGTTGGTCAGAGAGATGACTGGTAACCAGATGGTCCCCAGTGATCTCTATGATCACCGGAGGCCCGGGTGCGTTGTGTGGATGGGGCTGGAAAGGCGATACACTTTTTTTTTTTCCCTGATCTCTGTCTTTCCAGTCTGGAAGAGAAATGTGGGGGTCCTATAGACCCCACATCTCCATAAAGAGGACCTGTCACGCACTATTCCTTTTACAAGGGATGTTTACATTCCTTGTAATAGGCATAAAAGTGATCTAAAAAAAAAAATTAGAGAGAGAGTAAAAAAAAAAGTAAAATTAAAGAATTATAAAAAAAAAAATGTTTGAAGTGCAATGAGGTGCCATGTTGAACTTCCAGTGACCAGTGTAAGTGAGAGCGATAACACCAAATTTAACACACCTGCTCCCCCCATTCACACCTGAGACATTGTAACCCTAACGAGTCACATGACACCGGGGAGGGAAAATGGCTAATTTTGTTACGTTTATTGCCAGTGGTTTAGACATTAATGGCTGTACAGAGTCCACACTTACCCCCCTCGTCCAC
>BLSH010084867.1:328766-362687 GCA_018402905.1 Glandirana rugosa | reverse complement strand
CGGGGATAGCAAATTTACACGGTTATATACAAGTTGTACACTCACTACTTTACATTGTAGCAAAGTGTAATTTCTTCAGTGTTGTCACATGAAGATATAATAAAATATTTAAAAAATGTGGGGGGTGTACTCACTTTTGTGAGATACTGTATATATATTATGTTATATATTACTTCCACTGTTTCACAATATAAATTAACCCCTTGTAATGATTATCTGTGGTTTTTGTACTATAAAAGGTTCATTTTTTGTTTGTTTTTTTACCTCATCATGACAGGTGATAAAAAGGCATGCTGCTGCTACTAAATGTCTTATGCTGGCCATACACACATTGATTTTCAGACCAGAATATTTGTGCAAAAATTTTGTACATTAGATGTATAGATGAATGTCATTCGAAAATTGCAATTTTAAAATGAATGTAATTTCTGAACAAAAACCACATGCACAGTTCGAAAATTTGTTAGATTGAGAAAAGTTTTCTATTCTGCTCCTTCAAGTTTTTCCTCCACTGTGGTAAAAGTCAAATGTCGATTTGACCCCAATAACGTTTAGAAAATCAAACCAATGTTCATAAATCAAAAATTTTCAAAGGAAAAATGTGTTTGTGTACGGCAAGCATAAGTGACAACAGGGGCAGGTTATTTATATCAAGCCACCTGCCTAGGACAAGGGAGTCTGTCATGCATAATATTATATTATAGTCCTGCCTTAAAATCTGCTAAACGGTGTTTTAGGTCTTTTTACATTTTTTTTTCTTTAACCTCTTCCCACCCGTACGAAGTCATATGACGTCATGGACTTTGAGTGGGGGATGCCTGCAGTTACAGGCATGATCCAGATATCGTTTTTTTCAGCCGGCGATTTTGTGCACCGTTAGAAAGATAATAGCGGCAGTTCAGCCACTTGATCATTCTTGCAGGCGGCGGGAGGGGGAAATCCCCCTCCCGCCGTCCTCTGGTGCTTCTCTGGGCTCGTCTGTATGATCAGCGACCTGGAGAATGATTCCCTTGTCGCCGGAAGTTGGTCAGAGAGATGACTGGTAACCAGATGGTCCCCAGTGATCTCTATGATCACCGGAGGCCCGGGTGCGTTGTGTGGATGGGGCTGGAAAGGCGATACACTTTTTTTTTTTCCCTGATCTCTGTCTTTCCAGTCTGGAAGAGAAATGTGGGGGTCCTATAGACCCCACATCTCCATAAAGAGGACCTGTCACGCACTATTCCTTTTACAAGGGATGTTTACATTCCTTGTAATAGGCATAAAAGTGATCTAAAAAAAAAAATTAGAGAGAGAGTAAAAAAAAAAGTAAAATTAAAGAATTATAAAAAAAAAAATGTTTGAAGTGCAATGAGGTGCCATGTTGAACTTCCAGTGACCAGTGTAAGTGAGAGCGATAACACCAAATTTAACACACCTGCTCCCCCCATTCACACCTGAGACATTGTAACCCTAACGAGTCACATGACACCGGGGAGGGAAAATGGCTAATTTTGTTACGTTTATTGCCAGTGGTTTAGACATTAATGGCTGTGTGTTATTTTGCGGGGATAGCAAATTTACACGGTTATATACAAGTTGTACACTCACTACTTTACATTGTAGCAAAGTGTAATTTCTTCAGTGTTGTCACATGAAGATATAATAAAGTCGCGCCCACACATGTACACGGTATTCAAACCACACATGTGAGGTATCTCCGCGTGCGTTAGAGCAAGGGCAACAATTCTAGCACTAGACGACCTCCTCTGTAAATCTAAACTAAATTTTTTAACGCCGAGTAAATAGATACCTAACATGTCGCGCTTTAAAATTGAGCGCACACGTGAAATGGTGCCAAACTTTATTACTTAAAAATCTCCATAGATGAAGCTTTAAAAATGTTTACAGGTTACCAGTTTAGAGTTACGGAGGAGGTCTAATGCTAGAATTGTTGATCTTACTCTAACGCACGTGACAATACCTCACGTGTGGCTTGAACACCGTTTACATATGTGGACGGGACTTACGTATGTGTTTACTTCTGTGTGCGAGCACACTGGGACAGGGGCGCTTTACATTTTTCTGTGTTATTTTGTTTATTTTACCTTTATTTTTTTATTTTTACACGGTCTCTTTAAAAAATTTTTTTTACTCTTCAGTTCACTGACAGACGCAGCCTTCTTATGACACGTGGGGTTATGCTCATATCACTAGGAGTAGACTAGGCAAAAATAAAACAAAAGCATAGGTTGGCCCCTCCCAGGGGGCTGTCCTCGCCTTAGCATATAATCCCCCTGCTCTGCATAGCACATCAGTTTTTATTGCCTAGTGCAAGGAGTAGACCTGGTTCCCTATGGGATCTGCGGTCTACTGAAGATTTTTTCTGATGAAGACTGCTATCAAGAAGCTGGCTGGTGGTATAGAGGATATCTAGAATCCAAAGCTTTCCCCAGTCCGGCCGACACTACTGCGAGCTACCCTTAGCGGGGACCCGCCGCATAGCGCCCGTTCCGTGCGGGCGGCCAGTGGCTAAAACCCACTAGAGCCCAGTGACTGGTTCGCCTGTCCAGGGGCCTGGCCAGCAGCATGCCTCTATGGGGAGGTAAGTCTGCTCCGGGTGGTTACCCGATGCGCCTGTCGGATTGGTGAGTGGACCCCTCTTCCGTCCTAGGGGCGTGGAGAGTGGGCAGCTTCTGTGGTAGCCGGCCAGTGGGGGTCCGTTAGTAGGGACACGCTGGGTGGTACCCCTTTGAGGTTTAACTCCCAATCCCCCCCACCCCACCCGCAGTACCGCACCTTGCACTGACCGCTTGGAGCACTGCGTTAAGCGGTTCGCCACCGCTTGTTCGCCGCCAACCGTGCCATTTTGCTATAAGCTCTGCTTGTGTTAAGGGCAGCATCCATTTGTTTGGTAACCATGTGGTTTTCAGCCTGTCCTCTGGCGGCCCCCAGTGGTCGTTTTTGGTATTACAGGAAGTGTTTTTAAAAACGGAAGTGGTACTTCCGGTTTCACTTGGACAACGTGGCTGACGCATTGCTCTTTCCAGTCACAGTGCTGAGGCATCTAAAACAGCAAGTATAGCTGGCTCTCCCTGGGTGCTGGTAGTGGTGGGTGCAATCCTCCCGGGTCTCCCTGGCTGATTGTTGGGGTAGAGGTCGTGGTTACACAGTGGGGGTGCCGGAAGGCTGGGATGTCAGAGGCCGGCAATGCTATGGCAGGGGTACCTGCGGATCAACAATCCACCCTAGGAACCTTGGTGTCCTTGGAACAGCTGAGGGCGGTATTTGGGGAATTCTTTCCCCGGGCGGGCGACCCAGTTCCGGGGGGCCCCAAGAAACTCCCACCCCCCCCTCATTCCTCAGGGGAGGATTCGGAACCAGAAAGCACCTCGGTGGTCACACCTGTGGACCTATGAGAGGGTGAACTGCCCTCAGACGGCGAAGGTG
Source organism: Glandirana rugosa (assembly GCA_018402905.1). Lineage (NCBI taxonomy): Eukaryota > Metazoa > Chordata > Amphibia > Anura > Ranidae > Glandirana > Glandirana rugosa. The sequence goes on along the minus strand of BLSH010084867.1, from coordinate 359,258 downwards.
ATCAGGAGGCTCCTTTTTCGCGTGATAAAGCGATAGTGGCCGCTCTGATCACTGATATCCGCGACTCCATGCGGCTTGACCAAGCAGGGGAGTCGCAGGAGTCAACATATATTTGTGGACCACTAAAACCCCCTATGTCCCCTAGGGCTTACCCTTATGATCAGGTGTTTGAGGATAGCTTTACTAAGAGATGGGCTTCCCCAACGGTGGACCCCCCAGTGGCCCGTCTGAATAAGGCAAGGACCATTCCCTTGGAGGGGTCGCCGTCTTTTAGGGAGGCGGCCGATCGCCGCACGGAGGCAATGTCTAAGGCACTGTTGTTGGCTGGGTCAGCCATGCGGCCGGCGCTAGCGGCTGCGATGGCGGCACAATCTCTTCACGAGCACGCTGCCACACTGCACACTGGTTTAACTTGTGAGTGTGCACAGGCTGAAGTGCAGAAGAGGGTCTCCGCTACATATGCCATGCTGCTTTGGACCTTCTTCCCATTTTGTCAAAAATGTCTGTTTTTGCAATTGTTATCAGGCAGGTGCTGTGGCTCCGCTCTTGGTCGGGCGACCAGGCTTCAAAGAAAGCTCTGGCAGATCTTCCCTTTCAGGGAGGGCGTCTGTTTGGCCCACAGTTGGATGAAATCATTAAGGATTTTAAGGGAAGGTAGAGTACTTTCCTTCCAGAGCCGAAGCGGCGGGATTTTCGTCGTAGGCAGGGCCCTGTTTCTTCAGGTCAGAAGAAGTTTTTTCGGGCACCTGGCTCAGCGGGCAAGGGCTTCAAGTCCAGTAAGGCTGCCGCTGGCACAGTAAAAAGCCTTGGCAGCATAAGTATGCGAAGGGTAAATCAGCCTCCGCATGATGGGTTGTCCCCGCCCGACTTACGGGTGGGGGGCCTGTTGCTGGGGTTCGAAGACAGATGGACTGCCCGCATCACCGATCGGTGGGTACTGGAGGTGGTGTCCTCTGGGTACAGGATAGAATTCATCTCTCTGCCCCCAGAAGGGTTCTTCCCTTCAAACTTGAGACTCCCTCAGGGGCGTCGGGAGGCGCTTCTAGGCGCCGTTCGGGCGCTTGCCGAACAGGGAGTGGTTGTACCAGTACCCATGGTGGAAAGATTTCACGGGCATTAAACTGCTTCGTAAAGATGAAGAGATTCAGGATGGAGTCAATCCGCTCGGTCGTGGCCGCTCTGCACCAAGGGGAATTTATGGCGTCCCTGGATATCAGGGACGCGTATCTCCATGTTCCAGTTTGTCACAGTCACCAGCGTTTTCTACGTTTTGCAGTGGGGGACCTGCATTACCAGTTTGTGGCACTTCGGGCTGGCTTCATCTCCCCGGGTGTTCACCAAGGTGGTGGCCCCGATGCTGGCGCTATTGAGACAGAGAGGTATCGCGGTAGTAGCATACCTCGACGATTTACTCCTGAGCGCTGCGGCTCTGGAGAACGTGACAATTTCTGTGTCCACGTTAGTGGAGTTCGGTTGGCTAATCAACCTGCAGAAGTCATCGTTGACTCCATCCTACCGGCTGGAGTACCTGGGTCTGATTCTGGACACGGTGCAGGCAAGGGTGTTTTTACCACCAAACAAGCTCCTGACACTTCAGGCGGCAGTGCGAACCCTGTTATCACGCCAGTTGTCCTCCTTACGGTTCTGTGTGCGAGTGTTGGGGCTCATGGTGTAACTTTCAAAGCGATACCTTACGCCCAGAGTCACACTCGGCTCTTGCAGAAGGCGATTTTGTCACAATGGGACAAATCTCCCCTATCCCTAGACAGACTGATCAGTTTGGATCATCAGTCCCGAGGATCCTTGATTTGGTGGATTCGGGCTCCGGCCCTAAAGTTGGGGAAATGTTTTCTCCCCCTCAATTGGTCGATAGTAACGACGGATGCCAGTCTATCGGGCTGGGGAGGGGTCCTGGGTCAGTTCTCTGCCCAGGGTCGTTGGTCAGTGCAGGAAGCTTGTCTTCCAATAAATGTACAGGAACTGAGAGCGATCAGACTTTGTCTGTCCCGTTGGTCAGAAAGGCTGCGAGGCCTCCCTGTCTGGGTTCAGTCGGACAATGCCACGGCTGTGGCATATGTGAACCATCAGGGCGGAACAAGAAGCTCGGCAGCAACCGCAGAGGCGGCTCTGATCCTTCGGTGGGCACTTCACGTGCCAGCTCTCTCTGCAATCTACATCCCAGGTGTGGAATATTGGCAGATGGACTTTCTCAGCTGCCGCACTCTGGATCAAGGGGAATGGTCCCTGCATCCAGAAGTGTTCCGCCAGATTTGCCTCAAGTGGGGCACACCAGAGGTGGACCTCATGGCCTCCAGGTTCAATCACAAGGTTCAGACCTTTGTGTGCAGAACAAAAGATCCGTTGGCGATCGCCTCGGACGCACTGGTAGCGCCCTGGGGTCGGTATCGGCTACTGTACATCTTTCCTCCTCTAGAGCTTCTACCACGGGTTCTGCACAGGATAGAAGCAGAGGGAATCCCATCAATCCTGGTAGCTCTGGATTGGCCTCGGCTTCCTTGGTACGCCGACGTAGTACGGATGGTGGCAGATGTTCCGTGGCGTCTTCCACTTCGCGAAGACCTTCTGTCTCAGGGGCCCATCTTGCACCCTGCTTTACCCTCGCTGGCTTTGACGGCTTGGCTATTGAGTCCCAGGTGTTAAGGGATAGGGGTGTCTCGGACTCCGTGATCCCTACTATGATTGAGGCACGTAAAGGTACCGCACGTAATATTTATCATAGGACCTGGAAGGCCTATATTACCTGGTGCGAGGCAGGGGGTTGGAACCCCCGCTCTTATATAGTGTACAGAGTACTGACTTTTTTGCAGCAAGGACTGGACAAGAACCTGGCGTTAAGTACGCTTAAGGGTCAGATTTCGGCCCTGGCGGTTCTTTTTCAACGGCCCTTGGCGTCTCATTCATTGGTCCGTACATTTGTACAGGGGGTACGTCATGTGGCTCCTCGGATACGGTCGCCTCTGGCACCGTGGGATTTTAATCTGGTGCTTTCTGTGCTGCAGAAACCACCATATGAATAGATTAGGGACATTCCCTTGCGTCTGTTGTCGCAGAAAGTGGCTTTTCTGGTTGCTGTCACATCCGCTAGGCGGGTGTCTGAGTTAGCAGCTTTATCCTGCAAGTCACCTTACTTGGTCCTTCACAAGGACAAGGCGGTTTTGCGACCTTCCCCTTCGTTTCTTCCGAAGGTGGTTTCTTCTTTTCATTTAAATGAGGATATTGTTCTTCCCTCATTGTGTCCGCACCCGTCGCATCCCAAAGAAGTTGAACTGCATTCTTTGGATGTGGTGAGGGCTTTGCGGGTGTATTTGTTTTCTACAGCTTCTTTTCGGAAGTCTTATTCTTTATTTGTGCTGACGGAAGGGTCGCGCAAAGGCATGGCGGCCTCGTCAGCTACCATTTCTGGTTTGATCAGGAAGACTGTGACTCATGCATATGAGATTCGGGGCAAGGTTGCCCCTTTCCCAGTCACGGCTCATTCCACCAGGGCAGTTAGTACTTCCTGGGCGTTTAGACACCAGGCCTCAGTGTCTCAGGTGTGCAAAGTGGCTACTTGGGCCTCAGTGCACACGTTTACAAAGTTTTACAAAATTGATGTTTCAGCATCTTCGGATGCTGCTTTTGGCCGCAAAGTATTACAAGCGGCAGTGTAGGCGCGATTAGCGCCGCCTGAGAGGGCGTTTTCTGTTGGGTACAGTTGTTATAATTTGCCCACCCCTCTTGAAAATCCTTTTCTCTGAGTTCACTGACAGACGCAGCACCCACCCCTCTGTGTTGAGATTGTACGCCTGTTACGAACTGATGTGCTATGCAGAGCAGGGGGATTATATGCTAAGGTGAGGACAGTCCCCTGGGAGGGGCCAACCTATGCTTTTGTTTTATTTTTGCCTAGTCTACTCCTAGTGATATGAGCATAACCCCACGTGTCATAAGAAGGCTGCGTCTGTCAGTGAACTCAGAGAAAAGGATTTTACGGTAAGTTATAATAAAATCCCTTTTTTTTAATCACTTTTATTCCTATTACAAGGAATGTAAACATCCCTTGCAAATGGGAATAGTGCATTATAGGTCCTCTTTATGGAGAGATGTGGGGTCAACAAGAACCCTCCTGCCGCCTGATGCGGCAGGCATCATTGAGATATCCTCACTCAAAGTCAATGACGTCATATGACGTCCTTGGGCTGGAAGTGGTTAAATAGTCCTTTATAGAATTCCTGCTTCCATCAAAGAAAATTTCTACTTGCCAAAATGTATCATTCAGTGAATCATCTCTCTTGAACCCCCCCCCCAAAAAAAAAGAAATCATGTACCTGTTCCTTTAAGGCACAAGCTATATCATAGTGCTTTTGCCTTATCAGTTGTCCCTTTCTTCTCCAGTACCTGGCTGATCCTGCCTGGTCCTGACCACACTTCTTTGAGCTGACCACGTTTATCATAGCTGCTGAGCCATTAAATCGCGGTCCGCTTACATGTTGTCATTGCAGCTCTCCCCCTCTCCACCCTGCCCCTTCCTTATTCTCTCTGCCCCTCCCTTCATTCCTCCCCTCCCCTCCTCTCTCCTCACTGCCCCTCCCTTCTTTCCTCCCCTCCCCTCCTCTCTCCTCACTGCCCCTCCCTTCTTTCCTCCCCTCTCTCCTCACTGCCCCTCTTCTCAACTCACCTCCCCTCTCCGCCCTTCCCCTCTCCGCCCTTCCCCTCTCCGCCCTTCCCCTCTCCTCCACTCCTCTCTCCTCACTGCCCTTCTTCTCAGCTCACCGCCCCTCCCCTCTCTGCCCCTTCCCTCTCCCCCAGTCTTCATTGACTGTACTGTTTCTTCTGAAGCTGCAATGCCTCAGTGTATTATCGTGGGAGAAAAGAGAATCTCAGCCCTCCCACTTAGCTCCCTTAGATCAGGTATAAACAGCAGAGGGAGGACATGTGACCGCAAATCAGAGCACAGGATAAAGGTATTTATGATTAGAAAAAAAAAAAAAAACACGTACATTGCTGTTAAACGATCAGAAGCATGGAGGTTAAATCTGTTTTGGGCATTTGAATTTATAACCACTGCCCACCCTTAGCAGAATCATGGCTACAGCGCGGGCCTTAATTGCCGGGAGGGCGTCAATAGACTTCCTCCCGTGCATGAGCTGTCTGCGTGCCCCGCTCTGTGATTGAGTCAATGAAACTCGGCTGATCACAGATCGAAGGGGCCGCTCCCGGCCCCTTACCACATGATCAGCTGTCAGCCGATGACAGCTGATCACGTGATGTAAACAGAAGATTGGCAATCGCCTTTTTTTTCTCTCCCTCACCGCGTGAAGAGAAAAGAAGCCAATCACTGACATCGGTCCCGAACGGTGGGGGGGGTCGCCACATCATTTGTGCCCAAAAGTACTACCTGCCAGTGCATATTAGTGCCATCTATCAATGCCCATCAGTGCCACCTATCAATGCAGCCTCATCAGCGCACATCCGTGAAGGAGAAAAATTATCTGTTTTTGTGATAAACTATAAAACTGTTTAGGGGGTTTTTTTCAAAATTTTCGATCTTTCCTTTTTCTAGCGAAAAAATAAAAAACCCAGCAATGATTAAATACCACCAAAAGAAAGCTCTATTTGTGAGAAAAATAGATAAAAATTTCATTTGGGTACAGTGTTGCATGACTGCACAATTGTCATTCAAAGAGTGACATCACTGAAAATCGGCCTGGGCAGGAAGCCAGTTTAAGTGGCCAACAAGCAAGTGGTTAAATGGTTTAAAAAAAAAAAAGCATTCAACTACTCTGTGCTCAAAAAATGCTTGAGACGCAGCTCATTCACCAGATTTATTCCTGCAATTCCTTATTTCTAAGTAGGTCCACATACGCTCTCCGTTTTAAGTAATGCCTCAATCTTTGCTCCATTCCACACCAATTAAAGAATCTATCCGCAGGATTCCATGGCCTCTTATATCTAGGCATGTCTGGGTAGGCTCCAATAATTGCTGCTCAGCTTGTTCTCGTTTTTCATAACAAAGTTTCCATAGTGTAAAACTGCAAAGGTGATAGACTGCACCAGTTTTAAAAGCCTGGATTTGCTGCCACTATGTTTTCCAGCTCGAGGACTGAAGGACTCCCCTTCCCTCAAGCTGTCAAAATGTCCACAGGACAATTCAGATGCTCCAAGCCAGGGATCTCCATACTACGGCCATCCAGCTGTTGCGGAACTGCACATCCCATGAGGCATTGTAAAACACTGATATTCGCAGACATGACTAGGCATGATGGGAATTGTAGTTCCTGAACAACTGGAGGGCCGTAGTTTTGAGACCCCTTCTCCAAGCTTTCAGATGGTGATCAATTTTTAAGAGAATCTGCTCTCCAGTCTTCTCTTAACCTGGAATACTTGGGTCTTTGTCCTCGGCACATCCCAAGCACAGGTTTTCCTTTTCAAGAAAAGAAAATTATTTTTCTCAGAGCCCATGCTCAATGATTCAGGTCAAAGAGACGTCCCGCAGTGAAATTCTCTGACAGATTTAGGCCTCATGGAATCCTTCCTTTCCTCAATTTCATTCAAGACCTCTCCAATAGAATTTCTCGTCTTGAAACAAGCATGCTCCTTCTCTCAACCTTTCCATGTTCCAGTACAGCCAAGCAAGGAATTTTGTAACATGGTGGATCTCCAGCACATTACCAATACTGAAGTCCTTCCTTCTCTATCTCTGGAAAGTGACTACAACAAATGCCAGAATATCCAGTGATCTCTGTGGTCTGAGTGAACAACTGGAAAGCAGACTACCTCGGCTCCCACTGCCTGCATCATGGGGAATAGACCTTATCACCCCAACATCTACAAACTGATATGCCTGGAAGAGGGGACTCCAAATGTAGACATCCTAGCCTCCATATTCAACTGCAAACTACCTATATTTGTGGCCTGGATCAAGCATCCTCTTTAGCTGGCCTGGGGTGGCTTGATAACTCCCTGGTCACGATTCAGGCTAATATGTGCCTTCCCTTCTGTGCAAATTCTGCCTTGTCTGCTCAAAAAGCTAGAGCAAGAGGGGGAAATGGTTATTGTCTTTACACCAAACTGGCCTAGAAGAACCTGGTACACAGACATACACCAACTTCTACCTGACAACCCCTGGCCTCTCCCACCAGATCAGATCTGTTGTCTCTGAGCCCTCTTTTCCATCCTGTTAGTCTCTGTCTTTAACTACTTCCCACCCAAGGTACATCATATAACATCCTGGACTTTGAGTGGGCATATCTGAATGATGCCTGCAGCTACAGGCATCCTCCAGATATCATCTTTTTCGGCCGGCGATTCCCTGCACCATAAGAACAATAATAGTTCAGCCGCTTGATCATTCTAACAGACTGCGGAAGGGGACATGCCACCCTCCGGTGCCTCTACCGGCTTGTCCATGCGCTCGACGAGCCGGAGAAGGAATCCACCGGCCCCAGAAGTTGAGCATAGAGGTTTTTGGTGACCAGATGGTCCCCCATAATCTCTGACCTTTGGAGGCCCAGGTGCGAAGTTATGGCGTCACATCCGGCCCAGCAGAATTAAACATTGGGGACTCGGCTGAATAGGCCGAGATTGTTCATTTTTCTCCCCTCGCCTTTAAGGACAGCACCATGGAGAGCACGCAGCTCCACCTCTTCACAGGAAACCCTGCTGTGACAATGCCCCTTTAAAAGCAGCTGCTTCCACCATGCCGTCAGTCTTAGAGTTTCCTCCGCCATGGTGGAAGCACTGCTGCCGAACTAGAGAGGGGGGGCTGCATTCTCTCAGGGGTGAGTAAGGGGGGGTGGCAGTACCTTCTGTATTTCTTTTTTTTCTGGACCAGCCCAGCACCCCGCCCCCTGCATGGGAGGGGGGTGCTCCAGTGTCTGCTTTCTCCTCCGGCACAAAGGAGTGATGGCCAGTCGGGAGGATCCTGCTCCTGGTGCTCTGAGGCCGCGGATGTTGCTGAGGCGTGCATGCCAAGAATAGCCCTAGGGTGCTTGGCATGTCGACTCTGGGGGGCGGGATTTCCGTCAGGGCCTGGCGGTGGGTAATACTGGCCACTGGAACGCAGGGGGAAGAGGCGGGTCTTCTGACTGGGGCTTCTTTCTGGCCCTCGAGCTCGAGGATGCCGAGAGGATCAGTGCTTGAAAAAGCACAGGAGTTGGCGCCGCTGTGTTGCCATGGAGGAGACGGAGCAGCCATCGGCGGTGGTGGATGCTGGTGCCCAAAACCCCAGCCAGGATGTTGGAGCGGAGCTTACTGATGGCGGCAATGTCAGACGTGTCTCATATGAGCTCTGCCCTGGACAAACAGGACTGGCAAAATCGGCATGTTTTCTTTCCCTTCCTTTCATCCCTGGATCCATAGCCTAGGACATGGGGAATAAGAAGCAGCCGAAAACTGATCCCCTGATCCCCCAGTGAAAGATCAAAGCCGCAAGATCTGCTTCCCGGCCAAATTCACCTCCTGGCTACGGCTCTGGCGGCATAGGCTCCTACGCTGCACCAACTGCTGCAACTACCTTACATGCTGAACCGCTGAACCAGGCAGGCTTGGATACTAAAACCACAACCTCATCTGCGTCTGCTGTGGCGGCCCTGCGGGAACAGCCACGTGACCAGCCAGATAATCAAGGCGGCTGGGGTTGTGTTGGAAACCCGGTTTGCGATCTGCCTCGCGGGTCCTGCTTGCATGGAGCCGCGGGTGCCATGGATGTCAGATGGGTCGGAGTTGCACTCGGGCTTGGTGTCTCTTTGCCCCCTTCAGTGAATTATTGCTTGCTGCATGAGCGCGCCCCAATCCCCGGCTTGATGCCCTGTCTGAACAGTCACTGGAAGAGGAAGATCTCCGCTCTTACATTCGCTTTCTGCTGACAAGATTGGATCTAGATCGGTATCTTTCTCGCCACAAAACAGTATGTAAAACAGAGCTATCGGCCCTTAAAGCTGAAGTCTCCAATATCGGATCTCGTATCAATGATATGGAAGCCACCGTTGAGACATCTTATGAACGTTTAGACACATGGAATTCATTATAGATGAGGTTTCCTTTTTAAACTGATTGCAACCAAAGATGGGAAATCGGCTATGTTTACATATCAAAGTAAAGCGGAAGGTAAAAGGAACGAGTCCGGGACACCAGAAAAATCAGGAAAACAAACTTTATTTTGCTAACAAAATGGACTTGGCAGGACTCATGTCCAGAGTGCCAAGTGACCCTTTATGGGCAACAGAAAAGTTGTACTGAGGTAGTTGTCCATGCAAAAATGAACATCATCTTAGGTGAAGAGGTCGGGGGAACTGAAAAATGACAGTGCTGAGAGTCCGATGCAGACACTGTTTATCTGCAGCATACAGAAGCTCAAGTTTCTGACCCCTTTAGTCAATGTTAAAATATTTACAATGGTTCCATTGTACTACCGTTGGGTTCTGTGATGCCTGTGGGCCATTGAATACATTCAGCTGCATGACCACCATCCGCAGGCTTGAAGGGTGGACACCTGAATATTGCTGTTGCATTTGCAGAGGGCTGCAAGGTAAAGGAGACTGAGGCATCTGGTACTGTTCAGAGCCAGGAGAAAGATAACCTGCAGAGGTGCTGAAATCATTCTGCTGTGCTGGTGGTATGACAGTGTAGTAGGCTGGCATCCCTCATACCGGTATAATTCCTTGCACAGTCTGATTGGTGGGAACAGGTGCAGATTGCTGATTTTAGTAGTTGTCTCCTTAGAAGGACAAAACTTGATATCCATAGACAGACTGGAACTGATGCATTTGGGTTGAGTTTGGATCCTTGAGTGGACACTTCATATCTCTTTCGTGGAAATCATTGGAATTCTCAGGCCTTTGGTTTGGCATCTCGATTCCTCTTAAGCAATAAAAGATGTAGTCATTTTCTCAAGCAGCAGGCATCTGGATATAGGCATGGATAAAAGGGGGGGGGGGGGTTATTTCTTCACGTGAATGGGGCTGGCTGGGTGGATATTCTCCATCCAACATGAATAACCACAGAATCTCACCTACCTGAACTATTAGCTAAAGCCTTCCTTACCCATTGGAGGCATTATAAACAAATTCTTTTATTCAAATATACAGCTGGTACGGAAAGTATTCAGACCCCCTTAAATTTTTCACTCTGTTATATTGCAGCCATTTGCAAAAATCATTTAAGTTCATTTTTTTTCCCTCATTAATGTACACACAGCACCCCATATTGACAGAAAAACACAGAATTGTTGACATTTTTGCAGATTTATTAAAAAATAAAAACTGAAATATCACATGGTCCTAAGTATTCAGACCCTTTGCTCAGTATTTAGTAGAAGCACCCTTTTGATCTAATACAGCCATGAGTCTTTTTGGGAAAGATGCAACAAGTTTTTCACACCTGGATTTGGGGATCCTCTGCCATTCCTCCTTGCAGATCCTCTCCAGTCCTGTCAGGTTGAATGGTAAATGTTGGTGGACAGCCATTTTTAGGTCTCCCCAGAGATGCTCAATTGGGTTTAAGTCAGGGCTATGGCTGGGCCATTCAAGAACAGTCAGAGTCAGAGTTGTTGTGAAGCCATTCCTTCGTTATTTTAGGGTCATTGTCTTGTTGGAAGGTAAACCTTTGGCCCAGTCTGAGGTCCTGAGCACTCTGGAGAAGGTTTTCGTCCAGGATATCCCTGTACTTGGCTGCATTCATCTTTCCTTCGATTGCAACCAGTCGTCCTGTCCCTGCAGCTGAAAAACACCGCCACAGCATGATGCTGCCACCACCATGCTTCACTGTTGGGACTGTATTGGACAGGTGATGAGCAGTGCCTGGTTTTCTCCACACATACCGCTTAGAATTAAGGCCAAAAAGTTCTATCTTGGTCTCATCAGAGCAGAGAATCTTATTTCTAAACATCTTGGAGTCCTTCAGGTGTTTGTTTTTTTTTTTTAGCAAACTCCATGTGGGCTTTCATGTGTCTTGCACTGAGGAGAGGCTTCCGTCGGGCCACTCTGCCATAAAGCCCTAACTGGTGGAGGGCTGCAGTGATGATTGACTTTCTACAACTTTCTCGCATCTCCCGACTGCATCTCTGGAGCTCAGCCACAGTGATCTTTTGGGTTCTTCTTTACCTCTCTCACCAATGCTCTTCTCCCCCGATAGCTCAATTTGGCTGGACGGCCAGCTCTAGGAAGGGTTCTGGTCGTCCCAAATGTTTTTGGGAGGCCACTGTGCTCTTAGGAACCTCAAGTGCAGCAGAAATTTTTTGTAACCTTGGCCAGATCTGTGCCTTTCCACAATTCTGTCTCTGAACTCTTCCTTTGACCTCATGATTCTCATTTGCTTTGACATGCACTGTGAGCTGTAAGGTCTTATATAGACAGGTGTGTGGCTTTCCTAATCAAGTCCAATCAGTATAATCAAACACAGCTGGACTCAAATGACTCAAAATTGTAACAATCAGTCAACATAGCTAGAGGCTGGACATCTGTGTGCGGTGACTACAGGGGGCAGTTTTGGGCTATCTGTGGGTGTTTGCAGAGTGCCTTTTTTGTCTTGTTGTCTGGCTGTTTACCTTTATGGCTGTCTGCACACGAGGGTGTCATTGCACATCCGGATTCGCCATGGCGCACGTGCAATAGCACGATGCTTGGATGTTGGCAGCCATGGCGCATGCAGCTTCGCCACAGGCATGCACCGTAGCCTAATCTGGGCATGATAAGATTTGCGTCATAAGCTAATACAGCCACGCCCGTTCGCCGGGTGCGCAGAACGTTCCGACGCACCGCCAGCTTATTTAAGCTGCGTAGGCCAAGCATGCGGTGCTTCCAGGGGACAGCTGTAGGACACAGAGCAGGCTCTGAACCAGGCATTCTCAGCCGTTCATTTCTCCTTATCCGGTTCAACTGAGTCACCAAGTTTTGCTTGGTTGGCTAAGGTGCTTCGCAGGATTGTTGCATAGGGGATTGGTGAGCCCTATTAAAGGGTCTCCCTTCTGGGGTATGTAAATACTAAACCTAGGTACTCCCTTTTTGTGGCTTGCATGGTCTTCAAAAAAAAGGAGCAGGACTAATACTAACTGTTCTCAGCCCTAGCACAGGATTCCTGGCATGATTTCCTCCATCCCGCAGGGTGGCAAGAAGCGTGACAGATCCCCCTCCCCTGAGCCTCCTAATTTGGAGCAGGAATGGTTGAGGAAGGGGAAGAGCTAGATACTAAGGACTTAGGAGATGGCCCGGCAGATGATTCTGCTTCTGAGGAATCTGGGCCAGAAGATGTCCAGTTGGTATCAGCCTCTGTCACAGAGGCTGGATTATCAAGGACACGTGTTTACACGTACCTATCTTTCAACCTCTTCAGAGGTTCCTGCAATTTGCAGTAGAGGAACGTAATTTCCCATTTGTGGCACTGCCCTTTGGGCTTGCCACAGCACCCCGGGTGTTTACAAAGATCCTAGCACCTGTACTGAGTCTTTTAAGGGCCCAGGGAATCTTGGTGCTCGGATACTTGGATGACCTCCTGCTCAGAGATCACTCACTACAGGCCCTGGAACAAAGTGTAGCCTGCACAGTGCGGTATTTAGAAAGCTTGAGCTGGGTCATAAATACAGAAAAGTCAGCCTTGAAACCAGCTGAGTCTCAAGTATCTAGGTCTGATCCTCGATATGATCCAGGCAAAGGTATTTTTGCCACCCGTAAGGTTCTGTTCCCTGAAAGATCAGGTGCGTCAGATAAGGGGCACCAGACAACCCTCCATTCGGCTCTGTATGAGTCTTCTAGGAAGTTTGGTGTCCTCCTTTGGGGCAGTGCCCTATGCCCAGTTCCATTCCAAGCCTATACAAGACGACATCATGTCAGCTTGGAACAGGAGAGGGCAAGCCCTGGATTATGCCATGTTCTTGTAGTGATGTAGTAGTGGTTGAATGAATGTTATTATTTAGTTATTATTATTATGATGGTTAATTTTTTCGCAACACCCGGTTCTTCCAGAGAGAGAAGCATTTATTGACTTCAGACAGAACAAAGTACAACAAGAGATAATACAATCCAACATAGGTGTAGAGAATATTGATGACAGGAATAGTGTAGCATTGAGACCACTTCAGAGGAACCCAGTTTTCCTGTCATACCTTACCTACAACAGGCTTCCCTCTTGTACAACTCCCCCCCCATGGGTGACTAAGAGTGATTGACCAATTTAATTAGGCCTTTTGACCCTAAGCCATCAACAGCTATAATCATAAATTCCTAGATGGTCTTTTATTAACATTAACATATCATGGAGGCATTATCTATCCCTTTCATATGTAGAGAACAGCTGGTTTGGTCAGTCTATTCTTTAATCAAAACCCCCTTTGAAATGCCTAATTAGATAACCAGTCCCGAATATCACGGTGGCTTTGCACAACCATTAACATTCTTTTGATGAATGCAGTTGACAAATAGATTTGCCAACTGTCTGTTCCAATACATACACAATATATGTGTACATATAATATATACATGTGCATGCACATACACGCACATGCATATATATATATATATATATATATATATTTAATATGAAATATTATACAACAGTTCTCATCTCCACAGGCACGCTTAAGCCTATGCTGGTTGCAGGATCAGAACCTGCAAAAGGGAAGATCCTTTCTCCCAATGTCTTTGAGAGTACTGACCACAGGTGCCAGTCTATTGGGCTGGGGAGCGACCCTAGAGGTGCTCAGGGGAGATGGTTAAGGACAGAACAGACCCTGCCCATCAACATCCTGGATTTGCGGGCAGTACGTGTGGCTCTATGGTCCAGGACAGTGGAGCTTCAGGATTGACCTATCAGGGTTCAGTCCAAAAATGCCACTACAGTGGCCTATAATAAACCACCAGGGTGGTACCAGGAGTCGTTCAACTCAGAAAGAGGGAAGACCTATGCCAGTTCTATAGGCAGTTCATATCCCGGGGGTAGAGAATTGGAATGCAGATTATCTCAACCGCCAGCAGATCTGCTCAGGGGAATGGTCCCTACACCCGAACGTGTTTCGTGAAATCTGCCAGCGTTGGGGATGGCAAGATGTCACTCTATTGGCATACAGGTTCAACAACAAGCTACAGCATTTTGTGTCCCAAACAAGGGATCTCCTGAGAATCTGAGCATATGCTCTGGTAATTCCATGGAGTCAGTACTCCCTAGTTTGCTTTCCCCCTGATCCCTCTCCTACCACATTTGTTGTGCATGATTCGGGGAGAGGGGGTTCCAGTCATTCTGATGGCACCAGCCTGGCCCAGAAGGCCCTGGTTCCCTGAGATTGTGAGATTGGCAATAGATGGGCCATGGACGCTTCTGCGCCACCCCAATCTACTGTCTCAAGGTCCTATATTCCACCCCAATTTACAGTCTCTAAATTTGGCAGCATGGCTATTGAAGCCAGGGTGCTGAAAGATTGTGGTATCTCGGGACCGGTGGTGTCAACCCCAGTGCATGCTAGAAAAGCAGTCACTAGAAAGATCTATCATAAGGTCGTGAAGGCGTATATTGCTTGATGTGAATCCAGAAAATGGCAACCTCAGAAATACGTGATGGGGAGAATTCTCTCTTTTCTACAGTTGGCTGCGGAAATCAGATTGACCTTGAGTACCGTCAGAGGTCAGATTTCGGCCCTGTCAGTATTCTTCCAAAGACCTTTAGCCTCTCATTCTCTGGTCCAAACCTTTAGGCTGGATTCACACCTGTCCTGTGCAAATTCTAGCTCCGATGCCTGTGAGAAGGATAGGGGCTGCTGTTCAGCGTCTCCTGTCTGATTTCACAGCACATCGGCTGACAGGAGAGGGAGGGGGAGATGCATTGAGGGGGAAAGATCCCTGTTCGATGCGGAACACCTCTCTGAATTAGATGCGTTACCATTGAACAAAATGGGGCTGAAATTCGTACCGCATTGCACAGATAACGCACACGTTTTCTGTGCAATGTGGAGTGCGAATGCACAGCACAGATGTGAACTGAACACATTGAAAACAACCTTGTTTTCAAGTGTCCTGCGAATTGGGTGTAATTGCGGTGTAACCCACATTCAATTCGCATAGGTGTGAACCCAGCCTTATGCAGGGGTCAACTCGTTTACTTCCCCCACTAGGGTCACCTATGTGTCCTTGGGACTTAAATTTGGTGCTGTTTGTGTTACAGAAACAACCATTTGAGCCAATCAATGAAATTCCACTAGTCTTGCTGTCATCCTTCCTGATGACCATCACCTCGGCTAGAAGAGTGTTGGAATTGAAGGCCCTTTCATGTAGGGAACCATACCCAATTTGGCTTTTCATTTAAATCAGGACATTGTTTTGCCTTCTTTTTTCCCTCAGGCTCGTTCGGCGGAAGAGAGACGACTGCATTCCTTGGACATTGTCCTGTCAGTCAGAGATTATTTGTCTAAATCTGCAGAGATCCGAGGATCAGACATTTTTTTGTTTTACCAGAAGAAAGCAGGCAGCTTCCATTGCCAATCGGGTCCGTCAGTTGGTCATTTAGGTCTATGGTCTGAAACATAAAGCTCCTCCCTTTGGGGTGAGAGCTCATTCTACCAGGGGTGTGGGAACCTCCTGGGCTTTTCGCCATTGGGTGTCTGTGGTTCAGATTTGTAAGGCTGCTACCTGGTCTTCAGTGCATATATTCACAGAATTTTATCAAATGGATGTTCGCGCAGCCGAGGATTCGGCTTTCTGCCGCAGTGTACTGCGGGCTGCCTTATAAGGTCTTTTTTGTAGGGTGTCTCCCTCCCCTCAAGGCTATTGCTCTAGAACGTCCCAGCAGGTAATGAATATTAGCCTAACTTTGTGATCCGTGATGTATGAAAAAAAAAAATAGGATTTTTTCATCATACTTACCAGTAAAATCCTTTTCTTTGAATACATCACGGGACACAGCGGTCCCTTCCTTCCTTTTTGAAGATTCAGTGCTTGCTACAAATCTGAAGTGCTTCCTGTATGGGAGGGGTTATATATGGGATCACTTCCTGTCTAAGACTTTGTATACCAGTGTCCATTCACCTGATGATGAGGTAAAGCCCAGTAGGTAATGAATATTAGCCTAACTCTGTCTCCCGTGATGTATTAAAAGAAAAGGATTTTACAGGTAAGTATGACGAAAAAATCCTGTTTTTGTAGTTGGATTGTTGCCTAACATTTAACTACATTTTATTGAGCTACTAGCCAGGCCTTAAGAGTTACTTGACACCAGGTGCCCCGCTCCAAATTCCACCTCTAAACACTCCCTCATAAATTATCTACTGAAATGATACTGTTAAATGTTTTATGCAGAATTAAAATACAAAAATGAATATTAAAATCGACTTCATCAGTGCAGCCTCATCAGTACCCACCAATGCAGGCTATCTGTGCAGCCTCGTAAGTGCCCATCAATGCAGCCTCGTCAGTTCCCATCAGTGCCCATCAATGCAGCTACAGGGAGGAATCGGGAGGAGAGCCGGCCGGATCACAGCTTGAATCTGAAACGCCAGCCGCTGTCAAAGTCCCGCCTCCTGGACCAGCTCCTTCGATCGATGTCACACTACCTCAATTTCCTAATATTGGACCAGTGTGCTATCTATCATAGAAGCCAGTCCAGGAGGTAGAACTGTGCGATAGCAGCCGGCATCTCAAATCCAAGCTGTGTCACAGAAGGAGTTTCCCTCTTTGTGTGATCTGGTCGGCTCTCCTCTGCCTTCCCCACAGTTTCCTGGCCTGTGTCGGGTCACTTGAGGCCAGATGAGAGATGCACTCCATTGATATTAGGAGCGTTGACCGCTTCAGATGGAGCTCTGGATGGTTCAGGAAAGCGGGGCCACTGGAGCACTGACACGGATTGCACTGAGTGCTAGAGCATAAAATTCCCCAGGGCACAGAGTCTAAGAGCCAGCAGGTATTCAACCAGGGCCTCTAATGGTGTGGATGGACTTTGCTGCAGCTGACTCCAGGTCGCGGCCCCCAGGGTCTCACAGCTCACGCTCACAGCTGGCTTCTGGTGGATAAGAGGCAGCAGGCAGGGCTAAGGGTAAATCAGGAAGGCACGCCAAAGGTTGGGGTATCAGGCAGGCAGGAATAGTCAAGAGAACCGGCCAAGGATCGGTACATGAAAACAAACTGAAGCACACAGCAGGAACACACACTCAGGGAGCCTAAACACCCTATTGCTCTGGCAAGGCTTGGCTTGCACTACACTAAGTACTCTTTCCTGTGGGCAGAGCCATGCTGATAGATTACTTAATCATTCAGGTGTGAGGGCTTGGTCCCTAAGCTGAAACACAGCAGAGACGTAAGCAAACAGATAGGACCTGAATTGCTAGTGCAGATCCATGACAGTATCCCCTCCCCCATTACGAGGCCTCCCCCTCCCTCGCTTTGGCCCTGGCTTGGAGAGGAACTTCACATGAAACGTCCTCAAAATTCAAAGTGCGGAGACATCAGATTCAGGGATCCAAGACCTCTCCGCAGGACCAAAACCTTTCCAATGCATGAGCTACTGAAGAATGCCTTTACATAGCCGGGAATCCATAATGTGACTAACCTCGTACTCCTGATTATCCTCAGAGACTGGAACCGAGGTAGGGAGAGGACAAGAGAATTTTAGGACCAGAGGCTTCACAAGAGAAACATGAAAGGAGTTAGAGATACTAAGGCTTTTTGGGATCTGAAGTTTAAAACAGCATTTAGCTTAGAAGTTAGTGTATGGGCCAATGAATCTAGGGGCAACTTTCAGAGCAGGAACCCGGAGCTTGATGTTCCTGGTGGAAAGCAAGACTTTGTATCCAGGCCGTAGAGAAGGTGGCTTACGCCTCCGACTGTCGGTAAAATTTTTAAATTTATCGGCAGCTGCCCAGAGGGAAATGTAAACATCTCCCCAAATGGAATTGAATGATTGCTTAACTGTAGCCAAAGCTGGAATGTCCGGAGAACAGGTCATAGGAAGAGGAAGCTAAGGGTGTCTTCCATAAACGGTGAAAAAAGGTGTCTTCTGAGAACTGACGTTAGCATGATTATTGTCAGAGAATTCTGCCCACGGGAGTAGATAGGACCAGTCAGCGTGATGAGCAGAGACTTAGGTGCGGAGAAAGACCTCTAACTCCTGATTAACCCTCTCAGTTTGTCCATTGGATTGAGGGTGGTAAGAAGAAGAGAAAGCCAATATTGAGGGATTTGCAAAAGGCTCTCCAAAAAAAGCGAGATGTAAATTGGACAACCCTGTCAGAAACTATGTGGAAAGGGACCCCATGGAGGCGGAAGATTTCTCGCACAAAGATGGGGACCAAAGCAGGAGCAGAAGGGAGACCAGGAAGAGGAACAAAATGAGCCATCTTGGAGAACTGATTGATTACCACCCAAATAACTGTATTATTCTCAGACTGTGGAAAATCAATAATAAAGTCAATAGCAATGTGAGACCAGGGCTCCTTGGGAATGGGCAAGGGCATGAGAAGACCAGCAGGAGCTTGTGTGGAGGACTTAGACTGGGCACAGACATGACAAGCTTTAACGTAGCCTTTGACATTCTAACGGAGAGTAGGCCACCAGTAGTGGCGACTGATGAGCAGAAATGATCGCAGGAACCCAGCATGGCCTGCAACCCTGGAATCATGTCCCCAACGAAGGATCTTAGGTCTTAGTCCAGTAGGGACGAAGTTCTTGCCAGAAGGAATTTTTGACTCCAGAGTGGTGGAATGGGCAAGAATGCATGAGGTCGGAATGATTTGATCAGGTTCAGAGGTGGGTTCCTCATCCGGAGTGTCAAATGACCTAGAGAGTGCATCAGCCTGACTGTTGCAGAAACCAGGTTTTTTACGTAATGGTGAAATTAAAACGGGAGAAGAAAAGGCTCCACCTGGCCTGTCTGGGATTCAGTCGTTTGGCATTCTGCAAGTACTGCAGATGATTTTTATGGTCAGTGAAGATTGTTATGAAGTGAGGGGAACCTTCCAAGAGATAACGCCACTCTTCTAACACCAATTTAATTGCAAGAAGTTCCCGATCGCCAATAGTGTAATCTTTCTCTACCTGAGAAAATTTTTTGGAGAAAAACGCACATGGTTGACATTTCTCCTCAAAGGATTGAAGAAGCGCTGCTCCCACCCCAGTCGAAGAAGCGTCCACTTCAACAAAAAATGGATCCCCAGGATTAGGTCTAAGGCCTGTTTCAAATCATGGAAAGCAGAGATCGCTTCAGGAGGCCACTATCAAGGCAATAATTGGTGCAGCAATTGAAGAGTAATTCTTAATGAACTGTCTATAATAATTTGTGAACCCAAGAAATCGCTGTGTGGCCTTGAGGTTGGCAGGAAGAGACCAGTTGGTAATACAAAGCCCCAAACTGGAGACAAAGCATCCCAGAAATATGACCTCAGAACACTCAAAAGAACATTTCTCCAGGTTGGCATACAGAATATTTACATATGCGCTGACGGACAACCTGGACATGGTTTCTGCGGACAAGCAGATTTTCCGAAAATATGAGAATGTCGTTCAGTTAGATGAAGACAAATTGATAAAGCAGATCCCTGAAGATTTCGTTGACAAAGTTTTGTAACACAGCTGGGGCGTTACACAGCCAAAGGGCATAACCAAGTATTCGTAATGCCCATCTCTAGTCTTAAATGCGGTTTTCCATTCGTCACCCTCCCGTATCCGTATTGGATTGTATGCACCCCTGAGATCCAACTTGGTAAAAATGGAGGCACCTTTCAGTCTGTCAAATAGTTCAGATATTAACCGCTTCCCGACCGCGCGCCGTCTTTTCACAAAATTCGCATTTTGCCCACCAGGGGGCGCGCGCGCCCCCGCCGCACTCCTGAGGAGTATGTCCGCCGGCGAGCTGCGATGAGCGGCTACAGGGCAAAGAACGGGGAACCGCCGATGTAAACACGGCGGTTCCCCGCCCTGTCAGTGGGGCATGAGAGATCTACTGATCCCTGTCACTGGGATCAGTTAGATCTCTCATGCCCATGTTAGCCCAACCCCCCCACAGTAAGAACACACCCGGGGAACACAGTTAACCCCTAGATCGCCCCCCCAGGTTAACCCCTTCACTGCCAGTGACATTTATACAGTAATCAGTGGACATTTAAATTTCTGATCGCTGAATAAATGTCATTGGTCCCAAAAAAGTGTCAAAATGGTCCGACATGTCCCCCCCAATATCACATTACCGCTAAAAATCGCAGATCGCCGCTATTGCTAGTAAAAAAAAATAAATAAATAAAAACCCCAGAAATGAATTCTCACCATCCGTAAACGCGGCCACTTTTGCGCAAACCAATCAATAAACGCCGATTGCAATTTTTTTTATCGCAAATATGAGGAATTATATAATTCGGCCAAAAACGGTGAAAAAAATGTTTTTTTATATTTTTTTTTTGGATTTGAATTTTAGCAAAAAGTAAAAAATTTGGGTTTTTTTGCAAAATGGTCGCTCTTCTTTTGTTTATAGCGCCGATAAGAAATGACGCAGAGGCGATCAAATACCACCAAAAGAAAGCTCTATTTGTGGGGAAAAAAGGACGCAAATTTCGTTTGGGTACAACGTCGCATGACCGCGCAATTGTCAGTCAAAGCGACGCAGCGCCGAATCGCAAAAAGTGCTCTGGTCCTAAAGCTGCAAAACCTTCCGGGGCTGAAGTGGTTAAGGATAAGGGGTATCGGTTCTTGATTGTCACCGCATTTAAGGCTCAATAGTCAATGCAGGATCTTAAGGTACCATCTTTTTTTAGCAACAAAAAAGAATCCTGCTCCCGCAGGCGATGAGGGTTTTCGGGTGAACCCCTTCTCTAGGTTTTCAGCGACATACTCTGACATGGCTTGGGTCTCTGGGATGGACGGGGTGGGTACGATCCCTGGGCAGAGTTGCTCCGGAAACAAGGTCAATGGCACAGTCAATGGACCTTTGAGGAGAAAGCACTTCAGCTGATTTCTTGCAGAACACATCCTGGAAATCCCTATATGCAGCGGGAAGGGCAGAAGATACTGAAGTGGTGGCAACAGGAAGTCTCTCTTGAGTAGGCAGGACGAGAAACAGTAGGAACCCCAAGCCAGGATCTGCCCAGAAGTCCAGTTAACGTGTGAGGTATGGAGTTGTAACCAAGGAAGACCCAATACATTGGGGGTAGAGGCCTTCGGTAGGATAAGGAAGGATATCTGCTCCTGGTGGAGTAACCCTACCAACATCTTAACAGGGACCAAGGGATGCTGGCTTCTCTTTTCTAGGGTCCTCTCCTGAAAGCGAATATCGGTTTGGTTACAGAGGCAGATTATATCGTCCAGATCAACAGGGATGGTTCTTCCTGCCAATTCATCCTTCACTCGGTCAGAGAGCCCATGTACAAAGGTTGCAACTAAGGCCTCATTATTCCAGCGCAGCTCAGCAGTTAGTATACAAAACCGAACAGCATACTGTCCCACTGAAGATGACTCTTGGCGAAGACGTAAAAGGGCGCTGGCTGCTGAAGAGGCCTGACCTGGTTACTTAAAGATGTTCCGAAATAGCTTCAAGAAGTTAGACTAGAAACAACTGGATAATTTTTCTCCCACAGAGGGGAAGCCCAGGCTAAAGCTTTGCTGGACAGGAGGGAAATAATATAGGCTACCTTAGCCCGATCAGACAGGAAGTTTTGAGGTTGGAGTTCAAAGTGGATGGTGCACTGGCTGAGAAACCCCCTGCATGCCTTGGGGTCTCCAGTGTAACAGGATGGGGCTGGTAAGTGCAAAGGGTTCATGGCTGCGACTGTTATTGGAACCGACGCAGCAGCTGGCTGTGGTTGAGGTTGCCGAGCCAGAGGTCCTAAGGAGGCCTGAAGCTGTTCAATGCGGGAAGCCAAATCCTGCAGGAATCGCATCACCTGGGTCTGATTCGATTCCTGGGTCTCGAGTGGACTATGCCTTGCAGCTGATCATCTGCAGGTAGAGGCACATCAGCCGACTCTATGGCCAGAGCAAACTATCAGGTCACCTGAGGCCAGGTAACAGATGCACTCCATTGATATTAGGAGCGCACCGCGAAGGTATTGAACCCTTCAGATGGAGCTCTGGATGGTTCAGAAAAGTGGGGCCACTGGAGCACTGATGCAGATGGCACTGAGAGCTAGAGCACAAGATTCCCCAGGGCGCAGAGTCTAATGCCTCGTACACACAGTGCAACAGTCGTACGACCGCATGTTCAGCTTTTGCCCAAAATCATTTGCTGTCTAGCGTACTGACAAGTAATCGTTCAACAAAGCCGAACGTAGTGACGTGTTATAAGCGTCTAAAGAGGAAGTTCAGGTGAATGTGATTTGTAAATTAGGAGCATAGGTTTACTCAGACACTTCCATGCGTTCCTGACTTCTGAGCATGCGTGGTTTGCACGTACATCTTTGTTGGCCCAACTTCTCTGTACACACGAGTCAACAGTCGCACAACGGCTTGTTGTACAACAAAAGTTTTCTAGTCTGCTTAGCCAACTTTTGTTGTACATCGGCTGTTGTAATCGCGCATACGAACGATCGGATTTTCGTACAACAAGCTGTTGTAAGACCGTTGTAGGACCGTTGCATCGTGTGTACGGGCCTTAAGAGCCAGCAGGTATTCATCAGAGCCTCTGAGGGTGAGGATGTACTTCACTGCAGCTGGATCTAGGTCGCAGCCCCCAGGGTGTCGCAGCTCACGCTCACTGGTGGATAGGAAGCAGTAGGCCGGGCTAAGGGTAAGTCAGGAAGGCACGCCAAAGGTCAGGGTATCAGGCAGGCAGGAATAGTCAAGAGAGCAGGCCAAGGATCGGTATGCAGGAACAGACACACAGGGAGCCTAGAGACACTATTGCTCTGGCAAGGCTTGCCTTGTACTACACGGAGTTAAGTACTCTTTCCTGTGGTCAGAGCCATGCTGGTAGATTACTTAATCATTCAGGTGTGAGGGCTCCGTCCCTAAGCTGAAACACAGAGCAGAGAGGTAAGCAAACAGACAGGACCTGAATGCGGCACACTCGCTCTCTGCTTATTTCCACTCGCTCTCCGCTTATTTCCACTCGCCAAATGTGAGCAGGCAAGTGGATACTTTGAGTGCTGAGCATATGATGCTAGCATATCTAATGTTTTACAGAGAATACAATATTGTTAACCCTGTTTTAGTGTGTTCTTTCCAGTCTCACAAATAAGCACAGATTCTAATAAGTAATATATCTTTTTTTTTCTATTTTTTAAATTTTTTTTTAGATTGTAATTGAGGAAGAAAAAAAGTTTCTTAAACTACTGGAACTTTTGGGGCATTACCAGGAAAAAGGATCAGTCATTGTTTTTGTTGATAAACAAGAACACGCAGATGGATTACTCAAAGACTTAATGAGAGCATCATATCCCTGCCTGTCACTTCATGGAGGTAAAGTAGAATTTGTTCTGAATTGTTCATTTGTAAAATGTTATTAAAATTTTATCAAATGATATTAATGGATATTCACTGGCTGCAAATCAGAAAGGAATATGTTGAAGCTTTTTGCCAAACTCCACCTTTAACCAGAAATTGGAAAAGACAATCGATGTTTAAATTTACAAGTGCCTTAAAATCTGTACTTAAGTAGATGGTTTACCAAAATAAATTATTCACCATTTTTGGTAATCTACCTTGGAGTACAAATAGCCATACATGAGCAAATCTTTAAAGTGATTGTAAAGCTTCATTTTTTTACCCCTTTAAAATAACAAATATGTCATACTTACCTTCCTCTGTGCAGTGGTTTTGTACAAAGTGGCCCCAAACCTCCTCTTCTGGGGTCCTCCAGCGGCGCTCCTGGGACCTCCTCTGCATCCAGTGACCCGTCAGGTCACACATGCGGGCGCGCTCCCCTGTCACACAAACAGCGGGACTCAGCCCCCGCGTCACTGGACCTGATTGACAGCAGCGGGAGCCAATGGCTCCCCTGCTATCAATCCAGCCAATGAGGACCCGTGACACCGGCTGGAGCGGATTGCTCGTAGCTGCCGATGGAACGAACGGGCTCAGGTAAGTAAAAGGGGGGCTGGGGGGGTGGGTCACTACTGAGAAAAGGTTTTTCACCCTAATGCAAAGAATGCTTTAAGGCGAAAAAACATGAGTCTTTACTACCCCTTTAAATGCTCAGAAAGATGACGACCGGTCCTTGGGTTGAAGTCTAAAGCATTTCATATGCTAACATTTTTTTTTATTCAGCCTGTGGGCTGGACACAAATTGACGCATTCTTCCATCCACACTATACAGCTCGGAACAACATGTCAGATCACAAACACAAGAGGAGCAATCCCACTGAATTGGTTCTCTGCATTAAGAGTTTAGTGGCAGCCTACAGTATTCCCTCTCAAACGCCTGACGCTGCCTGCCTGGAATGCTGCTTAAGTCTGTGTGTTCTCTAGTGTGTGGATGTGGTCCCCTCCTTGTTTTTAACCTGGAAGGATTTCACCACAATTATGCAGGATATATGCGCTTACCTCTTACTACAGAGAACATGGGTGCACAAACTTAACCCTAAAGATTCATTATCTGATCTGCCTCCATACTTGGTGGCCTCTGAGCCTTCGGTTGTGAAGGTTGTATCCGATGAGTCTCAAAATACATGCCAGATAAGACTTTCCCCAAGGAGTCGCTGGCAGACAATCTTTTTTGACATGGTGTGTCTACTGATAAGATGAAGGTGCAAACTGTAGCTTCTTCTAGTGCTTGCTACTAGTCTAGGGTCTCTGATAGGCTATAAGACTGCCAAGACTTTTCCTATGTACACTCCGTTTACAACTTCCAAATGGTTTGCTGTCCCAATAGCTATTAAAACAGTATTGAACCCAAAAGCAAACATTGTATTATATTGCAGAGTAAACACTTAGATGTGATGGTTTTATTTGTTTCCTTTATAAAGTGGTTGTCAACTCGTGACAACCACTTTAACCTACAGGTAAGCCTATAACGC
Organism: Glandirana rugosa; assembly: GCA_018402905.1. Classification (NCBI taxonomy): domain Eukaryota; kingdom Metazoa; phylum Chordata; class Amphibia; order Anura; family Ranidae; genus Glandirana; species Glandirana rugosa. The sequence goes on along the minus strand of BLSH010084867.1, from coordinate 334,348 downwards.
TTACCTGTAGGTGTCCTGCATATCTTCTAAACCTGCATGGTTTAGGAGGCATACAGTGTACTGCTGATGCCAACGTCATTCAGCACATGCGCAGTGAAGAAACGGCCTCCGTGCCATTCCTTCACTGTGATCGTGCCATGACTGGCGGCTCCCGCGCAAATGCGCGGGAGTGACGTCCCATGACTCCGGCCAGTCACAGAGCCAGAGTCGCGGCTCCGGAAGGAAGAAGATGGACGCTGCCTGCACAGTGGACATCGTTGCACGTCGCAGGCTTTGTTTGCAGGTAAGTGACACATAGTGCGATGCATAGTAGCCCATTATGCTTCTACTTTACAGGGAAATATTGAGGAAGTAAACGCCATCAGGGTTTACTTCCTCTTTAGGCACACTAGCCATTTCTACAGCTGTTTTTAGGGACATCTGGGGTTGCCTTTTTTTTTTTTCCCCCTACCCCTAAACACCACTCCATGTTAGCCTATGTGTCCATGGACACATAGGCTTTTAGCAACGTTTAGTGGCAGGAGCTTTTAGAGCCTGGGATTAAAAAAAACACTGCCAGTGCGTCCAGGAGTAGCAGAGTTTGGGCAAAGAAAACACTTGACGCTACTAAAAGCTGCTAAACGTGCTTAAACACTAGTGTTTGAGCATTAATTTAAAGTGGTTGTAAACCTACAAAAAAAACCTGCAAGACAAAGGCATAATGAGCTAGTATGCACCGCATACTAGCTCATTATGAAGTACTTACTTTAGAACGATGCCCTGAATCGGCGTCGACACACAGAGTACACGGCCAACATCTTTCACCGGAGTTTACTTCCGGGTTCGCGGACTCCAGTGCTGTGATTGGCCGGAGCCGCGATAACGAGGGCGCCTGGTCACGGCAGTGCAGAGGAAAATGGCATGCGCACCTCTAAGTGTAAACCGTATGTGGTATATATGGTAAAGATAATGGTTAGAGGTACTCAGACATGGAGATGAAAATCGCATGGCAGTGTCAACCACTGCGGGCTACATCCGGGTGACTGGTGGCAATGCTTTGGTGGTGGTATCAGCTGCTGAATGGGAAATAAGAACACAGGCATGCGCCCTTCTAAGTGTAAACCGTATAAAAAGTTTTATTAAAACACTAGTAAGAGGTACTCACAAACGTGGAGGTAAAAAATCGAATGGCAGTGTGAGCCACTGCGAGCTATGTCCAGGTGCTAGAAGCGTGACCGTGTCCAGAGAGACTCGCCTGCTCCCAGGGGGAGGGAAAGTAGTCGCTGGCTGGCTCCAGCTGGTGGTGAGGTGGACTCCGGTGGTTTCCGGCGCTCCCTGTTTTCCGAGCCGAGTGGTGCAGCTAGACTTCCGGTGTGGTTCAGGGTCCCTTTTGGGCAGCGAGAGGACAGAGTTGGCAACGCATTGTCAGGGTCTACGCCCCTTCAGGCCATGTGTTTGCTAAAGTGGAGGACATATATAGGCAAATCAAAAAGCCCGCGCAACGATCGTCACGCGATGAACGTACCACCCCATACCGAACGTGTCATCACGTGACGAGTAACCGCCACAAGACGACCGTTCCGCCATAGAACGAACATAACGCCATGAGGCGAGCGTGCCCGCCGATTGCTGTTTAGGAGGCGAATCTGGAGGCGGGCAGCAGACGTCACAGGACGAACGTACCCGCCTACCTTAAGTCTCAGCCTCGGATTGCAGGGGTGTATTAGCCATATAATAACAATAATGAGAACAGGAACAAGAGTAAACAAGTAAAAACGCTGCATGTGCAATAATAAAAGTAATGGTAAAAACACTGCAAAACATGTCACTGAAAATGTCACTAAATTTAAGATTCTGCTGTAATGAATACTGGTATGAATCATGGGAAGTGTACTCAAGGGTATACGGTATGATGGGGCAGAAGTTGATGATCACTGGTTTAATGTAGATGTGTTCTGAGGGGAAGAACATGGATATTGCATATCATCTCTAATAGTACCGGTATAACTTGCTATGCTGTTGGATGAATGTAGAACAATAGTCAGAGGAGTAAGGGGGACTGTGCGGTGGAAGTCATAAGCTGAGTGACAAAGAATGATAGTGCGTGACACCCAGAGCTGTATACAAGATGTGGGTTTAGATTAAAGCATTTGTTTCCAGTTCCTCATTAAGGCCCCCCCGGCAAGAGGAGGTCCGGATGGTAGCTCCAATAGGCTTCCCGTTAACACAGGCGCTTGTATCTTTCGGCCGGGGGGAGGAGGAAGGTATGGTCTCGATGATCCAGGCCTTCTGTGGATTGTTGGTGGAATTCATAGAAGTGCCTTGGGACACTGTGTTTATCACTACCTCCTTCTATGAACCTCCGGTGTTCACCAAACCTTTTTCTGAGTGGTCTAATGGTTCTGCTCACATAGTATAGCCCGCAGGGGCAGGAGAGACAATAGATCACATGGTCTATGGAACAGTTATAGAATTCGGAAATGTTGTATGTCCTGCCTTTGATGGTGTCGTTTTTCTGGCCATGTGTAATGAATTTGCAAGTTAGGCATAGGGCCTTGCAGCATTGGAACATCCCTATGAGCGGGATGAGACAGAGTTGGTGTGAGTCTTTTTTAGCTTGCTTGGGGCTACCATGTTTTTAATACCCCGAGCCCTTCTATACAAGACTTTTGGTTTTGCTGAGATGATGGATTTCAGATGAGGGTCCTGCAGAAAGATGGGCCAATATTTGGCGAGAACTTTCTCCATTTTTTTTGTATTTGACATGGTATTGTGTTGTAAATCTCACCAGTTGTCTGGTGGTTACTGTGTTCTTGGACGGTCCATTTGGGGGGGGGTGGGGGGGGGTGGAGAGGAGGTAGTGTACTGTCCATAAGCTTTGTGGTTGAGTTTTGGTGGAAAACCTTTCTTTGAGAATTTTTTGAATAAGAGCTCACTCTGTGATTGGCAATCTTCATCCCTTGTGCAGTTTCTGCGGAGCCTGCAGAACTGGCTTTTAGGGATGTTTGAAATCCAACGTGGGTGGTGGCAGCTCTGAAAGTGAAGGTAGGAGTTTCCCCGCTGTGTGCTTTACGTAGTATTTTGCCAGAATATTCCCATCTTCATGAAAGAAGTAGATCAAGGAACGGTAGTTGGTGGGAATCTTGAACAGAGGTGAATGAGAGGCCAAGGGTATTGTGGTTGCAATATTGTACAAAATTTTTTACACATGACTCGAGGCCGTCCCAGATGACAATAATATCAATATACCTCCCGTAATAAATCATATGGGAGACGAAGGGGTTGTAATGCCAGATGTGGGAGGATTCCCAAAAGCCCATGGTGAGGTTGGCATAGCTAGGGGCAAAATTGGCGCCCATAGCTGTGCCAACCTGCTGGAGATAGAAGTCACCATCAAATTAGAAGAAATTGTGGGTTAGACAAAATTCTACCAAGTCTAGGATGAAGTCTGCTTGTGTGGAGTGGATGGAAGAGTCATTAGCCAGGAAGTGTGCCACCGCTCTGAGTCCAATGTGGTGGGGGATGGAGGTGTATAGGGAATTGACGTCCAGGGAAACCCTGTTGTAGGTGGGCTCCCAAGAGTAGTGACACAACTTGTCAAGCAGATCCACACCATCTCTGAGGTAAGCTGGGAGACTTTGGGCTAGGGGTTGCAAGAAGGTATCAACATATAATGAGAAAGGACTGGTGGCACTCCCCATGGCTGCAACACTAGGTCTCCCTGGCGGGTTCTCACTGTTTTTGTGGATCTTGGGTATGTGGTAAAAATACGGAATATTATTGAATTGGTTGTTGAAAAAGGAGAATTCAGGTTTGGTGATGATGCCCAAGTCTCTGGCTTTGGTGGTAAGCGAGCGGGCCTCCTCAGCGAACTGTATGGAGGGGTCAGATCGTAGTTTAAGGTATGTTGTACCATCAGATAAAAGTCTGTGTGCTTCCTTGATATAGGTTGCCTTGTCTTGTATAACAATGCCTCCTCCTTTGTCAGCTGTTTTTATGATGAGGTTGGAATCTTCGGCTAAAGTCTTCAAGGCTTGTTTTTCTAGTGGGGTAAGGTTGGCAGAATGGATGCCTGGGGTGGGTTTGGTTTTGCACATTTGTATCAGATCTGTATATACGAACTGGTAGAAGATGAGGAGGTAAGGCCCCTTGTTTTCAGTAGGGTAAAAGACAGACTTTGGTTTGAAATTGGTATGTTGGATGGTGGGAGAAGCAGGAGGATCAGCTATAATAGGGCATGAGGTCTTTATCATCATCCAGAAAGAGTTCTTCCAAGTTATGTAGCCCTTCCATGTCCATACTGGTGAGTGATTCATTTATGGTGGAGTCGGTGGAAGGTGGGGGAGGATTTGGAGGGGGATGTTTTAAGGCTTGAATAGAAAAATGTCTTTTGAGAGTGAGCTGGCGGATGAAGGCGTTCAGGTCCTCAAAGCTGGTGAAGAGGTTGGCAAAGTTTAAGCCCCGCTGTAGCAAGGATGATTCTGGCTGGGTGAGTACATGGGAGGAAAGATTGAAGATTTTCACAGTGTTTTTAGTTTCACTCTTTTTTGATTGTCTGTCTCTTCCCCCTCGCTTCCCTCGGAATCGAGTTTTCTTTTTTTCTGTGATTTGACCGTGGTCGGCGAGGGGCGTGTCCCTAAAAATTTGTGTTGTGTGGGACAGGGCTCATAGCATGGAGTGGGTCATCCGAGGTACTGGGATTGTCCACTGGCGTGGTTGTCCGGCTGGTAGAGGCTGGGGGGGATATGAGAGGTGGTGTGCCATGGGAAAATGGCACATGGTTAAGGTTAGGATGAAGAGTTCTGGAGTCTTCTTCATGCGAAGAGTTCATAGTAGCCATTGGTGGGTGGGTGCCGTGTATGTTGATATTGGAGGTGGTCTCTGGGGGGGTCTCTAACACATCAGTTGGCTTAGACTGGTCTGTGCAGACTTGGATGCTAGGATCCCAATGAAGGTCTTTGCGGCTGGAGGCCGGAGTAGTGTTTTTGTTAATATATTTTTTTGTATTTTTATTCTTGTGAGAGGTAGAGGTTTGGTTTTCAGAGGGGGCGCCCTTGTAGGAATGTGGACCTGGGGGGGGCCCCTCTGTTGTTGTGGTGAGTGTGTGGGCCACTGGCTCCTGGTGGTGCGTCGTCACATATCTGGGGACGGGTTGCGTTTTTGTTCTGGATCTTGGGGATGGCCCCCGTATTGGGATATGTGTTCTTGGATATGGCTGGAGTCATATTACTCCTTTTCCAGGGTGGGTTTGTCAAGGGACGAGGCCCGGAAGTGGAGGTACATGATTTGGTGGGGTCATGTAGTATGGGTCTGGGTTTTTTCCACTTAAACACTCTCCTGAGGTTGTAGTCATCCAAGTCCCTCTGGACTTTTCCCATTTTGATGCAGAGGGTAATGTACAATATTTGTACAGTATTGCAACCACAATACCTTTGGCCTCTCATTCACCTCTGTTCAAGATTCCCACCAACTACCGTTCCTTGATCTACTTCTCTTTCATGAAGATGGGAATATTCTGGCAAAATACTACGTAAAGCACACAGCGGGGAAACTCCTACCTTCACTTTCAGAGCTGCCACCACCCACGTTGGATTTCAAACATC
>BLSH010084867.1:311575-325991 GCA_018402905.1 Glandirana rugosa | reverse complement strand
CCCCCAAATGGACCGCCCAAGAACACAGTAACCACCAGACAACCGGTGAGATTTACAACACAATACCATGTCAAATACAAAAAAATGGAGAAAGTTCTCGCCAAATATTGACCCATCCTTCTGCAGGACCCTCATCTGAAATCCATCATCCCAGCAAAACCAAAAGTCTCCTATAGAAGGGCTCGGAGTATAAAAAACATGGTAGCCCCAAGCAAGCTAAAAAAGACTCACACCCCCAGCCCCAACCAACTCTGTTTCATCCCGCTCATAGGGATGATCCAATGCTGCAAGGCCCTATGCCTAACTTGCAAATTCATTACACATGGCCAGAAAAACTACTCCATCAAAGGCAAAACATACAACATTTCCGAATTCTGTAACTGTTCCACGGACCATGTGATCTACAGGGTGGGCCATTTATATGGATACACCTTAATAAAATGGGAATGGTTGGTGATATTAACTTCCTGTTTGTGGCACATTAGTATATGTGAGGGGGGAAACTTTTCAAGATGGGTTGTGACCATGGCAGCCATTTTGAAGTCGGACATTTTGAATCCAACTTTTGTTTTTTCAATAGGAAGAGGGTCATGTGACACATCAAACGTATTGGGAATTTCACAAGAAAAACAATGGTGTGCTTGGTTTTAGCGTAACTTTATTCTTTCATGAGTTATTTACAAGTTTCTGACCACTTATAAAATGTGTCCATTTCCATTCCCATTTTATTAAGGTGTATCCATATACATGGCCCACCCTGTGTTGTCTCTCTTGCCCTTGCGGGCTATTATATGTGGGCTGAACCATTAGACCACTCAGAAAAAGGTTTGGTGAACACCGGAGGTTTCCTAGAAGGAGGCCGTGATAAACAGTGTCCCAAGGCACTTCTATGAATTCCACCAACAATCCACAGAAGGCCTGCAGGTTTGGATCATAGAGGCCATACCCCCCCGGCCGAAAGATACAAGTGCCTGTGTCAATGGGAAGCCAATTGGATCTACCATCTGGACCTCCTCTCGCCGGGGGGGCCTTAATGAGGAACTGGAAACAAATGCTTTAATCCAAACCCACATCTTGTATACAGCTCTGGGTGTCACGCACTATCATTCTTTGTCACTCAGCTTATGACTTCCACCGCACAGTCCCCCTTACTCCTCTGACTATTGTTCTGCATTTATCCAACAGCATAGCAAGTTGTACCGGTACTATTAGAGATGATATACAATATCCATGTTCTTCTCCACAGAACACTTCTACATTAAACCAGTGATCATCAACTTCTGCCCCATCATACCGTATACCCTTGAGTACACTTCCCATGATTCATACCAGTATTCGTTACAGCAGAATATTTTAACAAATTTAGTGACATTTTTAGTGACATGTTTTGCAGTGTTTTTACCATTACTTTTATTATTGCTCATGCAGTGTTTTTACTCTTTTTATTCTCATTTACTCTTGTTCCTGTTGTCATTATTGTTATTATACGGCTAATACACCCCTGCAATCCGAGGCTGAGACTTAAGATAGGCAGGTACGTTTGTCCTGTGACGTCTGCTGCCCGCCTCCAGATCCACCTCCTAAACCGCAATGGGCGGGCATGCTCGCCTCCTGGCGTTACGTTCGTTCTGTGGCGGAACGGTCGTCTTGTGGCGGTTACTCGTCACGTGATGGCACGTTCTGTGCGGGCGGTACGTTTGTCGCATGACGATCGTTGCGCAGGATTTTTGATTTGCCTATATATATATATGTCCTCCACTGAAGCACACACATGGCCTGCAGAATGGGCGTAGACCCTGACAACGCGTCGCCAACTCTGTCCTCTCGCTGCCCAGAAGGAACCCTGAACCACACCGGAAGTCTAGCTGCACCACTCCGCTCTGACAACAGGGAGCACCGAAAACCACCGGCGTCCACCTCACCACCAGCCGGAGCCAGCCAGCTAGTGACTACTTCCCCTCCCCCTGGGAGCAGGCGAGTCTCTTTGGACACTGTCACACTTCTATCACCTGGACATAGCTCGCAGTGGCTCACACTGCCATGCAATTTTTTTACCTCCACGTTTGTGAGTACCTCTTACTAGTGTGTTAATAAAACTTTATACGGTTTACACTTAGAAGGGTGCATGCCTGTGTTCTTATTTCCCATTCAGCAGCTGATACCACCACCAACGCATTGCCACCATTCACCTGGATATAGCCCACAGTGGCTGACACTGCCATGCAATTTTCATCTCCATGTCTATGAGTACCTCTAACCATTATCTTTACCATATATACCACATACGGTTTACACTTAGAGGCGCGCATGCCTTTTTCCTCTGCTCTTTTGCATAGAAGAAGATTCTGCTTCTGAAATGACGCAGCCCCACTAGTGGAAAACCCCTCAAGCCTTTGGACTATACCACCTGATGAGTACCGATTGTGTTACACACATTTATTGTATTCCATTGACTTTTTCATATCGCTTCCCCTTTACGGTTTATTTTATGTTGTTTGCGCTTACAATGCTTCCCTTTCTTCAATGCACATGCGCCGATGACGTCGGCACCAGCATATGCAGTGAATATCTCTTAAACTGCAGGTTAGGAGATATTTACAATACCTACAAGTAAGCCTTATTTTAGGTTTACCTGTTGGTACAAGTGGTTTAACAGAGTTTACAACCATTTTAATGGCCAGAATAAATTATTCTGGCCAATGAAATGAATTAACGCCCAACAGCTTGATGCTTATAAAAGCTTTAGACACTTTTACAAGCATAAGGCATTTTGTCTGCAAAAACACTGCTGGCTTCTAATAGAGTTAAAAAACATCCTGTGTGCATGAAGCCTGAATCTGTTGTTTTTCTCTTGCAGTTAGAGATGACAGACCATTTAACACTGGGGTGCCTAAAATGATCAGCGTTTATGTAAAGAAAAAACTTTGTAACTTTTTATCATGTCATTGCTAAAGCTCAACTTTAATTTGTTAGTGTATTTAAATCTGCTAGTACATCTAACACTCCCCTCCCCCAGGCTGACAGTGCTGTTGTTCAAAGGTGATAGTTGTATTAGGTTTAACAGACATACACACATTAAAGGACATACACCAACACAACTAGCACTAAACAGTGCAACACTAGGGAAAAACATTTGGTAGTTGTACAGCTACAAATAAATCATATCTTGGAGAAAGAAACATGCGTCTCATGTGGTTATTGTCCAATATGCTGGTTCAGTTTAGGTTTGTATTACATTAAGGTAAGTTAGCAAAAAAACATTGCAAATACATCACAGATAGCCAAAACATCAATCGGGTTTATCTATTACGATAATGGAGAACACACTGTAAGAGGGCTGGTCAGCCACCTGTTCCAAATTTTATACAACCCCTTACTCCTTCCTAAGTTCAAATGTTAATTTGTATAGGGGTATTGCATCATTTACCAATTTCAACCATAGTACTTTAGTCAAAGATCCCGATCCCTTCCATGTTAGTAGGGGAGACTTCCTCGCATAGAAATGAGTATGCAAAGAAGTTTCCTGGCCGAAGTATATATGGACAACTCTCCAAAGATGCCCAATAGGCAATTCTTACGGAGTAAAATATTGGGGAGACCCAGAGCTGAGGAGATGAAGGTGCCTACATCTTCCCAAAAGTGTTGGGACCACAGTGCAAGTCCAAAAGCAATGTAAAAAATCGGCCTGCTGTCCGCAGCCCCTGAAACAAACAGCCATAGGTACCAGTGCCATCCTATATAGTCTACTGGGGGTGAGATGGGACTGGGGAAAGACCTTGATTTGGATGAGTCAGTCCTTTGAGGAAATGACTGAGGATTTGTATGTGTCTCTGAATTCTGACCAATCTTCCTCAGTAATCCCTACGTCCATAATGGACCACTAGGCTTGGGCAGTCTTAAACCTAGGATTGGTATCTGCAATAAGGGACATATAAGACAAAATAAATGAAGCCCTGGGGTGTGTCCCTATTGAACATACCACCACATCCCAATGAATAATAGCAAACCAGGAGTGGCCCCAAGGAGGGGGGATTTTTTGGGGTGGATGCTCAGACAGTAAAGAAGTATTTGAATTATTGAATTATTTGGCAATGCACTCTCCCCCGAAGAAGATCTTCTACCCTTGTCTTATCGAAACATGTTGGGAATATCGCTGTAAATCACTGGTTGGTCCTCACTTGGGGTGTCTGCCAGATGATATCCACGTGTGTATTGCGATTTATCCTATGTATTGCTTACATGCAATTATATGTGATTTTACTATGTTCCAATGAACTTTTACATACGCCATATACTTCTTTACTGTCTGAGCATTCACCCCAAAAAATCCCCCCTCCTTGGGGCCACTCCTGGTTTGCTAAGGGCCATATAAGAAGTAGATATAAGTTTATTGGTTTTAGGTCTCTCAATAGCTTTTCCCCAGTCGTCTTCCAGGACAGCCCTTGAGAGTTGGAGCTCATCACACCTGACAGGAAACATATTGCACAGCTCTTTAAAAGGCGGTCCCTCAGACATCTGGTCAGCGTTTTGTGTTTACTCAGCCGAGGAGACATGTTGCAGGAGGAACCATCTTTTGAAGAGGGGATTGGAGAGCTCTACCACTCAAGGGCTTCCCAGGGAGGCGAGGCCAGAGTCAGAAGATCCATGGAAATACCTGTCAGAAGATGCAGAGCGCACCATGTGCAGCAAAAAAAAAATCTCTCCTGTCTTTATGGCCACGGGTTCCCTCCGCATGGGTATGGGGATCCCCATCCCCTCACTCTCTCCAGAGCCCGGCGAGGGACAGGGGGGGCGGCGGTGACGGATGGCGGCGGCGTGGGGGGGGGATCCTGCCTCCCTACTTTAAAACACGCTGAAAAGCCGGAAGAGCGCGGAGCGTCGCTTCCGGCGGACGTGATGTCATCGCCGTGCGCCGTAGGTAGTGGTTCCAGGCGCAGAGAGGAAGGGGAGGGCCGGGCCGGTGCTCTTAAAAGGCGCCACAGCAAGGCTACAGACGCCGCTGACACAAAACATGGAAGCCCATGCTTCAGGAGAAGTCAGCACCTACTCTTCACAGGTAGGCTGGCAGTGCCAGAACCTTTGTCCTGTATATGATACATGTGTATGGGGAGCTAGGAAGTCCCTGGGGGGTACCTTCTGTATTAGCTCTGGTGGGCACCATAGGCGGAGGGGACGGTGTAGTCTGTTGTCATTAGAGCTGTCTTTAAACTTCCCCTATTTTGTGTCACCCTCTCCATTAGAAAGAACATTCTAAAGCGGAGAAAGCAGCTGCTAAAACAGACAAAAAGAAATGCCCAGCTTGCAGTGCAAGACTTCCCTCCAACTATGCAAAAACCTTTTCTCTTTTGTTCGTCGACAGGCACAGCAACTCTTAGGACTAAGTGGGTTATACTGCCCTCTTCAGGAGTTTACTAGGCAGAATAGGCAGTTCTAACAGCAAAAAAGAACAGTAACAGAGACAGCCCCTCCCAGGGGGCAGTCCCCACTGGCAGATAACCCCACACCAAGCTCTGCTAGCTCAGTTTTCTCTGCCTAGTGCAAGGAGTTAGACCTAGGCTCCCTGTTGGGATCTGTGGTACCTCTCTGGGCCACTTCGCTTGTCAGGAGACAGCCTCACAGATCCCCCTGGGGTGCCCCCTGTGACAAGCCTTGCGCAGCTGTGGGGTGGGGGGTGCAGTTGTCTCCTGGCAATAGGTCTCTTTTTTTCTGGGGCGGCCAGGGTGGGTGACAGTGTGGCAGCCGAGGTGGGTGCTTCCCCACCGGACCTCTCGGTGCCTGCAGCCAGCATTTCAGGGGCCCCTTCCCTTGTAGTTGCCATGTCCACGGTTCTGGAGACGTTGGTCTCCCGGGTAGAGTCGCTGTTGAACCGCAGGGAAGCCAAAAAGCATCCCTTGCCCCCACTTCTGGGGAGGACTCGGACCCCGAGGGGGCTCCTCCATTGCGGGGACCCCCCCGAGCTGTCGGACGGCGAGATCCCAGACGCCCCTGATAGCGGGGATGAGTCTGAGGCATCCGCTGCTGCACACGAGAAGGCTCGTGTAGACGCTCTGATCACCTCAGTGCGTGAGACCCTGCAACTGGAAGAAGCAGCGGGACCCTCTCGGGGGGTGTCCGTCCCCTTTGGGTCACATGGACAGGGCCCGGCGGCCAAGTTTTTTTTTTTTTTTTTTTTTTTTTTTTTTTTCCCCCCCGTGTGTGGATAAGTTTGTGTATAGGGACTGGGCTCGGCCCCAGAGCTCCCTCCCCATTCCGAAGCATTTCGCTGTGCGTTATCCCTTTGATAGCTTATTGCAGAAGTGGGCATCATCTCCCATGGTTGATCCCCCCGCATGAGTAAGGCAACCACCATCCCGGTGGAAGGCACGCCGTCCTTTAAGGACCCATCTGACAGGAAGGCTAAAGCTTGCGTCAGATCCCGATTTGTTCTACCGGGGTCTGCCATGCAGCCCATTGTGGCCTCTGCGCTGGTGTCGCAAACGCGCACAGTGTGGGTGAAGCTGCTACACAGCGAGTTGTGCAAGACGCAGGCGTCTCCTATGTGTGTGGGGACTTGCATTTCCGGGGGGGGGGAGGCTCTTCGGTGACCCCTTGGATGAGATGATCAATGATCTCACGGGAGGGAAGGGCACCGTTCTCCCGGAGTCTAAGAGGAGTTCGGACTCCCGTCGCCGACAGGGCCCCTCCTTTCCAGCCCATGGGCGGCCTTTTCGTCACTTCCATTCCTCGGGCAAGGGTTCACAGTCCACTAAGGCCCCCGCGGATGGTCAGAGGCGTTGCTGGCCACGTAAGCACCTCAAGCCAGAGGACAAGGCTCCTCCGCATGAAGGGTTGCCCGCCCGGTGTTCGGGTGGGGGGATGTCTCCTGGGGTTTGCAGACAGGTGGTCCGCTCGCATCTCAGACCCCTGGGTGCTCGAGGTGGTCTCCTCGGGGTACAGCATAGAATTCCGTTCCCGCCCCCAGACAGGTTCTTTGCCTCCAAGCTGCAGCTGCCTGCGGGCCCTGTTCGGGGCTGTGCAGGACCTGCTGGGTCAAGGGGTGATTGTTCCCGTTCCATGGGCGCAACGTTCCCAAGGGTTTTATTCCAAACTTTTCGTGATGCCGAAGTAGGACGGGGTTCGTCCCATCCTGGACGTGAAGGACCTCAACAAGTTTGTGTGGCTCCGCCGGTTTCGGATGGAGTCGGTCCACTCGGTAGTGGCGGCCTCTGCACAGGGCGATTTCCTGGCCTCCTTCGATATCAAGGATGCATACCTGCATTTTCCCATCTGCGCCCAGCCCAGAGCTTCCTGCGCTTTGCGGTTGGGGAGGATCGCGACCAGTTTGTGGCCCTCCCGTTTGGCCTGGCGTCGGCACCTCTGGTTTTCACCAAACTGCTGGCCCCGGTTCTGGCTCTGCTGAGGCAGGGGGGCATTGTGGTTGTGGCATGTCTGGGCGACCACCTCCTGTGAGCGGAGTCGGCTCCAGCGCTCAGGGACAATGTGACGATCACCCTGCACACTCTGCAGGAGTTCGGATTGGTGCTCAACCTCCCGAAGTCTGTTTTGATTCCGTGTCACCGCCTGGAATATCTGGGGTTGCTCCTGGATGCAGCCCAGGTGAAGGTTTTCCTTCCAACCAAGCGGCGGACGCTTCAGTCGGTGGTTCGGTCCCTGCTGTCCCAGAAATGGGGTCCTGGGCCAAATGGTAGCCTCCTTCGAGGCGGTCCCTTATGCTCAGTATCACACCCATGTTCTGCAACAGGAGATTCTCCTGAGAGGGGACAGGTCCCCATCTTCCCTGGATCGGGTGGTCAGGATGGACCACCAAGTAAGGCATCGCTGCTCTGGTGGCTGCAGTCCCTGGCTCTCGGTCGGGGAAGTCCTTCCTCCCCCTTCACTGGTCAGGGATCACGACGGACGCCAGCCTGACAGGCTGGGGTGGAGTCCTGGGGCTGCTCTCAGCCCAGGGTTGGTGGTCTCCGGACGAGTCTCGTCTCCCGAGCAATGTCCTGGAATTGCGGGCGATTTGGTGCTGCCTTTCCCATTGGACGTCGAGTCTACATGGGTGCCCTGTCCAGATTCAGTCGGATGATGCCACAGCTGTGGCATACGTGGACCACCAGGGCGGGACGAGAAGCTTGGCTGCGGCCTTGGAGGTAGCTCCCGTCCTGCGGTGGGCAGAAAGCCAAGTTCCGACAATCTCTGCCTTCCACATACCGGGCGTAAAAAATTGGCAGGGAACTATCTCAGTCGTCAGCGTCTGGACCAGGGAGAGTGGTCCCTCTACCTGGATGTGTTTCATCAGATTTGTCTGAGATGGGGCATCCCGGACGTGGACTGATTAGCGTCCCGTCTCATTCGGAAGGTGCGGACCTTCGTGAGCAGGACACGGGACCCCCTGGTGGTTGCGGCAGATGCTCTTGTAACTCCGTGGGCTCGGTATCGGCTCTTCTATGCCTTTCCTCCTCTGAAACTGCTTCTGTGCAGAATAGAAGTGGAGGGTATCCCGACCATTCTGGTAGCTCTGGATTAGGCATGGCGTCCTTGGTACCCAAACATGGTATGGATAGTGGTGGATGTTGCCTGGCGGCTCCCGCTTCGTGAGGATCTTCTGTCCCAGGGTCCCATCCTGCATCCTGCTTTACTCTCTCTGGTTTTAACGGCCTGGCTATTGAATCCCAGGTGTTGAGGGATCGAGGGGTCTCGGACTCTGTGATTCCTACCATGTTGAAGGCTTGTAAGGTCGCTTCACGTACGATTTACCACCGCACCTGGAAGGCTTACATCGCCTGGTGCGAAGCCGAGGGGTGAAACCCTCGTTCCTTCTCGGTTTCTCAGGTTCTCGCCTTCCTGTAGAAGGGCCTCAACCAGAAACTGGCGTTGAGCACTATCAAGGTTCAGTTTTCTGCTCTGGCAATCTTCTTTTTCTTTTTTTCTTCAGCGTCCTTTGGTGACGCATTCATTGATTCATACTTTCATGCAGGGGGTTTGGCATGTTGCCCCTCAGGTACAGTTGCCTTTGGCGCCATGGGTCCTCAATTTGGTCCTCTCGGTGCTTCAGAAGCCGCCTTTTGTGAATATCATGGAAATCTCTGCAGTTGCTTTTGCAGGAATTGGCTTTCCTGATGGCTATCACATCCGCCCGGCGGGTGTCTGAGTTAGCGGCTCTGTCTTGTAGGTCTCCTTATCTGGTCCTACATTAGGATAAGGCGGCTTGTGCCCGTCACCTTCTTTTTTGCCAAGGGTGGTGTCATCTTTCCACATCAATGAGGACATTGTCCTTCCTTCGCTTTGCCCGCGCCTGTCTCACCCTAAGGAGGTCGCTTTGTACTCCCTGGATGTTCGGGCCCTGCGGGTGTATCTGGCGTTCACAGCCTCCTTTTCGGTGGTCAGACGCTCTTTTTGTCATGGTGGATGGCCCACGCAAAGGTTTGGCGGCCTCATCGGCCGCTATCTCACGTTGGATTAGACAGACGGTGGCCCGAGCCTATGCTGTTCGGGGTCTGGAGCCTCTTTCCGGTTACGGTTCACTCATCCAGGGCAATTAGCACTTCCTGGGCTTTTCGACATCAGGCATCTGTGTCTAAAGTGTGCAAGGCGGCTACTTGGACCTCCCCTTCTCAAAGTTTTACAAAGTTGATGGTTTTAGCATCCTCGGATGCTGCGTTTGGCCGCAAAGTTTTGCAAGCAGCCATGTGAGACACGTGTGGTTCCTCACCCAGGTTTCATTTGGGTGTAGTTCTGTCATTTTTAGCACTGCTTTTGGATGTCCCACTTAGTCCTAAGAGTTGCTGTGCCTTTCGACGATCGAAAGAGAAAACAGGATTTTTTTTTGCCGTAAAATCCCTTTCTCTGAGTTCGTCGACAGGCACATCACCCAACCCTCTGATGTTGCACTGCTTGTTACGAACTGAGTTAGCAGAGCTGGGTGTGGGGTTATCTGCCAGTGGGGACTGCCCACTGGGAGGGGCTGTCTGTTACTGTTCTTTTTTGCTGTTAGAACTGCCTATTCTGCCTAGTAAACTCCTGAAGAGGGCAGTATAACCCACTTAGTCCTAAGAGTTGCTGTGCCTGTCGACGAACTCCGAGAAAGTGATTTCACTGTAAGTAAAAAAAAATCCCGTTATGCCCGACTTGCATCTCGGGTGTGCCAAAAGCAGAGGAAGATTCTCCATTTGCTAAATTCCTCTGCTCTTTCAAGGACGAGGTTCAGTCCACTATTTCATCTTTTAGAAAATTAATTTCAGAGGTACAAGTACCATGTAAGAAGATCCTTGACAGACCAGCACAGGTGCCCACCTCACCTCCTCAGTTGCCTTCAGGCTCAGGAGAGCTGTCGGGGAGTAGGGAGAATCCCCAGCTTTCCACTGACCCGGATTACGCACAGTCCTCAGGACAGGACGAAGGTCAGGAGGAAGCTTCAGTAACCACCAGGTTTAAACTATCACAAGAGGAGGTAGACGAGTTGCTGGGGGCTATTTATGACACGTTAGAGATCAAGGAGGAGGAAAATCCACTCTAGGCACGACAGGATGTACCAGGGACTGGATAAGAAAACACCCATGGTTTTTCCAGTACACAGAGTCATGACAAATTTTGTTTTGAAGGAATGGTCAGAGCCTGAAAAAAGACCCTTCTTTTCAAACAGCCTGAAGAGGAGGTTCCCCTTTGACGACAATCCAGAGTCAGTCTGGAACCAAACACCAAAGCTGGACGCACCGTTGGCAAAGGTGTCAAAACACTCAGTATTTGACAATATGGGACACCTGGCGGACCCAATGGATAAGAGAGGGGATATAATCTTCAAACTATCTTGGGACACCGCTATGGCCAGCCTTGGCTACAACCTGTGTAGCCAGAAACTGAGTTTTGGCTGAAACAATTACAGGGACACTTAACTGCCGGGAATCCCATAGAAGATTTGTTAAAGTCCTTCCCCATGCTCTACAAGGCAGTTGGGTTTATCGCAAACGCATCGGCCAAGTCGGTAAAGCTGTCAGCCAGATCAGCTGCGCTGTCAGTGGCAGCCAGAAGAGCCCTCTGGCTTAAGACTTGGCCGGGAGATACCTCATCCAAACTACGTCTGTATAGTATCCCATTTTCTGGGAAATTTCTCTTCGTCTCTAAATTAGACGAGACCTTAGAACGGATGACCGATAGGAAAAAGATTTTTCCAACCAAAAAGTTCTACCCCAAAAAATGTTTTCGTCCCTATAAGGGACAAAATAGGGAAGACTGGAAGAACCCACAGGAGGGGGTAAACCAAAGGGCACTGGACAGGTCAGAAAGGCAGACCGAGAGCAAATGTGCTCTTTAACCCTCCTGGCCAGAATACCAAGGTAGAAGGGTACAAGCAGTGATGCCATAGGCCAAGTAGGGGGAAGGTTGGAGAGATTCTTTCCACAGTGGCAAAAGATAACCTCCAACAATTTTTTCCGGGGAGTGATAGGAAGAGGTTACGCCTTGGAGTTCAGCAAGAGCCCCCCTCAAGAATTTTGATAACACCGCTACCAAGGAGGCCGACAAAAGCCAAAGCGCTGTCGCTGCTGGTAAGGGAAATGGTGGACCAAGGAGTCCTGGTGCCAGTGCCAAAACAGGAAGAAGGGGAGGGTTTCTATTCGCACGTCTTTTTAGTGCAGAAACCCTCAGGCAAATATCGCCTAATCCTAAACCTGAAACTGTTGAACAAAGTAATTCGATACAAAAGGTTCAGGATGGAGTCAATCTACTCCAGAGGGATTACTTCATGGCAACCATAGACTTAAAGGATGCCTATTTACACATCCCCATCAGAGAAAGCTGCCAAAAATACCTAAGGTTAGCTTTACAAATAGGTATACCACTTTCAAAGCCGAGCCTTGCTGTTTGGCCTTTCCTTTTCCCCAACAATCTTTACCAAAATCCTGGCAGAGACGCTCGCACCACTAAGACTGCAATCCATAACGGTAATACCCTATCTAGACAACTTACTATTCATAGCCCCAACAAGGGAAAGGCTTTAAGAAGACCTAAGGGTAGCGCAGGAGTGGTTAGTTAGCCCACCTGGCTTGGATTGTCAGCTTAGAGAAGTCGAATCTCTCTCCCTCCCAGAAGATCTGATTTATTGGGGAATACTATCCATTCCAGCGAGCAGAAAATTTCACTGCCACCGGAAAAGATAGAACATATACAGAGAATAGGTGCAAACCAACCTTCGTCACCATGAGAGAGGTTATGTCTGTGTTAGGCCTCATGACGTCTGCCATTCCAGCAGTCAAATGGGCCAGATTCCACCAGAGCCCACTTCAGTCCTTTTTTCTTCAGAATCTAGGGAGAAAGGATTTAGAAGCCATGGTATTCATTCCATCAAAGGTAAAACAGGCCCTATGGTGGTGGAGACACCAGAACAATTTACAAACTGAGTTCTTTGGATATTTCCAGTTTCCCGCATACTGACCCCAGGCGCCAGCAGTTGGGGTTGAGGGGCCCATCTGGATGGTCACTGGGCTCAAAGAACTTGGACTCAGTCACAGGGACAACGGTCGTCCAACTACAGGGAGCTAAAAGCGGTGGAAAGGGGAATCGCAGCATTCCAGAACCAGCTCAGAAGTCAATGTGTACAGATCAGGTCAGACAACATAACGACAATAGCCTACATAAACAAGCAGGGCGGAACCCAAAGTCCCAGCCTGAGAGGTATAGCCCAAGAGATTTTCATCTGGGCGGAGAAAAATCTGGAATCCCTTTCAGCGGTCCATCTCAAAGGAACACAGAACACCCTGGCCGATTATTTAAGCAGACAGTCTGTTTCCCAAGAAGAATGGTCACTGGACCCAGCAGTCTTCGCTCAGATAGTAGCCAGATGGGGACTGCAGGAAGTCGACTTATTTGCCAACAAATCAAATTCAAAGCTTCAAAGTTTCTGCTCTCTCAATCTGAGGGATCGACCCATAGCGGTCGACGCCCTCCAGACAGCATGGAATTTCAAACTGTTATGCCTTCCCACCACTTTGATTCTAAAGGTCATAAGAAAGTTCACAACAGAGCATGCAGCATTGATCCTGATAGCGCCGTACTGGCCAAAAAGAGCATGGTTTTCAGCACTTCTGTCACTAGCGAGTCAGCCACACTGGATGTTGCCTCGCAAGAGGAAATTACTTTCACAGAGGCCAGTCCTTCACCCCAATCCAGCCATGCAAAACTTAGCAGCGTGGCATCTGAAACCGAGCTCCTGAAATCAAAAGGTATCTCAGATAGAGTGATCAAGACTCTATTACAAAGTCGCAAACCGGTCACGAGGGCAATCTACATGAAGGTTTGGAAGGAATGTAATTTATGGTTGTCAGAAACGGGAGAAGAGGAAGTTGATTCTCCGATAATTCTGGATTTTTTACAAGAGGGACTGGACAAGGGTCTAGCCTTAAGCACAATTAAGGTACAGATCGCAGCCCTCTGTGTATTTACATCGCTCCTTACAGCAGGACCCGCTCATAAATAGATTTTTCAAAGCAGTTTCTAGGATGCAACCTATTTGTCGTAAGACTCCAACATGGGATTTATCTATTGTTTTAAAAGCTGTAATTTCGGACCCTTTTGAGCCATTATCAGAAGCGTCCATTAGGTTAATTACACTCAAGACTCTTTTTCTCATAGCTATGAGCACGCAGAATTGGCGAACTACAGGCTTTGTCCACCAGAGAGCTCTTTTTGCACATCTTGGAAGATAGGGTAATTCTCAGAACCGACCAAACCTTCATCCCTAAGGTCTCTTCTACCTTTCACAGAGCTCAGGACATACTCCTACCCTCTTTTTGTAATAAACCAGCCTACAATGAGGAGCGGGGGGCGTGTCCGGCTGAGCGCATGTGAGCAGCTTTCTCTCTGAGCTCCGTCTCCGGCCTGAGATCCTGTAACTAATCCTGACGGTCTAACACTGCCTAACTCTACCAAATTGTCTGGGGCTAGAGACCTAAGCTGCCTGCACACCCTGGAGATGGGGAAATACGGGAAGGAACGCCCGATTACCCCGGAGGAGAAGCTGGCTCGATTCGCCCACACTTCCCAAGATGGCGGCCGCGACGCGCTGAGCCAGGCCACACCGCGGACAGTCGGCGGTAGAACCCTTCACACCCGCTTAGCTCGGTCGAAGAGGAGGCCCCATTAGCCCGCAAGGAAGGGCATAAAGGGGTAGAGGTCCCACACGTCCGTCGAATCCAGAGATCGGGGTCTGTTAAACCATCTCAATCCGTCACAATCTGGCAGTCCTAATCAATGTCCTAGAGTCCGGCCTCTGCCTCGAGTCTCTCTTTCGACGAGTGTACGCGAGTCGGCCTGTGCGGGGGGCGAGGAGTAACATCCGACCAAATAATGTTTTTCTCCCATCCTCATACAGGACTCGAGACACTTTCCATCTTCTCTGGAATCCCTACTTCCAAACCAGCCAAGACTCTTAATGGGA
>BLSH010084867.1:291267-308596 GCA_018402905.1 Glandirana rugosa | reverse complement strand
GATCCTGACACTAGAGTGGTGGTGTCATTGGACACACATAAAGCGTTTGATTCTATTGAATGGCCCTTTCTATTTGAGACCCTTCGACGGTTCGGATTCGGTCCCAGTTTTTTGAAATGGGTTAAGCTGCTCTACTCCCAACCCATGGCACGCCTCAGAGTAAATAATAATATCACAGATGCTTTTCCCATGCTCAGGGGAACTAGGCAGGGGTGCCCCTTATCTCCCTTATTATTTGCTCTGGCCATAGAGCCCCTGGCAGTGCTCCTTAGGCGAAATAATGAAATTAAAGGATGTCTTATTAATGAGTTGGAAGAAAAAACATCCCTGTATGCGGATGATATGTTGCTATATTTAGCGGATCCGACGGACTCTTTGAGCAATGCCTTGCAGACTATCATAAGATTTGGGACCTTTTCGGGCTTCAAGGTTAATTGGTCGAAATCTAGTATATTCCCAATAGATCCCCGGTTTCAACCACTGCCTTCACCAAATATACCACTTAGAGTGGTCTCTAAATTTCGATACCTGGGAGTGGAGGTACAGCAGCCCCTTCAGAGCTATATTGACAACAATGTTGCCCCCTTGATTAGAAGAATGAAAACTTGCTTGCATGCCTGGGTTAAACTTCCTTTGAATCTACTAGGGAGGATTAACCTCTTTAAAATGATATTCCTCCCCAGATTTTTATATGTCTTTTGGCATGCACCGGTCTATCTACCGAAAAAAATTTTCAGGGAAATAGACTCTTTACTCACCTCTTTTTTATGGGCATCCAGACCGGCTAGAATATCATTATCCACTTTGAGGCTCCCGGTTCAGGGGGGAGGGATGGCCTTACCTGATTTACAAGCCTACTATTGGGCAGCTCAACTGACTCATATACATAGCTGGTTTTTCCCAGACATTGAGAATGCCTCGGTTGCAGCTCAAGCAGCAATCATGCATTCATATGAAGCACTAATAAATCTATTATATAGAAACGGGCCATATCCTAAGCAGGGGGCGGAGGTCCTTAAAGTATCTTATAAAATATTCCATTTAGTCAATAAAAAAATAGGGGCCTCCTCCCTAAATATCTCACCCAATGCTCCCCTGTGGTATAATGATAATCTGAAGGAGATTGTCCGCCTACCTGATGTGAGTCGTTGGACTCGGGTTGGACTTAGGTATGTGCACCAACTGTTTGTGGGGGACAGATTTAAGTCCTTCCGGGAAATGAGGTCTGAATTGGGTATCCCTGCCAACTACCTATTCTACTACTATCAGCTCAGGCACGCAATAGCGGTGCAATATGGGCTGAAGGATGTTCACCTTAGGACTTCGATACTGGAGGCTTTATTGTATGATGATGATCACTCTAAACTGATCTCTAGATACTACTCCTTGATATCTTCAAAAAAGGCCTCCACCTTAAGTAGGGTTCAAAACCATTGGCAAACAGATATTCCTGATTTGCAAGACGATGCCTGGGAGGCAGTGTTGGGAGGTCAGTTGACAAGTGTCATTGCAGCAGGAGATAAGGTGATTCAAATGAATTACTTACATAGAATCTACTATACTCCTGCAAGACTTTTCAAAATGGGTAAATTAGAGTCGGAGGACTGTTATAGATGCCGAGCTGAGGTGGGCAGTTTCTTCCATATGATTTGGGAGTGCTCAAAAATCCGTAAATTTTGGTCAGAAATTACAGCATTTATGGAAGAGAGACTGGCCCTTCCAAATATATGTAACCCTGCTAGATGTATTCTTGGAGATTTGGAGGACGAGGATTTGAGAATGCATGATAAAACCTTGATTAGGCTGCTCTTTTTTTTATGCTAAAAAAGCAATTGCCATCCAGTGGAAGAGCCCTAATCCACCGACTCTCCGGATGTGGGTGGAGTTGGTGAATGGAGCTCTGCCCATGTATAAATTAACCTATACGGCTAGGGGATGTGCAAAAAAGTTCTCCAAAATATGGTCGAAATGGATTGACAAAGTGTCTGGATCCATTGAGGTATAACATATTAAGGAATGATGTTAATGCAAGGACTGAGGGGAGATTGATCAATGCCAGACTGAGTCTACTGAAGTATTTTCTTTTTTTTTCTTTTTGTTTCTTTTTCTCTCTGCTGGCCCCGAGGAGAGTCCTAGATCCCACAATACGACCAATACCTGACAGTAATGACTGGATGACTACTTCATGTGGTTTCGTTAAAGTTTTGTTGGTTTTGCTTTTGTTTTTAATTCCTTGTTCTCATACAGTATATTGGTAATTTCTTTTGCAACTTAATGTATGTGGAAAGATAAATGGGTGAATCCTAATTGAGTTGTACTGTAAGTAATCCGGTAATATGGAGATATAATGTACAATATTTGCCCTTACATGTTTTGTGATCCTATGAGGTGAATGTTTATATGTACTTTAATAATAAACTACCTTTTAAAAAAAAACAATGAGGAGCAGTTACACCTACTGGATGTTAGAAGAAGCCTAATAGTTTATTTGGAAGTCACAAAGGGCTTCAGATCATCAGAAGCTCTATTTGTCCTCTTTTCAGGAACCCGGAAGGGGAAACAGGCTTCTAAAGGGACGATGGCAAGGTGGATCAAGATGGCTATAACAGAAGATTACAAGACAGTGCACTTGAATCCTCCACAGGGTTTGAATGCTCATTCTACAAGGGCATTAGCTACATCCTGGGCGGAAAGAGCCGGTGCTACCCCGGAGCAGATTTGCAAGGCTGCCACATGGTCGAGTATGTCCACATTCGTTCGACATTACCGATTGGATCTTTTGAGTAACCAGGATCTGGCGTTTGGAAGGAAAGTCCTCCAAGCAGTGCCCCCTCCCCCTAAATAGAGTGAGTACTTGTGTATCCTCTCAAGGGCTGCCCTGGAAGATGACTGGGGAAAATCTGGAGTTAGATGTACCAGTAACTCTGTTTTCAGGAGTCTTCCAGGACAGCACGTTCCCACCCTTTGTATGCATAAATAAATCAGTGTATGTTTAAACTATCTTTCAGCTCCGTTCTTCGGTTCTTGGATAAAACTGACCATATGCCTGAGGGACCGCCTTTTAACGAGCTGTGCAATGTGTTTCCTGTCAGGTGTGATGAGCTCCATCTCTCAAGGGCTGTTCTGGAAGACTCCTGGAAACAGAGTTACCGGTAAGTCGAACTCTGGTTTTTCTAGTGGGGCTATTTGAATCGGATTCATCAGGGTACTGAATTGCGCACAAATTGCATGGCACAATTGGTAGTAATAGAATAGATATGAGTGCGGAAGATCAAAATCCAACTGTAGCTATGTGAAAGATTTAAATCCATGCGTATCGAAAAGGTGACAGAGCTATTTAACCCCCTTAGATGACCATTGTACAGGATCTGGTATGGAAGCTAGCTTTCTCAGGGTAGGGTTAGACCATAAAGGGGTATTCGGGGAGGTCAGCCATGATTCCTTAAGGTTTTTAGTTATTATTGATTTAAATAAGGCCAGGGACATACACAGTATAGATACTCCAGATCGATCAGGGACACAATCCCTAAAAAATGTGTTGTGAAGAGTCTCCATAGAGGAAGCAATAGCTCCCTCTGTACTGGTGCAGGCGTTAGTAGCATTCGGATGTAACCAGTCGTGGATGAGTACTAATTGGGAGGCTAAATAAAAATTGGGAAAGACCAAGCTAAATGAAAGTCGAAGTTTCAACATTTGTGATATAGGAGGATAGGGGGGATTGAATCACCACTCCCAGGTATCAAAAGGAGGTGACTACCTGTAATTCAAATTCCGGGTAGATCAAAAGTATGGCGGGTGGATCTCTCCCACTTCACTCGGAATCCGGAGTAATCCCAAAAAATCTTTATTATTGACAGCAATTTTTTTAGGGAATCGGAAGGGTCAGCTAAGTACACCAGGGTGTCATCAGCGTACAGAGAAATACGTTCCTCTATAGTCCCAATTGGAAGGCCTTTTATTAGCGAAGATTCACGGATCTTGATGGCAAGGGGCTCCATCGCTAGGGCGGACAGGAGAGCGGATAGAGGACACCCCTGCCTGGTGCCCCTGGCAACCGAGAATGCCTCTGACACCCGGAGTTAACACTGATATGGACCATTGGTGAGGAATACAGGAGTTGGATCCACGCTATCATGTGGGCCAAAGCCGTATTTCTCCAAGACCCGAAAAAGATAAGGCCTTTTCTTGTGTACTGTAATCTATGTATGTTCATTCTAGTTGAGTGTCCAGGTATAAAACCCCCTTGGTCACTCCCTATAAATTTTACAAGCACTGAGTTTAGACGGCTAGCCAGCACTTTGGCAAGGATTTTAACATCCACATTAATAAGTGGTATGGGACGGTAGAAGTCACATAGTAACGGATCCTTTCAGGGCTTTAGAAGTAATCTAATAAGCACTTCCCGCATAGACGGGGGAAGGGTTCCTGTTTTCAAAACTTTGTTATATGTACTAAGGAGGAGAGGGCTAAGCAGGGAACTGAATTGTTTGTACCACTCGGCTGGAAAGCCATCCAGGCCAGGTGTCTTGTGACTTGGGAGCTGTCAAATCGCAGACGCAATCTCCTCCACTGTAATGGGGGCCTCCTGGTCCTCCAGCTCTTGAGTGGTCAACAGGGGGACAGGGATTTGCGCTAGGTAGTTAGTTAATTGGTCCTTGGAATAGTGGGCCCTGGTGGTATATACGTCTTTATAAAAAGATAGAAAGGCATCAATGATGTCCTGTGGGGTATCACGAATTCCCTCCTCAGGGGTCAAAGTTCGGGGTATAGAAATTGGAGTGCGGTCAGGTCCAGTTAAGTATGCTAGTAAGCGGCCAACCTTATTACCATGCTCTAATATGTTCTGTGTAACATACAGCATACATTATTACCTACATTTATGTAACCAGGAGTCACGCTTGGAAGACTCAGGATGTGCGACATATTCAGCCTCTGCAATTGTCAGTGCTTCCTCCATTTCTTTGGTACATTGTAGAGCATTCTTATGGAGAGCACCAGTAACAGACATGAATGTACCCCTCAACACAGCCTTGGAGGCCTCCCAGGCCGTAGGGGGGGTCTGTGGATTCCTAGTTAAAATTCCAATGCTCTGCAGTGCCCCTCCTGCACTCTCCCTGTACGATTTCATCCTCCAGCCACTGTGGGCTCAGACGCCAAACTGTAGGCCCCGTGATCAGACACACCTCTAGGCAAACAGTTTACCGAGGAGACCAGGGGAAGGGCATCCACCGTGGCAAATGCCATATCTATACAAGACATAATGTGAAATGAGTCAGAGTGACAGGAGTACTGAAGCTCAGTGGGATGCTTCCATCGCCATAATTCAGTAAGACCATACACCTAAGTCCAGCCCAAAAGGAATGAAAAGGATCTGCCACCACCTCCCAAGCGGTCTACTGTGGGGTCCAAAATAGCATTAAAGTCCCCACTATATATTATAGGACCAGGAGTTCAAGCAAGAAGGAAGGGACAATTTAGATAGTAGGTCTGAGGAGAAAGGAGCTGGTACATAAATTATTCACCAGTGTGATGGACGTTTTAGGGAACCCCAGGGGTCCGCACCACAAATCGACCCTCTGGATCTGTTTTTACTGACAGGACTTCTGCAGGTAGGGACTTGGCCAATAGAATAGAAACTCATCTGGAATATACCGTATGGGTAGCATGGTATGAAGAGGTCAGCCATGCGCGCTTAAGAGATCGTAGTCGCTCATCGACCAAATGCATCTCTTGAAGATAATGTGGGATCTATACCTTTTTAAGGAAAGAGAAGACCAGGGACCGCTTGTGAGGTGAGTTCACACCCCTGATATTCCATGAAATAATTATTAGTGACTCAGCCATCTAATATAGACAAGTTACAACAAATAAATCGCTTATAAAGCCCGGAAGACAATATCCAGCAGCTGTAAGGGTCTGTGCTTTGTGAATGGTGTCACTGAGTAATGAGCAGGTCCGAGTATATCCTAGTAATAGAGCCATCCGGTCTTTATGAGCATGAGGAGGGTACCTGCAGGCCCCTTGAGGTATATATTATAATTCGTAGGGTAATGCAACCACCATTTATTGTTTCATCCCCCCAGTAAAAGAAGAATGTTTAGCTGAGACACTGAACTAGGTAGGAGGGGGTATGAAATCATTATTACTTAGTGTCCGCCATGTCTTTGTCTATGCTGAGGTCCAAAATGGTCTTCTATCCAAGCCATAGCCTCTTTAGGATTGTTGCAGAAATGGACCCTGCCATCACGTGTAACTATCAATTTGGTTGGAAAGAGCATAGCATATTGTAGGCCTTCTCTACGCAGATGGTCTTTCACTGTGGCAAAAGAAATACGTTGACGTTGAACTTCAGCTGAAAAGTCAGGGTATATGAAGATAGTATTACTGTTAAACTTGAGTGGGCCGTTCTCCCTGGCCAGGTGCAGAATAGTGACTTTGTCTTAGAAGTTCGGGCAATCAATGAGCGCGGGGGGGGGGGGGCAGGATTTGGCAAATGTGGTAGAGTGCGATGCACCCTTTCAATAAGTAATGCATGGGATAGGGCTTCAACCCCAAAAGCATCCCACAGCCAGGAGTGTAGAAAGCGCTCAGGGCGGGATCCCTCCGAATGCTCCGGGAACCCCACAAAGCGGAGATTGTTCCTTCTGGAGAAATTCTCCGGGTCATCCAATTTGGCTTTGAGCGCCGCCATCTCATCAGTGGCTGCATGCAGGGTAGCAGACAGTGGACGTATAGTGTCCTCCATACTTACTGTGATCAATTGTCGATTTTCAGCTTTTCTCTCTCAGCCTAGAATTCCTGAGGGTAGCGCTGAGCACTGCTGCTGACATCAGAGCGTGCTTTATCTATATAGATAAGAATATTTCTGATATCACACTGACACAGTGAACTTATTCTTCTAATACAGAGGAAATAGGAGCTTTTAGAATTAATTATGAGAGCAGAGAGGAGAAGCTATGAGAGGGAGGTGGAGTTGAAGACAGGCACACAGGAGATAGGAAAACTGGAAGTGACATAGTCTGTATAGACCACGTGGCCCTCAAGATAAGCTATATACAGGGGGAGTCAGTACACAAGGCAGAAGTCATGACCTGGCAATATCAAACAGGTATTTTAGGGGATACAGAGGGATAATTTAAAAAGCAAAAGCACCTTGCTGCTAATTGTACATTAAAGAGACAGGAGCGGCTTTTTGTTTTGGGGGGGGGGGGGTTAACAAACGCTTTAATAACCCTTTTAATAACCTATGGTTGAATGTCTAAGAAAAACTTTATTTAAAACCTTGTTTCTCTTTCGTTCATTGACAGACACAGTGCTCCATTATTCTTAACCATAGAGTTATGCCGCCCACTACAGGAGTAGGACACTACGCAGAAAAAAGACTTGGCTACGCCTCTGAGTAGTCCTAGGTAGTATACACCCCCCTCCCTGCTATAGGGCTTTCGTTTTTTTTCTGCCTAGTCAGGAGCAAGGACCTAGTTCCCTGCTGGGATCTCTAGTCCTGGCAATTTTTTGTTGTTTTTTTTCTGGCATTACTACAATCAACTTCCAGGCTGGGCGACGGGCTGGTCATTAAGTAGTGGTTTCCCCATCTGGCTAGTGAGCGTGTGCAGACCGCAGCTACGTGACATAGCCCCACTGGATGGGGGCTGGCCTTGCGAGTTAAACGTCTCGCAAAGTCGCATACGACCGGGTCTTGGCCCGAGTCGCAGCATTCCTCCTGGCCGACAGCCCCCCCCCCCCCACTTTGGTGGCGAGAAGGATCTGTCTAGGAGCATTACCCGCATACTTCACTGGATCGATAAGTAGGGTGCCCCCGCTTTGTCTTCCCTGGACGTGGTGTGGGGTATGGGTACTCCCTGGGGTGGTCGGTCCCTCCGGGGTTCTCTCCCCCCTTCTCCTCCAGGCCTGGGTGCTCAACATTCCCCCCACCCCCCAGGGTTGTCACGGGGGGTCTGTTGGTTGTTTGGGCCTAGGGAGCTGGTGACTGGGCATCCGTGATCCATGCTTCCTGCAGCAGCCTTTCTGTAATTTAGGTCGCAACTTTGCTGCCTACCTACCAGGCGATGCGTAAGGCGGGCGGGGGCCGCTGTTTTCCGTTGCGGGTGTCCGTCTCCATTCTGCGGCTCCATTTTGATCCGGTCCCCTCGCATGCCACGCACTCACTGCGGGCTGCCAAAAATTTAGGCCGCGGCCTGCTAGGCGCTGCTTTGCGTCCTACTCCTACCGGTGGGGCAGTGCTGTGGGGGCTCTGAGGGTGATCCCCTTTTTGAGGGGTCCTTTAGGTGGTCCCTCTGGGGTGCCCCTGTGTGGGGCCTTAGTGGTGCCCCCTGTGCGGGGCCTCAGCGATGACCCCTGTGAGTGGCCCCAGCGATGACCCCTGTGAGTGGCCCCAGCGATGCCCCCTGTGAGGGGCCCCAGCGATGCCCCCTGTGAGGGGCCCCAGCGGTGCCCCCTGTGAGGGGCCCCAGCGGTGCCCCCTGTGCGGGGCCTTGGTCTGTGTCCACTGTGCAGGGCCCTAGTAGGCGCCCCTGGGAGTTAGTGCCCCCTGTGAGGGGCCTCAGCCGGTGCCCCCTGTGTGGGGCTTCAGTGGCGCCCCTGTGAGAGGCCTCAGCCAGCGTCCCCTGTGCGGAGCCTCAGACGGCATCCCATGTGCGGGGCCTCGGATGGCAGGGGTCTCAGTTGGTGGCCCCCTCTGAGTTTTTTGGTGTATCCACAAGTGGCGCTTAGGCATATAGCCTAGTATCCCCTTCATCATCTGACTCGAACAATCCTATTTCTGGCTTTGCTGGCACGTACGTGACCCAGCTTGTGGTTGGTGGCCACGCTTCCTGTCCTGTCGGGTAGTGAGGATGATTCCTCCACAACTGCAGTTTGGTACCCAAACAAAATTAACATCCTTTTTTCTTCTCCCACAGATAGCTTTCTTTTGGTGGTATTTGACCCCCTCTGCGTCACTTCTGATCACCACTATTAACAAAAAAAGAGCAGCGATTTTTTTTTTTTTGTGTACTAACAAGTAAAAGAACACTCAAGTTTCAGCCTTTTGTTATACAGGAAATCTGTTGAGCATAATACAGTCCACAATATTCAACCTACTCATGACATCAGTAAGCAGTTTGTGTCAAAGATAGTGCACAGTAACAGGGTCTTCTCTACCATAAGTGAATGGAAAGTGAGTGAGTGGTACTGTGCAGCCTATAAATGTATCTATATAGGTAAGGGTCCCCCTAGTGGTTGGGGCAAATAGGTCACACTGCTTATTCCAGTACTCCCGATAATTTACTCCAATCTCTCTAGTGTATGAGGTCAGATGAGAGATAAATAATAAAGTGCAAGCTTCGTGTAGGTAAGGGTGTCTCTCGTGGTGAAAGTGGTGTTGTTACTAACGTCGACTACCCTTCCTATTATACTTAAGACTTTATACAATATATAAAATATTCAACCTAAAACACAAATATAATCATAAAGTGCAGTAATCAAGTATGTGACTTCAATATGCAAATAGTGATGAAACACAGCAAATTAAATATATAAAATGACGACAATGTATAAAACGTAGTTGTATGAAAAGTCCTCTTTCAAATAAAGTGATTACAGTGACAATCAGTGACTTGTGCTCCAAGTGTCCATTTTAAAATGATTCGTGCTCCATTCAAGTGAAGAAAGCCTCTTTTGCAGGGGGGTTAGTATATCAACCCCAAAATGATTTCTTTAAATAGTACTTCAATCCAATAACTGCTCTCAGAACTCTCACCTCTATGAGTCAGGACATGTACACATCAAGGTTTCTTTATGGGTCTCACTCACCAATCCCACGCTTCTTTCTCGCCAATCCCAATGTGGACAAACGATCGACCCGGCCGATTGGTCGTTAACCTCCTCCTGTGTTTCTAGAACTCCATGTATCTCAGGCATGAGAGAAGAGACAAGAAGCTTCCATGGTGTAGTATTTTAAAAACAATTTGTTTTATTAATCCCAATTAAAACCGTTTTACAAAAAAATTGGTAAAATCGCTTTAAAAATACAGGGCTGAGCCCTGAAGAAGTCACGTGACGTAACGCGTAGGCTGTCAAACACATTGCTGTATACATAGTGAGAGGCGCCCTGACGCCGCTGTGTATTTTTAAAGCTATTTTACCAATTTTTTTGTAAAACGGTTTTAATTGGGATTAATAAAACAAATTGTTTTTTGTAAAACATTTAGAAGCACTTGGGTGTTTTTTTCAGCTTCACCTGATCATATTATCTTATCAGTACATTTACATAGGGACGTTTAAGGTCGTTTTCATGCAGTTGCGTTTAGAGGCTTTTTTTTGGAACGCAAAAAATGGGTACAGACGCCAGTTCAGAAGCATTTGAAACGCCAAACCACTTGTAAACGTGCCTAAATGCGGTAACTCGCGTCCAGGAGCGTTTCGTTTACAGGCGTTTCCATTTTAAAAAAATAAATTTTCTTTTTCAAAAAGGCTCCTAGACGCGAACGTGGCATGCAAAAACTGACGTTTTAGGCGCTGGTCTCTAGCTGTCAAGATAAAATGTTCAGGGGAGGTTGAAACAGCGTCCTTTGTAAATGGAGCCTAAAATTAGACTGATCATTTCTTTGTCAATGGGAAAACGTACAAAATCAGCAGGGGATCAAATACTTTTTTCCCTAACTGTACATCATAGTAGATTGAAGGCTAGGTGGCAGAGTATCCAACCACGAAGCAGCATCACGAGGAGAGGTAAAGAAATGAACTCTCTCCCCATCCTGCACTCTGTTTAGCAGGGAACAACATGCTGTAACGTATAGCCCGAGCCTGCAGCGCTACCTTCACCTAATCAAATGACCTGTAAAGCTTTTGCGTTTCGACCAAATAAAAAAGGGAGTTTGGTGTTCCGTATTTCAACTCACCCGCCAAGCAAGCAGCATGAAGGGTCTAAGCAGCCTGATAATCGGGGTGTGAGGAGGGGAGACCAGGTGTAGGTGGAATTCAGTGAGCTTGGTCCACAGTGTAGTAAGGAGAAAGTTGAGCATCAGGTAAGAGGGTTCTAAGCAGCTCCTCCGCAAAGACTGTCAAATTTCTACCTTCCTCACCTTCAGGCAGACAAACCATCCACAAGTTGTTCGTCCTTTTTCTGTTCTCTGCATCATCCACCTTTAGAATCAAGGGCCTGGACTTTATTCTGCAGAGTATGGATAGAGGTGGTGTGATCTTCGACAGTGTCTTCTTCCTGACCAACCCTCTGCTTCACAACCGACAAGTGCGATCTAATCTCTTCCAGGTCCTGCCGGACAAGCCCCACATCTAGCTACATGGCCTCAATTATAATAGCCAGGGTGGCCTGACAATAGGTGATCACAGTCATAACCTCCTGAAAGCTGAGCTGCGGGGAATCTGCAGACTCCTGGGGTCCCGTTTGAGACGCCATGCTGGTAACAGACCGCAGGGAAGCCACCATGGGACATGTCGGGTCTGGAGTTGTAAGCTAGGTAAGCAGCGGGAACCGATGCCTCTTACCTTTCTGCTGCAATCTGGAGGCATGCAACCCCAGCAAGGAAGGTCCCCAGGGGAAAAGGGATAGACAGGAGTTAAGAAGTTAGGCCAGCAGAGCTCCGAACCATGCGGCCGCTCAAGTTGCCATCTTGGACATGCCCTACATCAATCTTTAATATAATTACCGTATTTTTCGCACCATAAGACACACTTTTTTTCCCCCAAAAAGTGGGGGAAAGCCTCCTTGCGTCTTTTATGGTGCGAATACCTGAAAAACAATCCCGCCCCCCCCCTCGTCTCTGTCGGGAGCTCGCATTACACTGCGGGCTCCCGGGCAGCATAGAGCGCTGCTCTGATCTCACACAGTGAGAAGACAGAACAGCCGCAGTACTTCATTCGACGAATGAAGCCCCAGTGGCCGAATGAAGTACTGCGGCGGCTGGAGCTGCTCTGTCTTCTCGCTGAATGGGATCTGGCTGCATAGTGGAGCTCCACTAGGCGCAGTGTGATGACATCATCACAGCGCAGCGGTGCCAGGAGATATGAATCTCCCTCTCAGCACTGTCAGGCCGCATTTCATGGACACAGGTATGGCTGTATTTTATGGACTCTGGTATGTGCTGTATTTCATGGGACTGGTATGTGCTGTATTTCATGGCACTGGTATGTGCTGTATTTCATGAGACTGGTATGTGCTGTATTTCATGGGACTGGTATGTGCTGTATTTCATGGGACTGGTATGTGCTGTATTTCATGGGACTGGTATGTGCTGTATTTCATGGGACTGGTATGTGCTGTATATCATGGGACTGGTATGTGTTGTTTCTCCTATCGTTCACTGACAGACACAGCTTCTCCATTACGTGTGGGGTTTTATGCTGGTCTCACTAGGAGTTAACTAGGCAGGGAAAAGTAACAGCTGGCCCCTCCCATGGGGGCCGTCTTCTCTTCCCACATAAAACCCCCTCATAGCATAGCTCTTCAGTCTAAATGCCTAGTTTGCAAGGAGTTGACCTGGCTTCCCTTCAGGGGAATTGCGGTCCTGTTTGTGACCGTTTTTTTATTCAATTTTCTCTTACTTTTATTTTTGTCTTCTATCAAGCAATTGATCTGCTATCAAGAAGCCGGTCGGGGCATAGAGAGTCCATGGGCTCTGTACTTTCCCCGACCTGGCCGACCGATGCGAGCCAGTCCCGCCGTATGGGGACCCGCCGCATCGTGCCCGTTCCGTGCGGGCGGCCTGGGGTGATCCCCCCCCTTACGCCCAGCCCCGGATGCGATTCGGGAAGGGCGACTTCTGGCCTGCAGCATACCGCCCAAGCAGGGGCGGAAGGTCTACGACTGGGTGGCTACCCATGGCGTTGTCCGGAGTGGTGAGTGAGAGCTCCTTCCTTCCCCCCCCCCTTTTTAGGGGTGGAAAGGTGGACCGACGACCCTAAAAAAAAAAATATTTTGCTGGGGTAGCCGCCAGTAGGGGCGCGTGGAGCCCTGTTCACCCCCTGCACATCCCCCCCCGCACCGCACCCGATCATCTAGTGCCGTTCGGTCGTTTTTTGCGGCAGACCGCCGCCATTTTGCCGTAGCCGCAGACATATTGGGCCTATGGGGCTTTCCTTCTAGCGCTAAGAGCGGCCATTTGCGGTACTGCACGTTTCCTGCAGGTGTTTTTCGGCCTCTAGTGTTCAACGGTGGCCATATTGGAATCCCTGCTCATGCAAAAAACGTGTCTACAGTTTTCACTTTCACTTTGGAACGGTGTGTGCTCCTGACGGCGCGGCTCTCTGATGATCCTCAGGGTTATTTTATGGCAGCAAACAGCAAGTATAGCTGGGCTCTCCTGTGGGTGCTGGTGGCGGGGGGTGCAGTCCTCCTGGGTCCCCTGGTGCACTGTGGGGTAGTGGTGTGCGGCTGTGTGGGGGTGCCTTTAACCTTTTCTATGCATCTATGTGTTCCTAAGGGAGCTGAACATGCTAGCAGCGCAATCTGCGCAAGGGGCTTTTCTAGACCAGCTGTGGCGGTTTTTAGTGATTTTCCCCAGGGCGGATGTCGCCCAACAGGCCCCCAAGAAGCGCCCCCCTCCTCCTTGCTCTTCAAAGGAGGATTTTTTGATCCGGATGGTCCCTCGGACGGAAAAGAGGATCAGGGGACGGCAGCTGCAATTATAATTGGTAAATCGCTGATTTCTGCGCATGTGGTGTGGTCCTCCAGGCCCCCTAGGGCGCCCAAGGCTTACCCATATGATCTTTTTCCTGATCGCCTTGTTTGTTGTAAATGGCAGCGTCCGCAGCATTCCTTTTAACGCAGTGGAACTTGTGCCTGGCAGCATAATGCTTGCTGGCTCAGATCCTAACCATGACCTGCCTGAGGTTCGCATGTCCTCCCTGTGCATGCGTTTGTTTCCTCCTGGTGCTCCGGTTTCCTCCCACACTCTAAGGGACTTGGGTCCAAACGGTTCGCTGCTCATTATCCCTTGAGGAAAGCTTTTTTTTAAAAAAAAAAGAGAAATGGGCGTCACCTTGGTGTCGTGCCTATGGTCGTTTTACTAAGACAACGACCAGTCCTCTGGAAGGGGTTCCTGCATTCAAGGGCCCCGCTGGCAAAGACAGAGGCGTTGTTAAGGTCGCTATTCCTGGTGGCAGGCTCTGCTCTGAGGCCAGCCCTGATGTTCGCCATGGCGGCGCAATATCTGTCTGAGCTTATGATGGAGCTCCAGAATCTTCTGGACTGCGGCCGCCTGCTGGCTACGCCGCAGAGGGCTGACTTTTTGCTCCGAGGTCTCAAGTACCTTGGTGATGCGGCCGTTGATTTACTGCCTATGTGATCCAGGATAGCGGTGTTGCTGTATCCTCAGACGGGTACTCACATCTGTTCGTGGTTCCCAGAAAAGGGGGGGGGTCCGGCCAGTACTGGACCTGAAGGTCCTGAACTGGTATGTTAGGGCGCAGAAATTTCCGGACGGAATCTATCCATTCGGTTGTAGCCGCCCTCCATCAGGGGGAATTTCTGGCATCTCTTGACATAAAGGATGTGTACCTCCATGTACCTATTTGTCCACGGCTTCAGCGTTTCTTTCGCTTTGCAGTGGGAGACCTCCATTTTCAATTTGTGGCACTCCCTTTCGGTCTAGTCTCAGACCTCGAGTTTTTTTTTCACAAAACTGGTAGCTCCGGAATGGCGTTAATGCGACAGAGAGGCATTGCGGTAGTAGCCTACCTGGACGACCTGCTCCTGCGAGCGGAATCCGCCTCGGCTCGGAAAGAGAAGGTGAGGATCACAATGACCTCGCTGCAGGACTTCGGCTGGTTGCTCAACCAGTCGCCGGTGTCTCTATCCTGTCGCCTGGAGTGTCTGGGCCTGATTCTGGACTCAGAGCAGGCAAAGGTTTTTTCTTCCTCCAGCCAAGTTGTGGTCACTGCAGTCGGCAGTGAAAACTTTCCTGTCGCACCGACGGTCTTCCTTACGTGGGGGGCTGGGGCTCATGGTCTCGACTTTCGAGGCGATACCATCCGCCCAGAGTCACACTCGTCTCCTTCAACGAGCAAGTTTGGCTCGGTGGGACAGATCCCCTCGGTCCTTGGACCTTCTGATCCCTCTGAGTTCCCAGACAAGGGCGTCTCTGACCTGATGGTTTCAGGACTCGGCGTTGATTCAGGGGAAGTCGTTCCTGCCCCTTCAGTGGGTGATCATTACCATGGATGACCGTCCTTTGGACTGGGGCGGGGTCCTGGAACAGCTGTTTACCCAGGGCCGTTGGCCGGCACAGGAGGCTCGCCTCCCCATCAATGTACTGGAGCTGAGAGCAATCAGATTGTGCTTTTTTCTCTGGATGAGATTACAGGGTCGTCCGGTTCGAATTCAGTTGGATGATGCCACAGCAGTGGCATATGTGAACCATCAGGGCGGCACAAGGAATCCAGCAGCTACGGCGGAGGCAGCAATGGTACTGCGTTGGGCGGAACATCACGTTCCGGCAATCTCCGCCGTTTACATTCCAGGTGTAGAGAACTGGCAGGCGGACTTTCTCAGTCGCCAGACGCTGGATCAGGGAGAGTGGTCTTTCCACCCGGAGGTGTTCAATCAAATTTGCCGCAGATGGGGGACGCCGGACGTGGATCTCATGGCGTCCCGGTTCAATCACAAGGTGGAAACCTTTGTGTCCAGAACGAAGGATCCTTTGGCAGTGGCCGCGAACGCTCTGGTGGCCCCTTGGGGCCGTTACCGCCTTCTGTACGCTTTCCCTCTGATAAATCTGCTTCCGCGATTGATACGCAGGATAGTGGCGAAGGGGATACCAATAATCCTGGTGGCTCCAGATTGGCCTCGGCGCACTTGATACGCCGATGTGGTGCAAATGGTGGCAGACGCCTCTTGGCGGCTCCTGCTGTGAGACGATTTTCTGTCTCAGGGACCCATCTTGCACCCTGCCTTACCCTCGCCGGCTTTGACGGCTTGGCTATTGAGTCCCAGGTGCTAAGAGACAGGGGAGTCGCCGACTCCGTGATCCCTACTTTGTTAAAAGCTCGCAAGTGTACTTCTCGCAAGATTTATCTCCACACCTAGAAGGCTTATATAGCTTGGTGCGAGGCGGAGGGCCATAACCCTCGCTCTTATGTCGTGTCCAGGGTCCTGACTTTTTTGCAGCAGGGCCTGAGCAAAAAACTGGCTTAAGTACCCTCAAGGGCCAGATATCGGCTCTGGCGATTCTCTTTCAGAGACCTTTGACTTCGCACTCGTTGATTCGTACCCTTGTACAGGGTGTGCGACACGTGGCACCTCGGGTGAAGGCTCCGATGGCTCTGTGGTATCTGCATTTGGTGCTTTCTGTTCTTCAGAAACCGCCATATGAGTATATCGGGGAGATTTCCTTCCAATTGCTGTTGCAGAAGGTGGCCTTTTTAGTTGCCATCACTTCCGCCAGACGGGTGTCTGAATTAGCAGCACTATCGTGCAAGTCTCCCTACTTAGTCATGCATAAGGATAATGCGGTCTTGCGACCCTCTCCTTCCTTCCTTCCTTCCGAAGGTGTTCTCTTCCTTTCACATTAATGAAGATATTGTTCTTCCTTCGTTGTGCCCTCGCCCAACGCACCCAAAGGAGTTTGAGTTGCATGCTTTGGACATAGTGAGGGCCTTACGAGGGTACTTGGCTGCTACAGCTTTTTTTTCGAAAAGCTGATGCTTTGTGCTGCCAGAGGGTCCGCGCAAAGGGTTGGCGGCGCGTCGACTACGATTTCTCGTTGGATCAGACAGACCGTGACCCATGCGTATTCTGTCCGGGGCAAGGTTCCCCCTTTTCCGGTCACGGCTCATTCTACCAGGGCTGTTAGCACTTCCTGGGCTTTCAGACACCAGGCTTCGGTGTCACAGGTGTGCAAGGCGGCCACTTGGGCCTCGGTTCACACTTTCACTAAGTTTTGTAAAGTTGATGTGTTTGCATCTTCGGGTGCTGCTTTGGGCCGCAAAGTTTTGCAGGCGGCAGTGTAGGCGCGTCTGGCGCCTCCTTAGAGGTTCAGTTGGGTACTGTTAGTGTTTATCCACCCCTCTTTTTGACATAGCTTGGGGATGTCCCCACACGTAATGGAGAAGCTGCGTCTGTCAGTGAACGATAGGAGAAAAAGGGATTTTATTAAAACTTACCGTAAAATCCTTTTCTCTGAGTTCACTGACAGACACAGCACCCACCCCTCTGTGCTCTGTTCTTGTACGGCTTGTGTACGAACTGAAGATCTATGTTATTAGGGGGTTTTATGTGGGAAGAGAGGACGGCCCCCATGGGAGGGGCCAGCTGTTTCTTTTCCCTGCCTAGTTAACTCCTAGTGAGACCAGCATAAAACCCCACACGTAATGG
>BLSH010084867.1:265345-290247 GCA_018402905.1 Glandirana rugosa | reverse complement strand
GAAGGTGTTCTCTTCCTTTCACATTAATGAAGATATTGTTCTTCCTTCGTTGTGCCCTCGCCCAACGCACCCAAAGGAGTTTGAGTTGCATGCTTTGGACATAGTGAGGGCCTTACGAGGGTACTTGGCTGCTACAGCTTTTTTTTCGAAAAGCTGATGCTTTGTGCTGCCAGAGGGTCCGCGCAAAGGGTTGGCGGCGCGTCGACTACGATTTCTCGTTGGATCAGACAGACCGTGACCCATGCGTATTCTGTCCGGGGCAAGGTTCCCCCTTTTCCGGTCACGGCTCATTCTACCAGGGCTGTTAGCACTTCCTGGGCTTTCAGACACCAGGCTTCGGTGTCACAGGTGTGCAAGGCGGCCACTTGGGCCTCGGTTCACACTTTCACTAAGTTTTGTAAAGTTGATGTGTTTGCATCTTCGGGTGCTGCTTTGGGCCGCAAAGTTTTGCAGGCGGCAGTGTAGGCGCGTCTGGCGCCTCCTTAGAGGTTCAGTTGGGTACTGTTAGTGTTTATCCACCCCTCTTTTTGACATAGCTTGGGGATGTCCCCACACGTAATGGAGAAGCTGCGTCTGTCAGTGAACGATAGGAGAAAAAGGGATTTTATTAAAACTTACCGTAAAATCCTTTTCTCTGAGTTCACTGACAGACACAGCACCCACCCCTCTGTGCTCTGTTCTTGTACGGCTTGTGTACGAACTGAAGATCTATGTTATTAGGGGGTTTTATGTGGGAAGAGAGGACGGCCCCCATGGGAGGGGCCAGCTGTTTCTTTTCCCTGCCTAGTTAACTCCTAGTGAGACCAGCATAAAACCCCACACGTAATGGAGAAGCTGCGTCTGTCAGTGAACTCGGAGAAAAGGATTTTACGGTAAGTTTTAATAAAATCCCTTTTTTTTTTTCATGGCACTGGTATATGCTGTATTTCATGGGACTGGTATGTGCTGTATTTCATGGGACTGGTATGTGCTGTATTTCATGGATCTGGTATGTGCTGTATTTCATGGATCTGGTATGTGCTGTATTTCATGGGACTGGTATATGGCTGCACTGGTAAATATTTTGGTACACCATTTGGTTCAGAATATTTTTTTTCTTGTTTTCTTCCTCTAAAACCTAAGTGCGTCTTATGGTGCGAAAAATATGGTATATATAATGTATTCCTCAATACCGCTGTCAATGAATCCATTCATAAGTCCAATAAATATTATAACTAGGACTTCCAGTAGTGTTCCACTCTATTGCTATAAAACTGTAGACCTCGTCTTGCTTGAATTAAGGTCATACTGACTTGCTAGTGATGGAAAATATTCTTTCATACTATCTCAACTAGCTCTCATTTTTCTCATGATTGAATCCCTATTCTAGCCTCCCAGTTGTATTCCTTACTAGATTTCTTTTTTTTTTTTTTTTTTAGTTTCTCCTATTGAAATCGAAGACCTCCCACAGCACCTTTCAAAATAGAATAGTAAATTGAGGAGCACTCAAACAAAAAAGTTAAATATCAAACATAAACTCCCCACAAAAACGCAACATGTTTTGCCACCATTTGTGCCTGCATCAGGAGTGTCCAACAAACATGAAGTACTCAGTGGCCCTTCCCCTTTCACATCAAATCAAAGAAAAATGTCTGCCATGACCATGTGGCTTCCCTGTTTATAAAGCCTCTCATTTGGCGCTTCCTGATGATGTCCGTGTTTGCACGTGAGTCTTTTACCCTTGATGTATGATGTCATCACGGATTTTTGAACACTGTAAATGTCAATTGACTTTCAGCCCCTCTCGTGTTTTTTTTTTTCCCCAGTAAATCAATGGTAGTGATGTATCCACCAATCCTGGGCAGTATTATTTTATGTTCTGGTCATTGAGGAACAATCTATAATAGCCCTCCAAAGCAGCACTATTAAATGTGTCATTATTTCAGGATGCCAAATTATGCAGTTTTTTCATGTGTTGTTTTTTTTTGTTTTTTTTTTTTTTTTTATGGAAGTAGCTGTGTACCAATCTGTCATGCCAAACCTCTAAAGCTTTTTTCAGATCCTTATCCTCTGTAAGTGTTGGCCAGTATTTATCAAAAATACCATAAATTGAGACTTTATGCCAAAACATTTCCTTTAACTCTGATTTGGTCCTTACCTTCCTTGCTAACCTTTTGACTCAGAGTTTCGCCTTTTTTTCCCCTTTCATCAAATAGCCTCTTCTCCTGAGTTTGTTCAATAATAAATTGCATTCACATTTAAAGTCTGTTCTTGTTGAGCAGTAGTTCCTTGCCCTAACAAACTGACCAACCAGAATGCCCTTTTTAAGGGCAGCTGGATGGTGCCTCTATCCAGTGTGTAAAAAAAAAAAAAAAAGTTTTGCAGTCGGTTTATGAAAGAACCTAGTTTGTAAAATATCATTGACCTCTCTATTAATGGTCTCGGTTCAGGCTGTTTTATGCCTTCCTCTTCCACTGTTACTTCTGCCTCGTCTGCTCCTCAAAATAGAGCAAGAGAGGAGAGAGGTAATTCTAATTGCCCTAAATTGGCTCATAAAAACATGGTACACCGATGTACTCCGGCTTCTACCAGCCCCTGGCCACTCCTAACAGGCCAGATCTCCTGTCTCAATGTCATCTATTCCATTGTGCTTCACAGTCTCTAGCTTTAACGGCATGGCTGTTGAAAGCCATGTCATAACAAGTAGAGGGATTCCTGAGTCTGGGATTTCTATTTTGCTGAAAAAAAGAAAAGCCAATTCCAGGAAAATCTATTATCACACTTAGAAATCTTATTTTGCCGGGAGCAAATGCAGTTAGTTAAGCTCCGGAGATTACTCTGTGCCTAGCATTCTGGCTTTTCAGGAAAAAAAGATTTTTTTTTTCCCCTTGGGACTCAAGGGGCTTACACTTTTAAGCAATAATCTACTCCTGTGCTCTTGCATGCTTACTCCAACAGATCTGTAGGCATTTACTGGCCTTTTTGGCACCAAGCCTGTGTAATTAACTTGTTATAGGCTACTGAAAACACCACCCTCCCCATCTCCATAATGGGCGGCACAGTGGTGTAGTGGATAGCACTTTCGCCTAGCAGCAAAAGGGTCACTGGTTCGGATCCCAACCATGACACTACCTGCCTGGAGTTTGCATGTTCTCTGTGCCGGTGTGGGTTTCCTCCCACACTCCAAAGACATGCTGGTAGGTTAATTAGATCCGGTCTAAATGGCCCTAGAATG
This sequence comes from Glandirana rugosa, assembly GCA_018402905.1. Classification (NCBI taxonomy): domain Eukaryota; kingdom Metazoa; phylum Chordata; class Amphibia; order Anura; family Ranidae; genus Glandirana; species Glandirana rugosa. The sequence goes on along the minus strand of BLSH010084867.1, from coordinate 287,033 downwards.
TGTATGTATGAATGTGAGTTAGGGACCTTAGATTGTAAGCTCCTTGAGTGCAGGGACTGATGTGAATGTACAATATATATTGTATGTAAAGTGCTGCGTATATTGATGCCGCTATACAAGTACCTGAGATAAGATAACATAAGGGGGAGGTATTCTGTGGTCAGGCCGATAATGCTGCTTGAGATGGCAGCAAAGACAGGGTTGTTAGCTAAAACTAGAACTTAAGAGCTCACTAGATTTCTGGCAGAAGCAACAGCATGCTTCTTGCCTGCACATGAACCAATGTTGTGGTGCTTCTTCAGGGACTGGAAGAGTCTGATACCAGGTCAGATTCAGGTGGAGATAGAGCATCACTGATCTTTTGATGCTGCTTCCAGGTCCATTGTAAGGCTTCCGCTGTATACAACTTGTGGCCATTGGAGATGACTTCAGGGTCTCCACTGTGCAGGTTATTGATCTGACTGAGCACGATTTGACCCCCCTCAGTAAGGGTGGTCACTGGCTTTCTGGTAAGCCTTCAATCTATATCTGGTTGGTGTTGCACCTGTGGGTGTGTTTGGTCTACATCTCATAGCACGTATCATCCTATGGGATTTTCTACATATGGACTTTTTTCTGAGTCACACACATTTCCTTGCACTGAATTGCACTTTAAATACATTGCTCAACATATAATATGTGTCATATAACTAATTTTGTGCCTATGTTTTTATGACAATTTTTGATGTTTAACCACTTCAGCCCCGGAAGGATTTCCAGCTTTAGGACCGGAGCCCTTTTTGCGATTCAGCACTGCGTCGCTTTAACTGACAATTGCGCGGTCGTGCGACGTTGTACCCAAACAAAATTTGCGTCCTTTTTTTCCCACAAACAGAGCTTTCTTTTGGTGGTATTTGATCACCGCTGCGTCATTTCTGATCGCCGCTATAAACAAAAGAAGAGCGACAATTTTGCAAAAAAACCCAAATTTCTTACTTTTTCCTAAAATACAAATCCAAAAAAAAAAATATAAAAAAAATTTTTTTTCACCATTTTTGGCCGATTTATATTCTTCCTCATATTTGCGATAAAAAAAAATCGCAATCGGCGTTTATTGATTGGTTTGCGCAAAAGTGGTCGCGTTTACGGATGATGAGAATTCATTTTTGGGGTTTTTAATTTTTTTTATTTTTTACTAAAAATGGCGGCGATCTGCAATTTTTTTTGCGATATTGCAGCGGACATGTCGGAACGTTTTGACACTTTTTTGGGACCATTGGCATTTATACAGCGATCAGTGCTATAAAAATGCACTGATTACTGTGTAAATGCCATTGGCAGTGAAGGGGTTAACCTGCAGGGGGCGCACTAAGGGTTAACTATGTTCCCTGGGCATGTTCTAACTGTATGGGGGACTGCCTAGCTGGGGAAGGGAAGTGGTCACAGCCTTCACGTAAAGGAAGGCTGTGATCACAGCCCTTCCCCCTCACACAGAACGGAGGTCCGTGTTTACATACACGGACCTCCGCTCATTCGCTCCGAGGGGGGCATCGCAGGTGGCAATCGAAGCCGCCGCACCCGCTCCCTGGCCCCCCTGGACACAGTGAGCGCGCGGGCGCGCTCACTATACACGTTCCCGCAGCCGACGGCGATTTGCGGGAACGAGCCACTTTGCCGCCGTCAGATGCCGATCGGCGGTCGGCAAGTGGTTAATACATTTTTCATGAATTTCTGTATAATGAATTGTGTACTTCTATCACACTAATTAGCACTTTATAGACTCTCATGACACTTGTTTGAGCACTGCACTTCATTTTTACACATTTTGTCAAGACTTAGTATCTGGGTTTTAGTGTATAGCAGCTGGTTTATTATTACTCCAAGCGCAGATATACAATTTTTCTTTATTTTTATTTTTCAACGAGCCTGTATAGCCCAACTACATAAGGCTGCCAACTGATCTTATACTGGTTTCATACTTTACCAAAGTTTTACCAGGTGGATGTTCAGTCTTCTCCGGATGCAGCTTTTGACTGCAAGGTTCTTGCAGCAGCACTCTGAACTTTTTTTCTCTTTCGTTCGTCGACAGGCACAGCGACTCTTAGGACTAAGTGGGTTATACTGCCCTCTTCAGGAGTTTACTAGGCAGAACAGGCAGTTCTAACAGCAAAAAGAACAGTAACAGACACAGCCCCTTCCAGGGGGCAGTCCCCGCTGGCAGATAACCCCACACCCAGCTGCTGCTAGCTCAGTTTTTTTCTGCCTAGTGCAAGGAGTAGACCTAGGCTCCCTGTTGGGATCTGTGGTACCTCTCTAGTCCACTTGGGCTGTCCGGAGACAGTCTCACAGATGAAGACTACAATCAAGCAGCCGTGCTGGGCAACAGGCTGGGTCTCGAGCCCAGGTAGTCTCCCCAGCTGGCCATCACGCGCTAGACCGGATGCTTCGTGCTGGGTCGACCGCGATAAGCCCCGACCGAATGGGGTGGCCCTGCGGGTTAAACGCCCCGCCATCGCATGCAGTGCGTCCAGGGCCAACAGCTCCCTCCGACCTAGCCGGGAGCGTTTAAGCTGTCTCGGGTGGAGTAAGTACGTCCCCCCACTACTTCGGGGGCCTGGGGGGAGCTGGCGGGTCCCTCCCCTCCAGGGTGAGCGTAGTGGGTGGGCCCTTCCTCGCTCGTACCCCTCCGGTACCCCACTGTCGCACTCTCCTTACCCTGTGGTTTTTCTACATGTGGAAGGCCTGTGTGTGCTGAGGGGCGGTCCTGGTCGTTTCTGGTGCCGTTCCCCCCCCCCCCCCAGCATGGTGGCTCTGAGCACAGCAGCAGAAACGTGGTGAAGGCAGCGACAGCAGTGGACAGCAGCAGCAGACGGCTCCTCTCTGGTCAGGTGGTGAGTCCCCCTGGGGTGCCCCTGTGACAGGCCTTGCGCAGCTGCGGGGTGGGGGGTGCAGTGGTCTCCTGGCAATAGGCCGCGTTTTCTGGGCGCTGCCAGGGTGGGTGATAGAATGGCAGCCGATGCAGGTGCTTCCCCTCCGGACCTCTCGGGGGCCTGCTGCCAGCACTAAAGGGGCCCCATCCCTTGTAGATGCCATGTCCACGGTCCTGGAGACGTTCGTTTCCTGGGTACAGTCGCTGTTGAACCGCAGGGACGCTAAAAAGCACCTCTTGCCCCCCTTCTTCAGGGGAGGACTCGGACCCCAAGGGGGGCTCCTCCGCTGCAGGGACCCCTATTGAACTGTCGGACAGCGAGATCCCAGACGCTCCTGATCGTGGGGATGAGTTTGAGGCGTCCGCTGCTGCGCACGAGAAGGCTCTTGTAGACGCTCTGATCACCTCAGTGTGTGAGACCCTGCAACTGGAAGAAGCAGTGGGACCCTCTTGGAGGGTGCCCGTCCCCTTCGGGTCACATAAACCGTGCCCGGCGGCCAAGGTTTTTCCGTATGTGGATTTTCTGGATAAATTTGTTTATAGGGACTGGGCTCGGCCCCAGAGCTCCCTCCCCATTCCGAAGCGTTTTGATGTGCGTTATCCCTTTTGGGGATAAATTGTTGAAGAGGTGGGCATCACCTCCCGTGGTTGATAACCCTGTGGCCCGGTGGAAGGCACGCCGTCCTTTAAGGACCCGGCTGACAGGAAGGCTGAAGCTTGCATCAGATCCCTGTTTGTTCTAACGGGATCTGCCATGCGGCCCATTGTGGCTTCTGCGCTGGTGTCACAAACTCTCACTGAGTTGTGCAAGACGCAGGCTTCTCCTGAGTGTGTGGATCTTGCAGATCGCATGGTCCAGGGGGCTCAGTATCTGTGCAATGCAGCCCTGGACGCGACCCCACCTGATATCCAAGGCGTCCGCGGTCTGTGTGGTGGCCACGCGGTGGTTTTGGCTGAAGTTCTGGTCCGCGGACCAGGTTTCTAAGAAGGCCCTGGCAGACTTGCCTTTCCAGGGGGGGCGGCTCTTCGGTGACTCCCTGGACGCTCACTGGAGGGAAGAGCACCTTTCTCCCGGAGTCTAGGAGCAGTTCGGACCCCCGTCGCTGACAGGGCCCCTCCTTTCCGGCCCATAGGCGGCTTTTTTCATCCCTTCTGTTCCTCGGGCAAGGGTTCACAGCCCCCCAAGGTCCCCGCGGGTGGACAGAAGCATCCCTGGCCACGTAATTGCTCCAAGCCAGAGGACAAGGTCTCCTCGGCATGAAAGGTCGCCCCCGCCCGGGGTTCGGGTGGGGGGACATCTCCTGGGGTTTGCAGATAAGTGGCCCTCCCGCATCTCGGACCGCTGGCTGCTCGAGGTATAGCATAGAATTCCGTTCCCGCCCCCCAGAGAGGTTCTTTGCCTCCAACCTGCAGCTGCCTGCGGGTCCTGTTCGGGGCCGTGCAGGACCTGCTGGGTCAAGTGGTGATTGTCCCTGTTCCACTCGCGTAACGTTCCCAACCTTTTTGTGGTTCCGAAGAGGGACGGGGTTCGTCCCATCTTGGACTTGAAGGTCCTCAACAGGTTTGTGCGGGTCCGCCGGTTTCAGATGGAGTCGGTCCGCTCGGTAGTAGCGGCCCGATTCCTGGCCTCCCTCGGCATCAAGGATACGTACCTGCATGTTCCCATCTGCGCCCAGCACCAGCGCTTCCTGCGCTTTGCAGTTGTGGAGGATCACTACCAGTTTGTGGCCCTCCCATTTGGCCTGGCATCGGCACCTCGGGTTTTCACCAAACTGCTGGCCCTGGTTCTGGCTCTGCTGAGGCAGAGGGGCATCGCGGTGCTGGCGCATCTGGATGACCTAATCCTGCGAGCGGAGTCGGCTCCAGCGCTCAGGGACAATGTGACGATCACCCTGCACACTCTGCAGGAGTTCGGATGGGTGATCAACCTCCCGAAGTCGGTCCTGATTCCGTCTCATCGCCTGGAATATCTGGGCTAATCCTGGATGCAGCCCAGGCAAAGGTTTTCCTTCCGCCAACCAAGCGGCAGACTCTTCAGTCGGCGGTTCGGTCCCTGTTGTCCCAGAAATGGGCCTCACTTTTGCATGCGGGTCCTGGGCCTCCTTCAATGCGGTCCCTTATGCTCAGTACCACACCCGGGTTCTGCAACGGGAGATTCTCTTGAGATGGGGCAGGTCCCTATCTTCCCTGGTCCCCCTTCACTGGACCGTGATCACGACGGACGCTGGGGCGGAGTCCTGGGGCTGCTTTCAGCCCAGGGACGGTGGTCTCCAGAGGAGTCTCGTCTCCCGATCAGTGTCCTGGAATTGCGGGCGATTTGGTGCTGCCTCTCCCATTGGACGTCGATACTACACGGATGCCCTGTTCGGATACAGTCAGACAATGCCACGGCCGTGGCATACCTGAACCACCAGGGCGGGACGAGAAGCTCGGCTGCGGCCTCGGAGGTAGCTCCCATCCTGCGGTGGGCAGAAAGCCACGTTCCGGCAATCTCTGCCGTCCACATACCGGGTGTAGAAAATTGGCAGGCGGACTATCTCAGTTGTCAGCGACTGGACCAGGGAGAGTGGTCCCTGCACCCGGCTGTGTTTCATCAGATTTGTCTGAGATGGGGTGTCCAGGGTGTGGACTTACTGGCGTCCCATCGCAATCGGAAGGTGCGGACCTTCCTGAGCAGGACAAGGGACCCCCTAGCGGACGCAGCGGATGCTCTTGTAGCTCTGTGGGCTCGATATCGACTCATCTATGCCTTTCCTCCACTCAAACTGCTTCCGAGTCTTTTGCGCAGAATAGAAGCGGAGGGTATACCGACCATTCTGGTAGCTCCAGATTGGCCACGGTGTCCTTGGTACGCCGACATAGTACGGATGGTGGTGGACGTCCCCTGGCGGCTCCCGCTTCGCGAAGATCTTCTGTCCCAGGGACCCATCTTGCATTCTGCTTTACCCTCTCTGTCTTTAACGGCCTAGCTATTGAATCCCAGGTGTTGAAGGATGGAGGGGTCTCGGACTGCTTCCTACCATGTTGTAGGCCCGTAAGGCCACTTCACGTAAGATTTACCACAGCAGCTGGAAGGCTTACATCGCCTGGTGCGAAGCCTGTTGTGGAACCCTCGTTCCTTCTCGGTGTCTCTGGTTCTGGCCTTCCTGCAGAAGGGCCTCGACCAGAAACTGGCGTTGAGCACTATCAAGAGTCAGGTTTCTGCTCTGGCAATCTATTTTCAGCGTCGTTTGGTGACGCATTCATTGATCCGTACTTTCATGCAGCGGGTTCGGCATGTCGCCCCCCCAGGTCTGGCCTTTGGCGCCAGGGGACCTCAATTTGGTCCTCTCGGTACTTCAGAAGCTGCCTTTTGAGAATATTAGGGAAATCTCTCTGCAGTGGCTTTCCTAGTGGCTATTACATCTGCCCGGCGGGTGTCTGAGTTGGCGGCTCTGACTTGTAGGTCTCCTTATCTGGTCCTACATAAGGATAAGGCAGTCTTGCGCCCGTCACCTTCCTTTTTGCCAAAGGTGGTGTCATCTTTCCACATCAATGTCCTTCCTTCGCTTTGCCCGCACCAGTCTCACCCTAAGGAGGTCGCTTTGCACTCCCTGGATGTTTTTCGGGCCCTGCTGGTGTATCTGGCATCCACGGCCTGCTTTCGGAGGTCAGACGCTTTTTTTGTCACGGTGGATGGCCCACGCAAAGGTTTGGCGGCCTCATCGGCCACTATCTCACGTTGGATTAGACAGACAGTAACCCGAGCCTATGCTGTTCGGGGTCTGGAGCCTCCCTTTCCGATCACGGCTCACTCTACCAGGGTGATTAGCACTTCCTGGGATTTTCCACATCAGGCGTCTGTGTCTCAAGTGTGCAAGGTGGCTACTTGGACCTCTGTGCAAACCTTCTCAAAGTTTTACAAAGTTGATGTTTTAGCATCCTTGGATGCTGCGTTTGGCCGCAAAGTTTTGCAGGCGGCCATGCAAGACACGTGTGGTTCCTCACTGAGGGTTCGGTTGGGTGTTGTTCTGTTACCCACCCCTCATTTTTTGGCACTGCTTTTGGACGTCCCACTTAGTCCTAAGAGTCGTTGTGCCTGTCAACGAACGAAAGAGAAAACGGGATTTTTTGACTTGCCGTAAAATCCCTTTCTCTGAGTTCGTCGACAGGCACAGCACCCACCCCTCTGGATGTTGCACTGCTTGTTAGGAACTGAGCTAGCAGAAGCTGGGTGTGGGGTTATCTGCCAGTGGGGACTGCCCCCTGGGAAGGGCTGTGTCTGTTACTGTTCTCTTTGCTGTTAGAACTGCCTGTTCTGCCTAGTAAATTCCTGAGTGTGCAGCATAACCCACTTAGTCCTAAAAGTCGCTGTACCTGTCGACGAACTCCGAGAAAGGGATTTTACGGTAAGTCAAAAAAAAACTTTTTTTATCCCTGTTTGGTCCTTTTGGGACAGTGTTTTGTTTGTCTAATTGTTACCCACCCTTCGTATTTATTGCTTTAAAATATTCCATGGTGTATGTTGCCTATGTCCTGTACTTTACAGTTAAGATGAGAGGAATTTTGACTTGTCTAAATTTCATATTGTTTTTTTGAAGATCGAAACTTTGAATTAGTTATCCTCATTCATTCTTCAAGCCTATCTAAGCCAATTTTTTTCTAGCACACCTGGTCTCTTGATTAAACGTGGAGACCACCGTCAAAAGTGAAGGAAAATCTAAAATTTTGAGTTGTCACCAGAACAGGAATATAACAGAAACTGTCCTACTGGTATATCTGTTCTGGTGACATTTCTGTACCTTGAAAATATTACCTCTTCCTGTTGTGCCTACAGGACAGAAAGTGAAAGGTGGGACTGACACTGTGAAACCAAAAGCTTTACAGGGTTTGTATTTTTTACCTTTCCTTACTATATGAAAATAGAATTGCCTTTGGATGTATTTTTTTACTTATGCATGAGTTGGTGCCCTTAAAACAAGCACTTCTATTGAAAGTTCAAACTTTGCTGGATCCAAATAGGGAATCCAGGATGAGAATGAGAGTTCTAGAATCTCAACCTTCAAAAACAAGTCACCAGTGGTAGTTGTGATATTTCTCTTTGCTGTAAACTAACACAACTGTGTCCCTTCATCCCTCAACAAATTTGATTTTATTTTGTTTTAATGATTTTCTTTTGCCTCATGTTACAGGAATTGATCAATATGACCGTGACAGTATAATCAATGACTTTAAAAATGGTGTATGCAAGCTACTGGTGGCCACGTCTGTGGCAGCTCGAGGACTGGATGTGAAACAATTAATCTTGGTGATTAACTATTCATGCCCAAATCATTATGAGGATTATGTGCACAGAGCGGGACGTACAGGACGAGCTGGCAATAAGGTCAGAGAGTACAAATGTAACACATCTAAACCATTTCTAATGCTGGGCCTACATTAGGGTAACTCCACTTTCATGGGGAAAAAAAATGGCAAATAAAGAAAAAATGAATATAGCGTGTAAAATTGCGATAGAAGTCATATTGTAATTGAATGTTATTAAAAAATTACCTTTCCTTTTCAACCTGCAGCAGCTGTAATTTTCTTTAAATAATAAAAAGAAAAAAGTGTCTCGAAGTGCAGTATTAAAAGCTAGTTTATTGCCCGGCAAGTGATATAAAAGCACTTACTAGAAGGAAGCAGTAAAAGGCACATCACTTATGGATGGGGATAGTCCAGTGGCATGGTGTCCAAGGGGGTCCTGGAAGTGGTCCAGATGCCGTGTGTAAACTCCCGACCAACCCACAGAGGGAAGCCACAATGGAGGATGTCAAAGAGGTCAACCTTGCTGCCAGGAAGCAGACTCCGGAGATGTCAGCTCCTTCCGCTGACGTCCTCTCCGGAGTCTGCTTTCCACGCCGGTCCCGGCAGCAAGGCTAACCTCTCTGATGTCCTCCATTGCGGCTTCCCTCTGCAGGTCAGTCGGAAGTTCACACAACGCACCTGGACCACTTCCAGGACCCCCTTGGACTCCATGCCACTGGACTATCCCCGTCCATATGTGATGTGCCTTTTATTGCTCCCCTCTAGTAAGTGCTTTTAATCTCTTGCCGGGCAATAAAATAGTTTTTAATACTGCACCTACAGGTACTTTTTTCTTTTTCTATTAGTCTGCTTCCGTCTCTAAGAGCTGCCTCAAATGCCTGGAGACACATCACCTTGCCTCAGGTCAGGTCTGAGCATGTAGGCCTTTTACAAAATAATCTAGAGTGCGTGACTGGGGACAAAGAAGGCAAACTTATTAAATGCTTTCTTCAGCTCTGTGCATACAAAGGAGCATGGGGGAGCTCATGTCCACGATGGGGGTGGTAGTGACACAGCCCCAAATGATCCACAATGACTCAAAAATGAAATGGTCCAGAAGTATTTAGACAGAATAAAGGTAGATAAAGCACCTGAACCAGATGGCATCCATTCACAGATCCTAAAGGAATTGAGCTCTGTCATTTCAAAGCCATTGTATCTAATTTTTAGGGACTCCTTAATGACTGGAATAGTACCACTGGATTGGCGTAGGGCCAATGTGGTGCCCATATTTAAAAAGGGATCAAAGTCTTTACCAAGTAACTATAAACCTGTTAGTTTACTTTCTATAGCTGGGAAGATACTGGAGAGTTTAATAAGACCACATAGATGAGTTCTTGTTGGATAAAAATATTTTAAGCAACAGACAGCATGGATTTATGAAAGACAGAAGTTGTCAAACCTGATTTAAGTAAAACCTTGGACAGAGGGGTGGCTGTGGACGTGGTATACTTGGACTTTGCAAAAGCGTTTGACACTGTTCCCCACACACGGCTAATGTGTAAGGTAAAGTCTACAGGCTTGGAAAAGATCAGTTTGTAAATGGATAGAAAACTTGCTAAAAGACCGAATTCAGAGAGTAATGGCTAATGATTCTTATTCTGAATGGTCTAAGGTTATCAGTGGTGTACCCCAAGGTTCAGTGTTGGGACCCTTACTTTTCAATATATTTATAAATGATATAGGGTCTGAGATTAAAAGTACCATTTCAGTGTTTGCAGATGACACCAAGCTATGCAGTGGAATAACGTCCTTGCAGGATGTTTCCAACTTACAAGCAGACCTCAATGCACTGTCTAATTGGGCGAATATGTGGCAAGTGAGGTTTAATGTTGACAAATGTAAAGTTATGCACTTGGGGGCTAAGAATATGCATGCTGGAGAAGGATCTGGGGGTTTTGGTAGATCATAAGCTTAATAATGGCATGCAATGCCAAGTTGCGGTTTCCAAAGCAAGCAGAATCATTTCTTGCATTAAGAGAGGGATGGACTCCAGAGATAGACATTATTTTGCCCCTGTACAAATCATTAGTAAGACCTCATCTGGAATATGCAGTTCAGTTTTGGGCACCAGTTCTCAAAAAGGATATCAGGGAACTGGAGAAAGTGCAGAGAAGGGCAACCAAACTAATAAAAGGCATGGAGGAGCTTAGCTATGAGGAAATATTAGAGGAACTGAATTCATTCTCTCTTGAGAAGAGGAGGTTGAGGGGGGATATGATCAACATGTACAAATATATAAGTGGTCCATATAGAGAACTTGGTGTTGAGTTATTTACTTTAAGGTCATCACAAAGGACAAGGGGGAACTCTTTACATCTAGAGGAAAAAAGATTTCATCTACAAATACGGAAAGGTTTCTTCACAATAAGAGCTGTGAAAATGTGGAATAGACTCCCTCCAGAGGTGGTTTTGACTAGCACGGTTGATTGCTTTAAAAAAGGCCTGGATTCTTTCCTTATTGTAAATGATATAACTGGGTACTAACATTTTTAGGTAAAGTTGATCCAGGGTCAATCCGATTGCCTCTCGGGGGATCAGGAAGGAATTTCTTCCCCTGCTATAGCAAATTGGATCATGCTTTGCTGTTTTTTTTTTTTTTGCCTTCCTCTGGATCAACTGTGGGTGAAAGATTGTATATGGGATGGTTTGGTTATATATAATTTTTTTTTTTTTTGGTTGAACTAGATGGACTTGTCTTTTTTTCAGCCTGACTATGTGACCTCTGGCTGGTCAGAGGTCAGAGCACCCTGCAACGTTTTTTACCTGACAGTTTAAATTAAATGCATGTAATGTGGCTACCTGGAGCTGTTCTGTACACAGAATGTGTACTGACCACTCCCCAAAAACATTGTTTCCTGTTTGTCTAAGTCTGCCTAAGATACAAGTCAGATTTCAGGCATTCCCTGCAACAAAAATGTCATTTTTGGTGAGATACTCCCAGTAGGAACATGTCTAAAGGAATGCAGACCCAGTAGCTTTCTTCGTTAGTGCTCTGCAGGTGCCACAGCTGGTTGATAATTATTGAACCACTCCGATTAGACCCACTCAGCACATATGAACAAATGGTAATTTCTTTGGAATAACAAACGGTAGGAATATGCAACAAAGGTTGTTATAATCCTTGCAATGTACATAGATCAGTGTTTCTCAAGGCACCCCAACGGGTCATGTTTTCAGGATTTCCCTCAGATGAAATGGTTGTGGTAATTACGAAGGCAAATCACCTGTTCAAAATAATGGTAAGCCTGAAAACATGACCTGTTGGGGCGTCTTGAGGACTGGAGTAGAGAAACATTGACCTAGATCACCCAGGGGTTGAATGTTTTTTTTCTCAACAAAAGTCGAGTTACAGTTTAAGTGAGATTCTCAAGCAGTGCTGGCATGTTTAGCAAAGAAAGAAATGATCTTTCACCTTGAACATACCTCACGTGAAGTTGCATTGTTTGGGAATGATAGCAACATGATTGCTTTAAAGCTGAGCAAGACCCAAAAGGGAAAGCTCCGCTTGTTTGCTTCCACTCCCCCCCTCGCTGTCACATTTGGCACCTTTCCGGGGGGGATACCTATCAAAACCATGTACCCGCTCCCACTTCTGGGTAAAATTACTGCAATCATCGTGCAGCGATCTATGAAATTTCCAGGCTGTCATTGGTCTGCTATAATCTTGACCCTATAAAACATGTCTTATGGTATTTAATAGGGTTGCACCAATACCACTTTTTTGCCACCGAGTACGAGTACCGATACTTTACCCTAGATAGTTGCCATTACCGATACCTATTTTGTGGTCATGTGTTTTTAAAGGGAATGAATATTACTGTTAGTTTTCTTTATGAAATAAAGAATTGGAAATCCAAAAGACTTATGAAACAAATAAAATGCTTTTATTTGCTTGTCAAAAAGTTCTGAAAGCTCCAATTGCACAGAACATGGTAAATTATAGTGACTGTCATTTAATACTCACTGACACTGGCTGCCATATAAGCTAGCTGAGAGAGACATGCTTGCTGTGGTGTGGGTCGGACATGTACAGGTAACACTCTCTGGCTACAAAGACAGGAGAGGAGACATCAACACAGCACTCACCGATCGCCATTAACAGACAGCCTGAAGGAGACGGACAGCAGCACAGCCAGACATGCGTTATGTATTAAAATGGAGGGCCGGAAATCTTATCTGCTTCCACCCACTTGCGGTATCGGTTTCCGGTATCAGCCAATTTTTGCAAGTACCGATACTCGCGAAAAGGCTAAGTATACTGGTATCGGCGCATCCCTAGTATGTAAAGGCACACTTCGCTTTGAAAGCGAGGTCTTGAACAACACAGTAGAGTGTCTTTTCTCAATCTTTTCTTGTTCAATATTTTTATTGAAAAAAACAAAAGGAAGAGTTACAAAGCATATTTGTGTCATACCATGTAGTTTAACAAGAAAAGTGGTTAGATGGGATACACAAGATGCTTATTTTGGGCGCATTTTGATCATAACAGATGTGAAACCTTATTATTGGGTCTTATTTACTCTGCGCACTCAGGCCCTGGGGCACCCCGCTGGGAACACACTGTGTCGCAGGAGTGAGGGGGCAGCTATGGAAGCTAGAGCACTTCAGTATATAAACATCAACTTTTATACACATAGATACAAGGAGCGCAGACTAACTTTGAGAATAATACTTAACATACTCAAACTCAGAAGTGCTGGTTAAATTGGAAGAAACAATAAGCTAGAATGATAAAATATCGTAGAAATGCTAAGCTGAGTATCGGAGGGTAGACGAGATGGTATTGAATTGAGTATAGTACTAAAAGAGGTAAGAAAAGTGAAGACAGAGAGGGGGAAAGTGAGCAAGAGAGGTAGAAAAGAGAACAGTGGCGGCTAGAATAGCTGGATATAAGGAAGGACAGGGTGGGTAGGACTAGCTTTCCGGGATCAGTGGCTCGTATGTCAGATATGTTTCTCAATCTTTTCAACAGAAGAACCTTTTAAATAACTTTCCAGTCTCAGGGAACCCCTGCTAAAAGTGACTATATCTGCAACTCATGATATATTAGTGTGACGGGTCAGTGGGAAGAATGCTCAATACATTTGTGGTCATTTGGAAGAATTACCTTTGTACAGATAGCTAAAAAAAAAAAAGATCACTCTAAAGAATTATGGAAAGGAGGGAATTTCTATGGTGCCAAAAGTATTCAAAGAAACCAAAAAAGTACAAAATTGCATTATTCATAGTACATTAAAAAGTTTTTTTTTTTTTTTTTTTTTTTTTTTTTTTTTTTTAAGAGTGTCAAGGTTCTCTTCTCCAATGATTTTTTTCTTTTAAACATAAAACAATATTCTTTACCACATACAGAGAATACAAATAGGGAAGAACTTGATAAGATGCCCCTTGGTTCTACATGTTCTGCTATATGCTTCCACAGGAACAATGAGGCATTCATAAGTTCTAAATGCATATAAAGAACAATCAATAATACAATACATACATATGCAAAGCATCAGAAGATATAAAGATATAAAAAAAGAAAACAGACTGTTACAAAATAACATGTACAGCCCTGTTTTTGCTGCTATATCAGGAAGGCAAATCCCACTACAAACATCACAGCTTACCTATATGAGGTAGAGAAAGCTAGATCCGTGGTCTGGATCCAAAGACTTCCTGGCTGAATACAAAGTTGTACTGACCATATCTCCTGTTTTCTCTGGAGCGTCTGTTAGGATTTTCACCCACCAAATCCAGGGTAGGTTTACACCCCTAACAATTATGTCAATCCTTTGTACACGAGAGTTAATAAGTTATGTGCACTCTACATGTGCACTTATATGCCAATCAGGTCCATTTGCCCCTGCTCTTCCTTTGCACCGCCTCCATCAATTCTTTTTCTCCATTTACTGTAATTGTATCTATTTTCGAATTTTCTTTTTAGAGTGATAGGCCCAGTATCATTTAAGGGACAATTAAGATGTTATACTGCACCTATGTTCATCAATGATTAGAGGTTCACTCTGCAGCCTCCATTTGAGACCCTCTGCGGCCTTTTTTCCATCTTTGGACACCCTTATCCCCTCTGGCAAATAGATCATAGATCTAACTTTCTCTACCTCTTATAGGTAAGCTGTGATGTTTGTAATGGGATTTGCCTTCCTGATATAGCAGCAAAAACATGGCTGTACATAATGTTATTTCATAACAGTCTGTTTTCTTTTTTTATGTCTTTATGCCTTCTGATGCTTTGCATATGTATGTATTGTATTATTGATTGATTGTTCTTTATATCCATTTAGAACTTATAAATGCCTCACTGTTCCTGAGGAAGCATATAGCGAAACATGTAGAACCAAGGGGCATCTTACCAAGTTCTTCCCTATTTGTATCCTCTGTATGTGGTAAAGAATATTGTGTTATGTGAAAAAGAAAAAATCATTGGAGAAGAGAACCTTGACACTCTTCTCAAAAAAAAAAAAAAAAAAAAAAAACTTTTTAATGTGCTATGAATAATAAAATGTTCTACTTTTTGCTTTTCTGGTTTTTTTTGAATACGCGTGGCACCATAAAAATCCCCTCCTTTCCATAATTCTTTACATTTTTCAAATATGGGATGAGGTGCCTTTTGGCCTAGCGTAGTTTACAAATAAAAAAAAAGATCACTGATGTCTGTGGGAACTTATCTGAGAGAGGCAGAAATTGCTCATTGCGCAAAGAAGCCCTAGAAACCTCTGGATCAACCTTAGGGTTCAGTGGAACCCTGGTTGAGAAACACTGCAGTAGAGCCTTCTTAAAACAGAGCTTGTCAGTAGGTATCACTTCCGTCAGATCAAAAAAAGGTGGTTCATTCATGATAGGCACATCTTTGCTTATGCAGCTTTCCACATCTGAGACTGCTGGTTCAAGTTCAGATAATAGTACACATAACGCCTAATATTATAGAACAATTTATTCCAAAACTGCATACAACTGTTTCAGCTAGAATTACTTGTACTTCAAGTCCCGATCACCATACAGTTTAAAATTTGTTTCACCGTTTTATACAGCAAACCTGTTTTTATAGCTGTTCTTTTTTTAAGTATATTTTAACCACTTCAACCCCGGAAGGATTTACCTCTTTCCTGACCAGAGCATTTTTTTCGATACGGCACTGCATTGCTTTAACTGACAATTGCGTGGTCGCGCGACGACGTACCCAAACAAAATTGAAGTACCTTTTTTTTTTCCCGCAAATTGAGCTTTATTTTGGTGGTATTGAATCACCTCTGTGTTTATTTTTTGCGCTATAACCGAAAAAAGAGCGTCGATTTTGAAAAAAATCTAATATTTTTTACTTTTTGCTATAATATATATCCAAAAAAATGTAAAAAAAAAAAAAACAAATTTCTTCATCGGTTTAGGCCCGATATATATTCTACATATTTTTGGTAAAAAAATAAAAAAAATCGCAATAAGTGTATATTGATTGGTTTGCACAGTTAGTCAACAAACGATGGGAATAGATTTATGGCACTTTTATTTATTTTTTATTTTTTTTTACTAGTAATGGCGGTGATCTGCGATTTTTAGCGGAACTGCGATATTGCAATGGACAGATCGGACACTTGACACTTTTTTTGGGACCATTGAAATTTATACAGCGATCGGAGCTATAAATAGCCAATGATTACTGTATAAATGTCACTGGCAGGGTGCGATCAAAGGGTTAAATGTGTTCCCTGTAAGTGTTTTCTAACTGTGTGGGGGCTGGGATGACGGGGTGGGGGAGAGATCCCTACTCCCATTTACTGGGAACAGACAATCACTCTCCTCTCCCGTCAGAACGTAGATCTGTTTGTTTACCCTCGCAGATCCCCATTCTGTCACTGCGGGGGAGCGTTCGTGGATGGCCGGCGGACATGGAGTCCGCCCCACCTGCTGATTAGCTTTCCTGCTAGCCAGTGAGCGTGCGTGCGCACCCACAATACACACTCCCGCGCCTGCCGTCACATGACGGTAGTTTGCGCAGGAGAACCGACCTACTGCCATCAAACGAAGGCGGATGGTCGGCAAGTGGTTAAATTAATTTGAGTCATGAAATGCATTCATGGTCCAACCAATGTGTACTAGGGTTGTACCAATACCACTTTTTTGCCATGCGTATGAGTACCGATACTTTACCTTTGGTAGTCGCCGATACCAATTACCGATACCTGTCGCGTAGGTAGGAGAGGGGGTAGGGGGGTTTTTGGGGAGTTGGGGTGAGGGCAGGGTGGGAGTAGAGGGCTAAGTGAGGGCAGGGTAGTTGAGGGTGGGGTGGGAGAGTTGGCATGGGAAAGGCTGTGATCGCTGGAGGAGGGGGGTATGGGAGGGTCATTGGGAGACATGCACATGGGAGCAAAGGTGACAGCTGGTGGAGGGAAGGAGGGTGAACAGGCAGAAGTGACAGTTGGCCTGGAGGGGAGAGGAGGAGGCAGGGATTGTGCCCACCAGAGAAGAGGCTTCCCCTCTGTAAGGCATTGAAGATCCCATGTCTCCTCTGCTCCCATGGCACGAGAGTCTGCTCCCGTGACAACAAACTGCTCCCGTGACAACAAACTGCTCCTGTGACAACCCCCGTGACAGCAGACTGCTCCCATAACAATAGACTGCTCCCCCCCTCGCCCTTCCTCACAGCAAAAAAAAAAAAAAAAACAGAGCTGCAGAGAGAGCCCAAACTGCAGGGTAGAACCATACCTCTGCTTGGATGCACACACGTGGTGCAGTTTAGCTCCGGTCGGCCTGCCACATTCCTCTTCTCCTCTCTGAGGCTGGCCACACCCCCTCTCCACGTTCCGGCCACTCACTGACAGACAAGCACCCCCTGACCTCCTTGCATGCTAAGTTTATTGGAGAGGAGGAGGTAGGGGAAGGATCTGAAAAAAGATCTCCTGTTGAACATCCGGCCAAAGGGGAGAAGGAGACGTCACTTCTGGTATCAGTTTCTGGTATCGGGAGTTTTCGCAATGCCTAGGTGCATCCCTAATGTGTACATTACTTGCACATTTCTAAAATTCTTTTCACTTTGGGGTTGATTTACTAAAGTTAAAAAGACTGCAGTTTGCAAAGTGCAGTTGCACCCTACAAGTGCAATTGCTCCATAGCTTAGTAAATGAGCAGAAACTCTGCTGACTTCCATCATCCAATCATGTGCAAGCAAAAAAATTATTCTTTTTTTTTCTTTTCCTTGCACGTGATTGGGTACTCTTTGCAAAGTGAAGCATTTCCCCTTTTACTAAGCTCTGGAGCAACTGCACTTTGCAAAGTGCACAGTCTCCATGCTGAAGTTATTAGCAGGGTGGGGTCTCAATATTTTATAATGATTTTTTTTTTTTTTTACATAACATTGAAAATAAAAGTAAGCCTTGAAAGGCGGTGCAGCCTAGGTGTGAACTTATGCATTTCTTTCAGGCACTGCTGTAGTGCAGCAGTCACCCCAAAACCTTTTGTTGGTAATCTAGTGATCTTGGGAGCTAATTTTGGTTACCTTTCTTGGGATGCTGAAGAAAATGTCCCAGGTATCGTTTATTTGCAGACTCCTTGCTGCTCTTATACAAAAAACCTTGTGCAGCCAGGCTTAAAGAATGTTGATTTTACAGCCTTTGAAAAGACATTAATCTAGTGATGCAGGAAACCTATAGAAAAGCATCCTCCCATTTCATTGTGTTGAGAATGGTGTGGTAAAGTACCAGTTAATTAGAGATTGCATATTCAATTAAGTAGGTTTTCTAACTTTAGCACAAATTCAGCATTTGCATTTATTATTATTATTAGTACAGTATTATTATTCAGGTGTAAGGTCCTTCAGTTCATTGTGTTGCCCATCACTCAGGTGTCCATACTGCTTTCCTACTAAACTGAGTAGGATGCGTTATAACCTAGGCAGTGCCTACAGTTTTCTTTATTTACCAGTGTCCAGTTCTCCTGTAGGCAGCAGTATAACCCAAAGGATTAGAACTGTGTACCTCAATGGACTCCAAGAAAAGTAATTTTACAGCTAGTACAAAATATATATATATATATTTTTAATGCAGGTTCACTTAAAAAATATAATAATAATAATTACAATTGGTTATTGAATGAATCAATCCCAGTTTGACTTGCATGAAATTAGTATTATGCGTAGTGTCATATTTGGTATGTTTAGAAATGTTCTCGCTAGAGCTGGACAGTTAATGTGCAACTCATGTTATTTCCTAGGGCTATGCCTTTACATTCATTACAGAAGATCAGGCTCGTTATGCAGGGGATATAATCAAGGCTTTGGAACTTTCAGGAAATGCAGTTCCTCCTGAACTGGAAAAGCTCTGGTCAGAATTCAAAGAACAGCAGAAGGCGGTATGTTTTTTTTGGTTACAAATGCTATTAGTACTGTTTTTGTGTTATATTTTTGTTCCAATCTCAGCCTTTCTTTGAGACTGAACCCACTTCCTAAGTCAATAATGTTATGTAAAATACCCACATTTTGTGATTGTTCTAATCTGTAAACTTATTTTGCATATTTTGGACTGCATAGTTTGTGCTTAAAGAGGATTTTCACCCACCACTCCTGTTTTTTGTTTTTTTTTATATTTTGTTTTTATTTCACTCCTCCTTACCTTAAGGTGGTATCGGCAGATTTCAGATACTCCCCCATCCAGCGGATCCAGAGATGTCAGGCTGAGATCCTCTCATGCCCGGCCACAGCTCTGTCCCGTACTGCCATGTTCTTTCTGACAGGCTCTTCCTGATTCAGCAGGTGGGCCTCTAGATAACGCACCGATGGGCCCGCGCCCTCCTCCTTTTCTAACTGGAAGGCTATGCCTCCTGGGATATGTGACGTGCATATCCCGGGAGGCACAGCAGGCAGAAGGTTAGAAAAAACATACATTACATACAGAGGACGGAAGGAGGGGTGAAGGTCCCCTTTGAAGTAAACTTATTCCATTGTGTATATACAAATCACAAGAAGACTGCTTTTATCTTTTTTCCTGTGACCATCTCTGTCTCGGTTTGGCTATGACGGGAACATGAGTTTATTACTAAAACCTGTCCGCAGTTCTCCTGTAATCTGAGGCTGAATCAGTGGCCAGTATTGAAACTCTCATAGGACAGGGAAATGTCCATTAGTGTCAATTTACTGTGAACTCAAGAAAATTCAGGCCTTGGTTATAGAAATGGTCAGAGAAGAGACATATTTGGCTGATATAAGACCAAATAAGGTCCTTTTTGGGTAGCTGAAGCCTAATGGACTTTTGGGGGATAAAATTGAGAATTAAGTTAGGCTCTGTTCACACCTGAGTAAAATGAAGGGTATTTTGAAAAGCTTCAAACCTCCACACTAGAATTTTATTACATTTAAAGCATTTGTTAACCCCCCCCCCCAAAAAAAATGCTGCTCCTGTCTGTTTAATGTGCAATTAGCAGCATGGTGCTTTTGCTTTTTAAATTATTCCTCTGTATCCCTTAAAATACCCCCCCCCCCCCCCGTGTACTGACTTCCCCTGTATAAAGCTTATCATGAGAGCCCCGTGGTCTTTGCAGACCTTCATTCCCTATCTCCTGTGTGCCTGTCTTCGGCTCTCCCTCCTTCCTCTCGTAGCTTCTGCTCTCATAATTAACTCTAAAAGCCCCTATTTCCTCTGTATTAGAAGAATAAGTTCCCTGTGTCAGTGTTATATCAGAAATAATCATCTCTATATAAATAACACAGCACGGCTCTCTCCAGCTGATGTCAGCAGTAGTGCTCAGCCCCTCCCTCAGGGCCCCTGAGATGAGCGAAGAGCTGAAAAATGACAACTGGGGTCATAGTAAGGTGGTGTATTCTCTATTCAGAGAAGTGTGTATGTATGTGTGTGTGTGTGTGTGTATATATATATATATATATATATATATAATATATATGCGCTCCCATGCCACAGGAGACTGCTCCCATGCCACAGGAGACTGCTCCCATGCCACAGGAGACTGCTCCCATGCCACAGGAGACTGCTCCCATGCCTCCGGAGACTACTCCCATGCCACAGCAGACTGCTGCCATTGCACAACAGACTGCTGCCACCATTTGCCTCTCCGGGTTGCCTTTGCTCCTGGGGAGAATAACTGTGTTTTGTTCGTCTTGTACTTTGCGAGTCTGTGTCTTCCTTTTTTGTTGCTGTTCCGTGTGGTGTTTTGTTCCCATTCTTTCCCCTCCCTGTCCTGTTGGTGTCGGCTGCTGTGGTCTGTCACTTGGCGGGAGTGCTTACACGTGGACTTTTCTTCTAATGACGTGCAAGACCAGTGCACGTCATGGGAGCCGCCATGGTCCAGTGGTCGCCCACAATACACGTGTCAATGTTTTTCACTCCCGCCATTTCCGAACATGCGCGGTGGATTGTATCCTCCGCGCTATTTTTGGAAACACATCCACCCCAGGGACGATGTGCGTGTGCAAGGAGACCTGTCCAAAGGTGGAAACTACCCTCCATTTAAGGGATCATTATTGAGTCCCAGAGTGTCACGACTAGACGCCCTGGACGCGCTTGGAGACTAGGACCTTCCATACGGCGGGGGTTTCTCACCAATACACTAGGTAAGCCCTCTAACACACTTTCTAGCCAGCATGGCCACATATGCATACCTTTCACCCTAATTACCTGCTCCTTTTTA
Organism: Glandirana rugosa; assembly: GCA_018402905.1. Taxonomy (NCBI): domain Eukaryota; kingdom Metazoa; phylum Chordata; class Amphibia; order Anura; family Ranidae; genus Glandirana; species Glandirana rugosa. The sequence goes on along the minus strand of BLSH010084867.1, from coordinate 266,167 downwards.
TATTTTACATTTGATGGCGACGATAGGTCCAGCTGGATCCTCTCTTTCTTTTTTTTTTTGTAAATTACTTTTTTATTGGTTTTCAAAAGATACAGACAAACCGCAATTTGCGGAAATCCCAATCGGGAAAGAAAAAAAAAAAGAAAAAAACAAAACAAGAACAAAAACACAACAACTTGCTGCCATTATAACACATTGTCTCCGTTGTCTCCTTTAACATCATATACATTTAGTGGCTGATACATATTCCGTATACACAGGCCCGCCTCCCCCGACCATATATCCACACATTAGTCGAACCAATATTGCTCACTTTCTCTAAATGTCAGATACCGTGTCCGTGGATGCTAACCATCCACCCCAAACCTTCTCAAATTTCGTCAGAGCCCCTCTAGCCAAATATGTTGCCTTATACAGCGGTATCACCTTATTTACCACCGCCTTCCAGGAAGACAGTGTAGGGGATCTATCGCTCTTCCATGTCATGACGATACGTTTCTTGGCATAGTAGAGCAACAGCATTAAAAGAGTTCTAATGGCCCTTGTAGTAGCGAGGTTCTCCACCAAATGCAACAGACACACCTCTACCGTTAGAGGAATCTTTATGGTTGTAAGTGATTCAATACACCCTGCTATTTCCTGCCAGTACACCTGTATGCGGGGACACTCCCAAAAGATGTGCATGAAATCTGCCTGCATCTCCAAACAGCGCCAACATTCAGAGGACTGCGAGCCGGTCACCCTTGCCACTCTAGCAGGGGTGAGGTATGCTCTAGTGACAGAAGGACCTTCCGCCACCATTTATTCCACTATGGCGACATA
>BLSH010084867.1:233345-248825 GCA_018402905.1 Glandirana rugosa | reverse complement strand
ACATTTTTATTTTACCTATTTTTTTATTTTATTTTTTTTGTAACTCACGACACATTGTTTGCATGTATGTGGATCTGGCAAGGGGCATTGGAGTGCCATTCAGAATTAATGGCACCACACTACAGTCTGTTTAATGATGGTGTGCACTGTAGTAAAATGAGCATCTTACCATAATTTACTCCAACACTCAGGTCTGAATGGGTTCAGAAAGTGCAGTTAGTTTTATTTTAAATGTTTCTTGGAACCTAATTTAATTCCCTTTAAAGGGGACTGAAGAGCCCCATGTGGTTTTGGGTCACAGTGGTCTATTAAAACCCTGATTTCTAGCTCTGCTTTCATCCAGTGCAGATTGAGAACAGATAGACCCAGCTAAAATTTGACACAATTTAGCTGTTGATGAAATGAACTGCATCTTGATTTCCCCAGGCTCACAGAGGAACAAGGTTAACCTGATCATCAGAAGATGAGTAGGGTCATCAAGGCTTTTTTTTTTTTTTTGCCGGACAGCCAGCAGTCTTAGAAGTATTTTGATAGTTAAGTAGCAAGGCAATCTCCTTTCCTCAGTTTAGGTTGAAGTGTTTTGTAAGAAGGTGTTTAAATAGTGCTGTCAGAAACCATATGGGCAGTTGAAATGTTTGCTTTACTGCTGCTATTATAATACAGGATTTATGTACCGCCAAACGTTTGCTCAGCATGAGGGCAGACAGTAGTTGGCATACAATTCAATACAGGAGGAGTCAGAGGGCCCTGCTCATTAGAGCTTACAATCTAAAAGGGAGGGTCAAGTGATACAAAAGGTAATAGCTGTGGGTGATGAGCTGATGGAGAAAATAACAGTACAGTTGTTGGGTGGGGGCAGGATAGGCTTCTCTGAAAAGAGGTTTTCAGTGATCGCCTAAAAGTAGACAAAGTAGTAGATGGTCAGACAGATTGGTGTAGGAAATTCCATAAGATGGGAGAGGCTCTAGAGAAGTCCTGGAAGCAAGCGTGGGAGGAGGTGACAAGAAGGTCTTGGGAAGAACAAAGAGAAGCCTGGCAGACACTAAACTGTTGATAATGTGGATGAGTCTGGCAGCACCATTCATGATGGACTGAAGCAGGATAGCCTAGGTAAAGGTAAGCCAATGAGGAAGGAGTTGCAGTAGTATTCGAGGCGGGAGATAATCAGTGAGTGAATTAGGAGCTGTGGTGTCATTTGTTAGGAAGGGTGTATTTTGTAGATGTTGTGGAGATTGAGGCTTCAAGCGTTGGGCGGTGATTGGATGTGGGGCAGAAAGAGTTCTGAGTCCAGTATTACACCTAGCACACTGGCATGAGGGGACGGGTTGATGGTTGTGCCATTGATCTGACAGAGAAGTCAGGGGAAGGGGGATGTGGGGGAGGGAATATTATGAGCTTGGTTTTGGATAGATTCAATTTGAGGGGCAGATAGATGGACTTAGGTGTCGTCAGCCTAGAAATGATATTGAAAGCCGTGGAAGGCCATCAGCTGACCAAAGGAGGAGGTGTAGATTGAGAATAGGAGAGGTCCAAGAACAGAACCTTGGGGGCCCCCCAACAGAGAGAGAATGAGGAAGAAGTAGAATTGTAAGTGACACTAAAGTTGCGGTGGAATAGGTAGGATGAGAACCAATGACTTGTAGCCATGTGGACCAAAGGAGTAAAGTTTTTTGAAGAGCAGGGTGTAGTCAACCATATCAAAGGCTGCCGAAAGGTCCAGAAGTAGGAGTACAGAATAGTGTCCATTGGTTTTAGCTGTTAGCAAATCGTTTGTGATTTTTTAGGAGAGCAGTTTCTGTGGAGTGTTGGGGGCAAAATCCAGGCTAAAGGGGATCAAGAAATGTATTCTTAATGAGGTGGTCACTCTATTGTAGACCAGGCACGTCACAATTTTGGGGTTATGTTCGATATGTGCAAAGAGAGATCACACAATCACTTATAATGTCATAATTGAATAATAGTAGTAGTAATGTAGTTTTGCCACGGAGTCCCCCTGCTACTACGCAGTATGGCTGACCAGATTCAGACGCATGCATGTTTTGCAAGCTCTGGTTTGAAACTAACTTATTCCAGTTTGTGCAGTGGTATTCAGACTTGTGTATAAGGAATCGACAACCCCCAAGCCAACTCCTTTTGCAATATGACTCCTCAATGTCAGTTTACAATCACATATTCCTTTCACATGACTTAACAAATATTAACTAGACTTTGTCCTGTATAATTCTTATCCAAGGCTTGGGGGCTTTCTTAAATATTTGTGAGACCACTAGACAACTTTAACTAATATGTAATCTGCCATTTCCAAATCACGCCACCCCCTGGCTCACAAATATCATACAGTAATGCCTCCAACTATACATAAAGGCAACATATCCGCACTGGAAGGAAAGCACACAATTGTAAACAAAAATAAAAATGAAGGTATTCTGCCACCCCCCAGTTTACCTTAACCACTTGCCGTCTGCCAACCGTCAAATGACGGCAGGGCAGAGCGCCCTTTAAGCCGGGATTGCGCGCGATCGTGCGCGCACATCCCGGCTCTGTCGGTGGCGGCGTGTCCCCGGGGTGAACAGCCATTGGTTGTTGACGAAGTAACGGCTGATCACAAATGGCACTTTCCCCATTCGCACAGCGCGTGATCGAGTGCGCGTCGGTGGCGGCGTGTTCCCTGGGAACACTGCCTGTTACCGACACTGGTGCCGGCGGCTGTTACGTTGTGATCGGCTGTGATCTACTTCACAGCCGATCACATGTAATGTATAAAGAGCGGTAACTCGGTTACCAGCTTTTCTCTCCTCACACAGTTTCCAGCGTGAGGAGAGAAGAGCTAGGATCAGTGAGTTACTGATCTATAAAGCAAAAACACACACCTGTCACTTCTCTCTTGCCCCCCCCCCCCCCCAATGCAGCAGTCACCCCATCTGCCCCCATAAAGTGTACCTGTCGTCATACTGCCATCATAAAGTGCACCTGTCACCCATCACCTGTCAGTGACCGTGGCATGTCACCCATCAGGGACCGTGGCCTGTCACCCATCAGTGACCCCTGCCAGTCACCCATCAGTGACCCCTGCCAGTCACCCATCAGTGACCCCTGCCAGTCACCCATCAGTGACCCCTGCCAGTCACCCATCAGGGACCCCAGCCAGTCACCCATCAGTGACCCCTGCCAGTCACCCATCAGTGACCCCTGCCAGTCACCCATCAGTGACCCCTGCCAGTCACCCATCAGTGACCACTGCCAGACACCCGTCACCCGTCAGTGACCACCCATCAGTGACCACCGCCAGACACCCGTCACCCATCAGTGACCACCGCCACACACCCGTCACCCATCAGTGACCACCACCCGTCACCCATCAGTGACCACCGCCAGAGACCTGTCACCCATCAGTGACCACCGCCAGTCACCCATCAGTGACCACCGCCAGACACCCGTTACCCATCAGTGACCACTGTCAGTCATCCATCAGTGACCATCGCCAATGACCTGCCAGTGACCCTCACACCCATGAGTAAACCTCACCTGTAAACGTTTCACAAATTTTGCATCGCCATACTCAGGAGGAGTAGCAGAATGTATTTTGGGGTGTCATTTTTGCTATGCACATGCTATGTGTTGGAAATATCATATAAATGGACAACTTTGTGTAAAAATAGAAGCGTTTTCATTTTTTTCCAACATTTTCCAAAAACTACTGGAAAAAAATGACATGTTCAAAAGACTCATTATGCCTCATAGATTATACGATGGGGTGTTTTCTTTCCGAAATGGGTCATTTTGTGGGCAATTCCATTGTCCTGGTGCTCCAGGACCTTCAAAAGTGTAATAAGGGGTTGAGAAATGGGATGTGTAATTTATGCTTGTAGAATGCCTGAAGGTGCTAGTTCATTGTTGGGCCTCTGTATGTGGTCAGGTGTCATTTTTGCTATGTACATGCTATGTGTTGGAAATATCTTATAAATGGACAACTTTGTGTAAAAAAAAAAAAAAATGCGTTTTCATTTTTTTCCCACATTTTCTAAAAACTACTGGAAAAAAATGAACTGTTCAAAAGACTCATTATGCCTCATAGATTATTCGTTGGGGTGTTTGCTTTCCAGAATGGGGTCATTTTGTGGGCAATTCCATTGTCCTTGTGCTCCAGGGCCTTCAGAAATGTGATAGGTCGTCATGCCATTAGATGTGTAATTCATGTTCCTAGAATACCTGACGGTGCTCCATGCATGTTGAGCCTCTGTATGTGGCCAGGCTGTGAAAAAGTCTCAGACATGTGATATCGCCATACTCAGGAGTAGCGGAATGTGTTTTGGGGTGCAATTTGTGGTATGCATATGCTGTGTGAGAAATAACCTGTTACAATGACAATTTTGTGAAAAGAAAAAAATCTTCATTTTGCAAAGAATTGTGGGAAAAAATTACAACTTCAAAAAATTCACCATGTCTCTTACTAAATACCTTGAAATGTCTAGTTTCCAAAACGGGTCATTTGGGGGGGGGGGGGCATTTGTACTTTCCTGGCTTGTTAGGGTCTCAAGAAATGAGATGGACCATCAGTATATCAGGTGTGATCAATTTTCAATGATTGGCACCATAGCATGTAGACTCTATAACTTACACAAGGACCAAATAATATACACTTATTTGGGTTATTTTTTAGCAAAGATAGGTAGCAGTATAAATTTTAGCCAAAATTTACAAAGAAAAATTACTAATTTGCAAAATTGTATGACAGAAACAAAGAAAAAGGCATTTTTCACAAAATTTTCAATCTTTTTTTATTTATAGCACAAAAAATTAAAAAAAAGGGATTTTATTATATAACTTACTGTAAAATCCTTTTCTCTGAGTTCCCTGACAGACACAGCCCTTCATTAGACAAGTGGGGTTAGGCTCATATCACTAAGAGTAGACTAGCCAAAATAAAACAAAAGCATAGGTTGGCCCCTCCCAGGGGGCCGTCCTCACCTTAGCATATAACCCCCTGCTATACAATTGCATATCAGTTCGTAACAAGCCGTACAAACTCAACAGAGGGGTGGGTGCTGCGTCTGTCAGTGAACTCGGAGAAAAGGATTTTACGGTAAGTTATAATCCCTTTTTTTCTTACGTTCACTGACAGACGCAGCCCTTCTTATAACACGTGGGGACGTCCCGAAGCTGTGTCAATCAAGGGGTCGGGTAAAGTATAACAAATGTACCCAACAAAACAAGCCCTCTCAGGCGGCGCCAGTCGTGCCTACACTGCCGCTTGCAAAACTTTGCGGCCAAAAGCAGCATCCGCAAATGCTGAAACATCCGCTTTGTAAAACTTAGTAAACGTGTGCACTGAAGCCCAAGTAGCCGCTTTGCACACCTGAGATACCGGCGCCTGGTATCCTATAAGCCCAGGAAGTATTACCTGCCCTGGTGGAATGAGCCGTGACTGGGAAAGGGGGAACCTTGCCCCGAACCTCATATGCATGAGTCACGGTCTTCCTAATCCAACGAGAAATGGTAGCCGACGAGGCCGCCATGCCTTTGTGCGAACCTTCCGTCAGCACAAATAAAGAAACAGACTTCTGAAAGGAAGCTGTAGAAAACAAATACACCCGCAAAGCCCTCACCACATCCAAAGAATGCAGATCAAATTCCTTGGGATGCGACGGGTGCGGGCACAATGAGGGAAGAACAATATCCTCATTCATATGAAAAGAAGAAACCACCTTCGGAAGGAAAGAAGGGGAAGGTCGCAAAACCGCCTTGTCCTTATGAAGGACCAAGTAAGGTGACTCGCAGGATAACGCTGCCAACTCAGACACCCGCCTAGCGGATGTAACAGCCACCAAGAAAGCCACTTTCTGCGACAACAATTGCAAGGGAATGTCCCTAATCTTCTCATATGGAGGCTTCTGAAGCACAGAGAGCACCAGATTCAAATCCCAGGGCGCCAAAGGAGACCGTATCCGAGGAGGCACATGACATACACCCTGTACAAATGTACGGATCAACGAATGTGATGCCAAGGGTCGTTGAAAAAAAACGTCAGAGCCGAAATCTGACCCTTAAGCGTACTTAACGCCAGGTTCTTGTCCAGTACCTGCTGCAAAAAAGTCAGCACCCTGGACACCGCATAAGAGCGGGGATTTCAACCACCCGCCTCACACCAGGCAATATAGGCCTTCCAGGCCCTATAATTATTCTTACGTGAAGTGCACTTGCGTGCTTCAATCATAGTAGGGATCACGGAATCAGAGACACCCCTGTCCCTCAGCACCTGGGACTCAATAGCAAAGCCGTCAAAGCCAGCGAGGGTAAAGCAGGGTGCAAGATGGGTTCCTGAGACAGTAGGTCTTCACGAAGTGGAAGACGCCACGGGACATCTGTCACCATCCGTACCACATTGGCGTACCAAGGACGCCAAGGCCAATCCGGAGCTACCAGGATTGTCGGGATTCCCTCTGCTTCTATCCTGCGCAGAACCCGCGGCAGAAGCTTCAGAGGAGGAAAGACGTACAGTAGCCGATACCAACCCCAGGGTGCCACCAGTGCGTCCGTGGTGACCGCCAACGGATCTCTTGATCTGCACACAAAGGTCTGTACCTTTTAATCCCAAGGCAGATGAAGTTCTGCCCACCGCAGGATCAGAGCCGCTTCCGCGGCTGCTGCCGAGCTTCTTGTTCCGCCCTGATGGTTCGCATATGCCACAGCTGTGGCATTGTCCGACTGAACCCGGACAGGAAGGCCTCGCAGCCTTGCCGACCAACGGGACAGACAAAGTCTGATCGCTCTCAATTCCAGTACGTTTATCGGAAGGCAAGCTTCCTGAGCTGACCAATGACCCTGGGCAGAGAACTGACCCAGGACCCCTCCCCAGCCCGATAGACTGGCATCCGTCGTTACTATCGACCAATTGAGGGGGAGAAAACATTTTCCCAATTTTAGGGCTGGAGCCCAAATCCACCAAATCAAGGATCCATTGGACTGATGATCCAACCTGATCAGTCTGACTAGGGATAGGGGGGATTTGTCCCATTGCGACAAAATCGCCTTCTGCAGGAGCCGAGTGTGACTCTGGGCGTAAGGTATCGATTCGAAAGACGACACCATGAGCCCCAACACTCACATACAGAACCGTAAGGAGGACCACTGGCGTGATAACAGGATTCGCACTGCTGCCTGTAGTGTCAGGAGCTTGTTCGGCGGTAAAAACACCCTTGCCTGCACCGTGTCCAGAATCTGCAGGTTGATCGTCCAACCGAATTCTTTTAACGTGGACACTGTGATTATCACATTCTCCTTCAGAGCTGCAGCCGACTCTGCTCTTAGGAGTAAATCGTCGAGGTACGCTACCGAGTGGATGGACTCCATCCTGAATCTTTTTGTCTTTACAAAGCAGTTTAGTGCCTTCAGGTCCAGAACTGGACTGACACCGCCCTTTTTGGGCACCCCAAAGAGGTTTGAGTAAAACCTGTGAAATCTTTCCACCGTGGGTACCGGTACAATCACCCCCTGTTCGGCAAGCGCCCTAATGGCGCCTAGAAGCGCCTCCCGACGCCCCTGAGGGAGTCTTAAGTTCGAAGGGAAGAACCTTTCTGGGGGTAGAGAGAGGAACTCTCTCCTGTACCCGGAGGACACTACCTCCAGCACCCACCGATCGGTGATGCGGGCAGTCCACCTGTCTGCGAACCCCAGTAACCGGCCCCCCACCCGTGAATCGGGCGGGGGCAACCCATCATGTGGAGGCTGATTTATCCTTCGTTTTTTCAGACTTACATTGCCAGGGCCTTTTACTGGGCCCAGCAGAAGCCTTACCGGACTTGAAGCCCTTACCCGCTGAGCCGGACGCACGAAAAAATCCCACCGTTTTGGCTCAGGAAGGAAAGTACTCTTCCCTCCCGTGAAATCCTTAATGATTTCATCCAACTTTGGGCCAAACAGACGCCCTCCCTGAAAGGGAAGATCCGTAAGCGCTTTCTTTGATGCCTAGTCCCCTGAGCAAGAGCAGAGCCACAGCACCCGCCTGATAACAATTGCAAAAACAGACATTTTTGACAGTATGGGAAGTAGGTCCAATGCAGTATCGCATAGGTAGCGGAGACCCTCTTCCAAGTGTTGTGCCCGTTGCACCTCAGCCTGCGCACACTTACAAGTCAAACCGGAGTGTAATGTGGTAGCGCACTCGGAAAGAGATTGCGCCGCCAGAGCTGGCCTCATGGCTGACTCAGCCAACAAGAACAGTGCTTTAGACACTGCCTCTGTGCGGCGATCGGCCGCCTCTTTAAAAGACGGGGGCCCCTCCAAGGGAATGGTCGTTGCCTTATTCAGACGGGCCACCGGTGGGTCCACTGCTGGGGAAGCCCATCTCTTAGTAAAGCTATCCTCAAAGGGGTAACGAACAGCAAAGCGTTTGGGCAAAGCAAAGGAATTTTGCGGCCGTAGCCATTCCTTGAACACCGCCTGCTCAAAAACCTGATCATAAGGGTAGGCCCTGGGGGACCTAGGGGGCTTAAGCGACCCACAAATATAAGCAGACTCATGCTACTCCCCTGTTTGGTCAAGCCGCATGGACTCGCGAATATCATAGATCAGGGCAGCCACTATCGCTTTGTCGCGCGAAGATGAAGCCCCCTGATAATCTTCACCGTCTGGGGGTATCAGTTCATCCTCTGATAGCTCCACTGGGGGTTCCCGTGACCACCGAGGCGCTCTCTGGTTCCGAATCCTCCCCCAAAGAATGACGGGGGCGGGCGTTTTTTGGGGCCCCCCGGAGTCTGGTCCCCCACCCGGGGAAAGAATTCACCAAATAATGCCCTCAGCTGTTCCAAGGACACCAGGGACCCCGGCGTGGATTGTTGCTCTGCAGGTACCCCTGCCATAGCACTGCCGGCCTCTGACATCCCAGACTTCCGGCACCCCCACTGTGTGACCACAACCTCTACCCCACCAATCAGCCAGGGAGACCCGGAAGGATTGCACGCACCACTACCAGCATCCAGGGAGAGCCAGCTATACTTGCTGTTTTTTAATGCCTCAGCGCTGTGACCGGAATGAGCACTAAAAAAAACACTCCACTTCAAGTGCCTGCACCGCCGCGTCTGTCAGCCACGCTGTCCAAGTGCTTCTGCTGTTTTTATCACTTCCCCGTAATACCGAGAACAGCCACTGGGGGCCGCCAGAGGACAGGCTGAAAACCCCATGGGCTACAGAGAAATGGCCGCTGCCATCCAAACATGCCGAGCTGCAGCAAAATGGCGTCGAATGAACGGTGATCCACCACAAAATGGCGGTGAAACATCAATACAGTGCTCAAAATGGTCAGTGCGGTACTGCGGGTGGGGGGGGGGGGGAGATGACAACCACTAATAAGCCCCCACCGGTCGGCTACCTCAGACGCTGCCCAGGTGCTCACTCTTCGCGCCCCTAGGACGGAAGAGGGGATCACTCACCGATCCGACGGGCGCAGCGTGTAGCCACCCGGAGCAGACTTTCCTCCCCATGTAGAGGGATGCTGCTGGCCAGGCCACTGGACAGGCACAAAACCAGTCACTGGGCACAAGTGGGATCAGCCACTGGCAGCCCGCATGGAGTGGGCCATATACGGCGTGTCCCCGCCAAGGCTAAGGGTAGCTCGCACAGACGTTGGCCGGACTGGGGAAAGTTTTTGGATTCTAGATATCCTCTATACCACCAGCCGGCTTCTTGATAGCAGTCTTCATCAGAAAAATCTCAGAAAACCGCAGATCCCATAGGTAACCAGGTCCAACTCCTTGCACTAGGCAATAAAAACTGATATGCTATTGTCTAGCAGGGGGTTATATGCTAAGATGAGGATGGCCCCCTGGGAGGGGTCAACTTATGCTTCTATTTTATTTTGCCTAGTCTACTCCTAGTGATATGAGCATAACCCCACTTGTCTAATGAAGGGCTGCATCTGTCAGTGAATGTAAGAGTAAAAACCCTAGTGATTAAATACCACCAAAAGAAAGCTCTATTTGTGTGGACAAAAAAGGACACAAGTTTCATATGGGTACAGTGTTGCATGACTGAGTAATTGTCATTCAAAGTGTGATAGCGCTGAAAATGGCCTGGACGGGAAGGGGGTTTTCGTGCCCAGTACTGATGTGGTTAACTGCAAAATGGGGGATCTAAAGTGTATTTATCTAAAGTGTAGATACCTACTGCCTGCAGAGAAAATGGCATTTGGCTATGTTAGAGCTGAAAAATTTAAAAATATCAGAAATTCATAAAATATTAAAAAAAGAAATTATATGTTGGACTAACCGAAGAACAACAAGCTTTTCCTTCTGAAACTGAACATCAAACTTTCCTTTCCAAGAGTTAAAAAGCGTAGAAGCTTTTCTAAGTCCTCCATATCTGGTGATTGACAGTAGAGTCTTAGACATCCGATGATCAGATTGCAGCTGCAGCCCAGCAATTGCAATGCTGTACAGCTGAAAACTGTAGAATACAAAGTCCATATCATCCTCTGGACTATTGCAGCTCACAAGTCAGACATTCAGGTACATAACCACCAGGCTAGATGGAACTTTTACTTATTTATACAGACAGTTCAGGTATTTGACCATCAGAACAGATAGAACAGTTAAGGTACTTGACCATGATAATGGATAGAGGCAGGTGTGTCACCAAGATTGTCATTCCAACATTCCATAACTAACAACAATGCCCATATAGCCCATCATACAGTTAAATCCCTGATCCCTAGTGACCTGGCCTAACACTAAAAGAAAAACCGCTTTCTCGTTAAGGGTGAAATAATATTACAGAAACACCACCCATCTCCCACCTGAACTCTACATTACTTTGTATCTAAACTAAACGTCTAACTTCAAATGATTTAATGTGCGCGTTTGCTCTGTGTACGCCGGTCTCCTCCCATATGCTAGACATTCTGGCAGGATAACTGGCTCTTGTCTATACTGACCCCAGTATGTGCATACAAATTACTCCTATGTAATGTTTCACCTTACTCTACATGCCAGTGCCAAACCCAAGCAATCGGGGAGGATTGAGGAAAACAAAACCTGGAAACCTACAGTGGGGAAAAAGTTATTTCATCCCCTGCAGATTTTGTAATTTTGCCCACTTACAAATTAATTATGGGTCTATAATTTTTAGCATGTGTGTATTTTAAATGATAGCCAGAATATCAACCAAAAATCCAGAAAAAACAATACAAATGTTATAAATTGAGTTGCAGTTCAGTGAGTAAAATGAGTATTTCTCAATCGTTCATTGACGGACGCAGCCTCTATTCTTGACATGTGGGGTTTATGCCCCTATCACTAGGAGTGGACTAGGCAGAAAGTAGTTAAGCTCAAAGCAGACACAGCCCCTCCCAGGGGGCAGTCCTCACTTGGCATAACCCCTCCAGCCCTGCTCCGCAACTCTGTTTTCTCTGCCTAGTGCAAGAAGTAGGACCTGGCTCCCTGCTGGGATCTGCGGTTCCCCATTCTTTTTTAAATTTTTTCTTTTTTCAAGAATTCTGATGAAGATTACAATCAAGTAGCCGGCTGGGTGACAGGCTGGATATCCTAGATCCAGGGAGTCTCCCCAGCGCGGCCGACGGATGCGAGCCGACCCATAGCTGTGCGCGGGGTCGGCCACGTCAGGCCTCGTTCCGTGCGAGGCGGCCGGCGGGTTAAACGCTCCACCAGCACACCTAGGACAGGGCACCTGGTGTCACGGGTGCTGCGTGGCCGGCAGCTCTCCCCGAAGCAGCGGGATGGCAGGACTGCTACGAGTGGCTACCTGCTGCACCTGTCCAGAGTGGTGAGTTACTCCCTCCCCCCCTCAAGCTGGGGGAAAGGGGGGGCCGGGTGGTGTCCCCCCTTTCCGCGATATAGGTGTCCTACCTATCCTCCAGCTTCCCCCCCCCGGGACTGTAGCTCTCCCTGCCTGAATGGGCTGCGTGCGATTGGCCTGTGGGTCGCGTCCGCCGGCCACGTGTATGTAACGGCTGCCATTTTGCGGTAGCCGGCCACTGTGTTCGGCCTCTAGTGCCTATGGTGGCCATGTTTGGGTGGTCCGCTGTATCCTGGCTTTAGATTCGCTGGCTGGGTGGGCGGCCCGGCCTCTCTGGCGCCGGACACAGGCCGGAAGAGCCTCTCCCGACACGTGGGGATCGCAGAGCAGTGGCAGATACAGGCAGCTACAGCAGCACTAGCAGCAGCACCTGGGGTGGTGGGGTGAGTCGTCCTGGGAACCTCTGGGGCCCTAGTGCGGCGACTGAGGGGCCGTGTGGGACACACAGTCCGGGGGGTGTCTTCCGGGGTGCGGGCAATGGCTGCCGAAGCAGGTGCTTCCCAGACAGGGGTCTCCAGTGGGGACCAGGGAGCGCTGGGACCTGTGGTTCAGCTGCACAGTTTGACAGCCATCCTGGAGGGATTCTTCTCCCGGGTAGAGCCGATCCGTGACCGGGGGTGGCGAGCAAACGGCCACTCCCTCCTCCGTCTCTTCTGAGGACTCGGAGCCGGAGGGGAGCTCCGCGGTGTCGGACTCCCCTGGAGCTGTCGGAAGGTGAGCTCGGGGACCCCTCTGATGAAGAGGAGGAGCCCTCAGGGGCCACTGTGGCTCGTGAACGGGCTCTGGTGGGCTCATTGGTCTCAGCGGTTCGTGAGACCCTGAAGCTGGGCACGCTGCAACACGCTTTTGGGTCGCATAAGCCGGCCCAGACGTCTAAGGCGTTCCCTTATTTGTCGTACGTTAAGTTTGTTTACAAGGAGTGGCGACGACCTCAGGGTTCGTTCGCCATGCCTAAACGTTTTTCTGTGCGTTGTCCCTTTGAGGATACCCTGTTACAGAAGTAGAAGTCCCCGCCAGTGGACCCGCCTGTGGCTCGTCTGAACAAAGCGACCACTATTCCGATGGAGGGCTCGCCATCATTCAAGGACCCGATCAACAGAAGAACTGAGGCGGTGTCCAAGGCTATGTTCCTGGTCGCAGGATCGGCTATGGGGCCGACGCTGGCGTCTCCTACAACTCCGGCTCACGGACCGCTGGGAGTGATACAGTGGCCACGAGAGCGTGATGGGGTAAGAGTGCCTGATCAGTCCTGGAGGCAGCTGGGCTGGATGCTGATGCAGACTGACTTGACAGCAGAGCAGGATGCTGATGCAGACTGGCTGGACAGCAGGGCAGGATGCTGGTGCAGACTGGCTGGACAGCAGAGCAGGGTCAGGCAGGCCGGGTCGGCAACAGTCGGACAACAGAAGGCAGGAGGAGAAGGCAGAGGCATGTCACAAGACAATCTGGGGTCAGGGCAGGCGGCAGACAAGCAGAGTGGAAGGATAATCCGAGTCAAGGTCACAGGGAACGGGTACAGGAACACCGGTCACATGAAGCAGAAGCTACAGACCAAACAGCAATGTGGCAGTGTGGAGGACCAGTTTAAATAGGGCCTTTGGCGCCAACGATCGTTCGTGTTGATGCGCGTGCACATATGCGCCTTGGTGTACGATCGCGTGTGGGTTTCCTGACAAACGTGCTGGAACTGCGAGCGGTCAGGCTTTGCCTCTCCCACTGGTCGGGGAGGTTGCACGGGCGTCCTGTTCGGGTCCAGTCAGACAACGCCACTGCTGTGGCTTACGTGAACCATCAGGGCGAAACGAGAAGCGCGGCAGGGGCGTCGGAAGTGGCCCACATTCTGCGGTGGGCAGAGCTTCACGAGCTGGCAATCTCCGCCGTTCACATCCCGGGCGTCGCCAGAGGCTGGATCAGGGAGGAGTGGTCCCTGCATCTGGAGGTGTTCCGCCAGATTTGTTTAAAGTGGGGCACGCCAGACGTGGACCTACTCGGCTCAGTCGGAAGGTGCAGGCCTTCGTGAGCAGAACAAGGGATCCGCTGGCAGACGCGGCGGATGCCCTCGTGGCTCCGTGGTCTCGGTATCGGCTGCTCTCTGCCTTCCCTCCACTTCAGTTACTCCCGCGCCTGCTGTGCAGGATAGAGGCGGAAGGGATCCCAACCATTCTGGTAGCCGACGTGGAGCGGATGGTGGTCGATGTTCCCTGGCGGCTCCCGCTTCACGAGGACCTACTCTCACAGGGCCCATCTTGCACCCTGCTTTACCCTCGCTGGCTTTAACGGCCTGGCTATTGAGTCCCAGGTGTTAAAAGATAGGGGACTCTGAGTCTGTCATTCCCACTATGCTCAAGGCACGTAAGGCCACTTCGCGGAAGATCTATCACCGCACCTGGAAAGCTTACATTGCCCGGTGCGAGGCAGGGGGTTGGAACCCCCATTCTTTCTTGGTGGCTCGGGTGCTGGCCTTCTTTCAGCAAGGCCTGGATCACAAGTTGGCGTTGAGCACACTTAAGGGGCAGATTTCTGCCCTGGCGATTCTTTTTCAGCGTCCCTTGGCGACGCATTTCCTGATCCGTACCTTTGTCAAGGGGGTTCGTCATGTCTCCCCCCAGGTGCGGTCGCCTTTGGCGCCTTGGGACCTTAATCTGTTCCTTTCTGTGCTCCAGAAGCCGCCTTTCGAAAATATTAGGGAAATTTCCCTGCAACTGCTCTCGCAGAAAGTGGCCTTTCTGGTGGCGATAACATCCGCTAGGTGGGTGTCTGAGCTGGCGGCTCTGTCCTGTTGGTCCCCATACTTGGTTCTACATAGTTCATCTTTCATGTTGAAAAGTGTACTTTAAAGTCGATACCAGTTGTATGTAAAACCCAAGTTAAACCTTCAACTTTTAGTATCACACGTTCTCTCTCTGTACTGTGCACATCCTGTTGATTCTGTTTTTCAGATGTATGCGCACTACAACATTGGGTCCTGCCTTACAGTTCCACTACAATGATTATGGCAGAATATACTAAAGTACATGCTACTATAATCCAGTCTTAACACAGGGAACCAGAACAGCACAGAAAGATCTACAACCCCATTTTTATTGTAGATGTTTGTGCATTTGTACACCCTCCAAATCATTAAAAATATGTAAACCATTTGTGGAAACAATAATACTAGTGATCAGACACTAATATTTTTCTCTATTGTTTCGGATTAAACTTAAAGTGGTTGTTAAGTCACTATCTCATCTATATATCATCCCCTCTGTCAGATAAAAATCTGTATTTTAGTGTCTGTGCTAGCTATATATATATATATATATATATATATATATATATATATATATATATATATATATATATATATATATATATTCGTTTTCCACCGCGATGTTTCATAATTGAATTCCCCGACTTATTAAAACGTGCGGGTTAAAAAGTCAAAAAATAAACAATTTTTTCAAACTTTATAGGTTATTTACAGCAAGGTGAAGTACTAACACAGGGTGAACAACAACTAAGAAGTGTTTTTTAATGTCAAAATATAGTAATACAAACTTCGGACTTTACACCGTTTTCCATCGTTTCAAATTTCCCCCGGCTTATGAAAACGTTCCGTGATATATATATATATATATATATATATATATATATATATATATATATATATATATATATATATATATATAT
>BLSH010084867.1:205900-219126 GCA_018402905.1 Glandirana rugosa | reverse complement strand
TTGCTGACAGAAGGGTCGCGCAAAGGCTTTGCGGCTTCGTCAGCTACCGTATCACGTTGGATACGGAGGACCGTGACTCATGCATATGAGATTCGGGGTAAGGTTCCCTCGTTTCCAGTCACGGCTCACTCCACCAGGGCAGTTAGTACATCCTGGGCGTTTAGACACCAGGCTTCGGTGTCCCAGGTGTGCAAGGCTGCTACTTGGGCCTCAGTGCACACGTTTACTAAGTTTTACAAAGTTGATGTTGTAGCATCCTCGGATGCTGCTTTTGGCCGCAAGGTATTACAAGCGGCAGTTTAGGCGCGGTTAGCGCCGCCTGAGAGGGCGTCTTTCTGTTGGGTACATTTGTTATGGTTTGCCCACCCCTCTTGATTGGCACAGCTTTGGGACGTCCCCATGTGTCATAAGAAGGCTGTGTCTGTCAGTGAACGGAAGAGAGAGAGGGATTTTTTGTATAACTTACCGTAAAATCCTTTTCTCTGAGTTCACTGACAGACACAGCACCCACCCCTCTGCGTTGGTTTTGTACAGCTTGTTACGAACTGATGTGCTATGCAGAGCAGGGGGATTATATGCTGAGGTGAGGACGGCCCCCTGGGAGGGGCCAACCTACGCTTTTGTTTGTTTTTGCCTAGTCTACTCCTAGTAGGATGAGCACAACCCATGTGTCATAAGAAGGCTGTGTCTGTCAGTGAACTCAGAGAAAAGGATTTTACGGTAAGTTATACAAAAAATCCCTTTTTCTTTTATTCCTCTGTGTCTTATCCCATAGGGCATTAAGAGCTCTCTCTACCAGTTTTACAAAAAGCGGTATCTGGCTACCTTGGGGGATGATTTGATTTTGGTCTGAAGGTTGTAAAGCAACCTTTAATTTCTACCTCTCCTCCACTTTCTTCTTGTAAAGATTCCAAGAGTCTCAACATTTCAATGTCCTTAGATGTTGTGCACTGTCTCGGGTCACTGGCCTTGTCTTTGTATTCCTTTTTAAGTGCTAGCTTTCTAGCAAGCAAGTTTATCCTTCATCCACTCAAATAGGTTTAAATTTTGAGCGGTAACAAAGGACAGACTTTTTTTTGAGAATGTCAATGTGCTCAGGGGATAGCAATATTTTAGATGAAAAATCTGCAAAACGTTCTCATCGCGCACTTGATCGCTCTCCAGGAGGAGATCTGTATATTCCCATTGTAACTCAGTTGTTGAGTAGACGCACCTAAAAAAAAAAGGGTTGGCTCTGACTCTTTGGGTATTCCCTGACTTGCCTCTCCTTCCACTACCTCTTGTGCATCTGGATTCCTTTCTAGACTCACTGCTCAAATTACACAGCACAAGCACTGTGCTGTATAACATGCTTTAAAAGAACAGGATCCATTTTTTTGTTTAACAAACACTTTAAAGTGCTGCTCTTGTGACTTCTATAAGTTCCTGGTAAAGCTTGTAAGAGGAGTTTTCATACTGCACTGAGCTGTCCTATCAGGATCCAGGACCCCTGGCCCTCTGTCTGGACAGTGCTGATTGGCCCTGTGCTGATCACATGCACTCTCCCAAGAACAAAAACTCAAGCAATAAACACCAAACGTAGCATGTGCAGCCTGACTCCAAAGGATTAACCCCTTCGGTTTCACAGTGAGTATAACAAGCATGCTTTACTGCATATACAGACTGATTGTACTGTTGTGAGTTTAGTATCACTTTAATCAGAGAAAAAAACTTTTAAATACCCATCATGCAGCATCAAAATTATTAGCTGCTCTGTTTACAATTGGTTTTAACAAAAACTGTCATTACATTCACATATAAATATAAACAAAATAACAACAGTAAGATGATGCAAGTTATCCATGGAGGCTGTAATCTTTGTCCTTAGTTCTTGGGCATCAAACCATATCAGACTGGTAGATTGATGCTGTTTAGTACGATCTAGGAACTAAACAAAAATGAAAGGTCTTGGTGGGTTATTACATTTCTCTCCTAGAAATAAACCGCAACAAACACACATATACAAAACGCTTTCCAAACAAAACATATGACCATTATGATTCATTAGTGCGCTCTTTTCTACACATATTAAATGAGCTCATATTAATTATGACCACATGGATTTTCATTAGGACGTCCGTCAAAAGTTGTCATAATTCACTATGGTTAAAATTTAATTCACAATAACATTTTTAGTGTGTTCATCACATTGTGCTCAAAGGTTATACATCACCAAATCCATATTGATTTTTCTATTTCAACCTCTTATTCAATCTCATACAGATCTTGGAAACTTCTAGAAACAGATCTGGTTCATTCTGTATTAACGAAAAACTTGTAAAACAATCAGTATTGTATTCTAAAGTATCACACTTCATTACAATCACCATTAAGAACAATACAAAGTAGATATACATATTTATCTCCAGTTATCATTCATTGTTGTCCTATCTTATACTGTTGCTCTGTGCTTGGTCATACATTTAACATGTTCTACAGAACGTGTCTAGTCTAGTCAGCTATCTTGTTCAACGAACTGCTATTAAAGCGGACTTCCACCCAGTTCAGTCAGCCGCTACAAAAGGTGTAGCTGCTGGCTTCTAATAATCAGACACTCACCTGTCCCATGGTCCAGCAATGCGGCTGCCTGACGCTTCTCCCCCTCCCCTACGCGGCACCAGCATCACAAGTGTGGGCGCCCGGCTGCGCTGTGACGTGTCCCAGAAGATTGCAGGGAGGGAGGGGTGAGAAGTGGACTGAACCTCCTTCTGGCGCCACGGCACCATGAGAGGAAGTGGGGGCTGGGTACCTATGAAAACTAGGTACCTGCCCCACCAAAAAAATGACATGCCAATTGTGGCATTTCGGGGGGTCACCTGCACTTAAAGTGGAAGTTCCACTTTTGGGTGGAACTCCGCTTTAAGAAAACACACACAGGGGGCGGAGCACTTTCCCTTTCCACACAAAGTAGGCTGGAATGGAGAACGAAACATTTAAATAATCATGGCTGCTTTTATGAATTTAAAGGGTGTCGGCCTCATTCAGCCATTTTCTTTCCTTTGTTTCAAATTAATCCTAGAGTTACATAGCAAAATCTAACCATTTTAACTAGGATTTTATTTCTACCAAAGTATTTAAACATTTTCTTTGCCTTGCAAAACCATCACCCACATTTGAATATCATGTTTAGCGGTATATTACTAATTTCTGCTTTACACAAGCACAATCTTTTAAGGTGGGGTAAGAGGTTGGAATGTCTGCAATAGTCTGTCCGTTTCTCTCCTCTTACACAAACATGTGAAGAGAGGGGGAGGGATCTGGGCAACCACACAGACATGCAGAGACTGCACCCATCTCTGCTGCAAATTGATTTCTTAGTTAAACATACAAAGACTTTCTAACAAAGGCTTTTATCTTTCTCATATACAGTACCACTTTACAGAACGTTCTCCTTAAAGTGGATGTAACACTCTACTAGACCGAAGTCACTCTGGCTACATGCACAATGCCTTCCCAAGATCCTTACAACACTCTCTTAGGGCTAGCCAATTGATTGATACATGGAGTGCACACAATGCATGTTCCCGGGAACACACATTCTACTTATACCCCCACGGCCGTCATTCCCGACTGGATTATATCTTCTGTTCCCCGGTCCTGACAGTGAACTCCACCTCATCCAATATTCATACCTGCCCCTGGTCAGATCACCAAGCGGTGTCTTGTAATCTTACGGGAATAGGGCTCCCCCACACTGAGATCTTGGAGGCTTAATGATTCTTGACTGACCCCTTACTAGTCAGCTAGATCTCATATCATCTCAGAGTATTTTCGACTGAATGACACGGAAGAGGTTACACCTACGACCCTATGGGCTGCCCACAAGTCAGTAATGAGGGGCCTCCTCATTGACATTGCTACCAAGAAAAAAAGAGAAGAGTAGAGATATTCGCTCTCTCGCTTACGACCTGGATAAATTGTACCATGCCCATAGTCAAAATTCTTCACAAGCACTTCTTACCCAAATTACTGATGAGGAGAGTCTTAGATGATTTACTCTCTGAACACACAGAGAAATCCCTCCACTGATCAAAGGCCCGCTTCCTACTTTCCGGTAACGCAGCTCCGGCCATGTTTGCCAGAAAGCCAAACCACTCAACCTACCCACTCATACAAACTTCGAGACCATCAGGGCAACCTAACCACTCACCCCAAAGTGGTTTCAAACATCTTTACCTCCTATTACAAATCTTTCCTTTCAGCCCAGACCCCCCCCCCCCCACATCTTCTCATGACTTCCTGGTTAGATAACATTGCTTTACCTACATTGACAGATGAACAACTACAGTTGTTGAATGCCCCATGTAAGGAGGAAGAGAGCCACCATCATCTCCTCACTAAAGCCAACTAAGGCCCCTGAACGGGTTGGCTTTACTGCCCCCTATTATAAAGGAATTGTGGCCATACTAATTCCCAAAATGGTGAAAATGTTTAACCATATCTTGAGGGGAGATTCCTTCAGTCAGGATATGTTGTTGGCAAACATATATCCCTAATCCCAAAACAGGGCAGAGACAACACCCTCCCTCAGAATTTTAGGCCCATTTCGATCATAAATCACGATGTGAAGATTTTTGGCCGTATTCTAGATGATCGCCTAGTGTTCATAATAACATCCCTGGTCTCCCCAGATCAAACAGGCTTCATTCCCAACAGGCAAATTAGGGACAATATTCGCCTAGCCACAAACATTATCCAAGACGCGGACCTAAACAGACCCTTCTTTAAGCTTAGATATTAATAAGGCCTTTGATAGCGTCCTCTGGCCTTATCTTGACACTATCCTAGCTAAATTCGGCTTCAGTGGCCCATTTTTAAATGGCTTCAAGGCACTATATCACCACCCCCAAACCGGGGTTAAACTCCCAAGATATAGCTCCGCATTTTTCCACTTGAGCAGAGGAACGAGACGAGGTTGCCCCCTGTCCCCCCTGCTCTTCGCACTAGCAATAGAACCCCTATCCCGCTCGATTTAGAATAACCCAAATATCAAAGGCTACTCCAAGAACGAACAGGAATTCAAGCTTGGCCTTTACGCGGATGATATTATTTATCTCAGACTCTCTAATCTCCCTCCCTAACCTTATGTCCATGTTAGATGCCTTTTACCACATATCAGGACTGGATGTCAACCCCTCAAAATGTGTCGCCTTACCTATTAATATTCTGGAACCACAACTGCCCACCCTTAAGACGCACTGATACCTCTTGGAGCACAAGCATGCTGCAATATCTATTTGAGAGAACATCTGTGGTCCCATTTCCACTAAATGGAGTGGTGGGGCAGTCCCTCCACCTCTGGAACTTATACAAAGATAAATTTAACTTGGCCTCTGAGCCCTCTTTGCGAACTTCCTTTTTTAGATACCCCAGCTTTAAACTAGCCTTTGTAGGCTCGGAATTTACAAACTGAATGGCCCTTGGCCTAGAGACTCTGGGCTCTTTATTACAAAACTCCATATTCTGCACATTTGACCCTCTTCAACAATCTCACGCTCTCCCCAGATCCGAATTTTACAAGTACCTACAGGTCAGGCATTTTTTCTCTAACATTTTGACCAGAAATATTGACCCCTCCAAAACACCCTTTGATGCACTCTGCGGAGATGCTTCAAGAGACAGAATAGCTATCTCCACCCTATATAGATTTGTTAATGGTTAAAACACAACAATTAAGACCACAGCATTGCTAGGATAGGAGACGGAGACCACTCAGGTTATGCCAGAGGAGGACTGGGTTGATATGGTTTACGACATGCACAAGTGCACTCGCTCCATTTCGGTGAAGGAGACTGCCCTCAAACTGCATATCCGCCGGTACTATAACCCAGTTAAATTGCACCAATTCTACCCATCAGTCCCAAATACTTGCTTCAGGGGTTGCCGAGAGAAGGTTACCCTCCTTCACCTCTTCTGGGGCTGTGTGGTGGCAACAGGCCTCCTCTCTGGTGCTTCAGATTACGGGACTCCCAGTCTCTCTCACTTACCAGATGTGTATCCTATATGCAGGTCTCCCTGAGGTTCCCTCCCACTTCCAAAAAACGAATACACACATTGTTCTCAGCCATCCAATGGGCAAATGCACTGAACTGGTGCTCCTCCACAGTCCCTTAGGCACAGGTAATTTCCAGAATTGACTTGATCAGGTTGATGGAAAAGGTGCACCATACCCTCATGGACGCTATGCACATTTATGACAAAAAATGGAATAGTTGGCTGTCCATTTTCTCATGAATATAAGGGTAATGTCTCTCTACGCCATGTGGCCTGGTACTAAGTTTCTCAAAATTGACTCAAACACTCTACAGATACATTGATTATTTTTTTCTTTTAGTTTTTTATTTGCCGTTTTACTCAATTTTCTATGTTTTTTTTTTTACGAGATTTTGTACTCATTCTCGCTTTATCTTCTAATGAGAAATGAGTTATATAAACCTTTGAATGATTGCTTACTTTATTCGTCAGATTGCATTTTTCTGGAATAATACCAAAGTATGTTATACTCTCTGATACTATGTGACTTCCACAAACTTTCAATAAATGTTTGTAAACATTAAAGTGGATGTAAACCCTCCATATACCCAGTGAAGTGAACAGCTGCAGATGATACACAGGGATGAAACAAATCTCCCTATATAAGTCTTACATGTATATATGCTGTCTTCAGCTTGATATACTGTTTAGAAAATGCACATTGTTATATTTTTCACTTTCTTGTTCCTTTGTAGGAGGAGATGATTGCTAGACTCTGTGAGCCACTGTGAGAGACTGTGCGAAAGCTGATTGGAGGAAAGGCACACACCCTCTTCCCACACCTGCAGAACCGTGTCAGTGTATTGTTTAGCTGGCTGCTAATCTATTTTTAGCAACCTCCTCCATCTCTAAATTCTATGTCCCATCTCCCAGAACGTGTGAGAACTTATCAGGTTGATAAATAAGCTATGGAGGAGGAGACCGCTACGAGACTTTGAAGAAAGATAAGAAATCACCACAGATAGATGTGTCCAACTCAAACTTCATGAATAGGGTTTACATCCACTTCACTTTGATTACTTAACTCTCCCAATGTTAAACTCGCATAGACCCTCAGACATAAGTAGCAAAACGTATTTCTTTATCGTACATCAGGGGACACAGAGCAGACCAATAGGAAGTCGCCCCCCCCCCCATATAACGTGTCCCATACAGTAAGTACCTCCGTTTTTTCGCCAGTGTCTTGAAGGTGATGGTCATGGCTGTGAAAGCTCTTCAATCTTTTAATGTTGTCCCAGAAAAAGGACGTTCTGATCGGATCCATTTGGATGGCAAATTAGCTAAAATAGATGGTGCCCAAGCCTCGGAAGGAAGAAGCAAGGTTTTGCCTGTAACGTGACCCAGGTGGTACTAGACCCTGATATTTGGAAATCCTGGTCTATTGCCCAAGAGAAATTTTCATACGGGTGCTATACAGGTCCAAGGGAGTGGACCCCAAATAAATTGGGGGACCCGGTCCTTGAAGGTCCAGAAGTGACAAGCCCGCCATGATGGGTGAAGACTGGCTCCTTTAAACAGGAAGCCTGCAGCTGGATCGGTAAGTGCTTCCCTGTTCTTTAAAAAAAAGATATGTTTCTGACTTCCCTGTTGCAGGGCCCATGTCTAACCACTAGATGGCGGGGTGGCCATATAGATGCTCTGTCTCCCTGACAAAACTGAAGCTGACAAAGGGTCAGTGTGGAGCGCATGGCCTGGTGCGGGTGCGCACACGGCCAGCGTGCACGTGGAGCAAGGTGGGAGCATGCGGGCGTGCACAGAGAGAGCGTCTGACGTCAGGAGCGTGCACGTGACATGCTGGAAACAGCGTGGTTAAGAGGCACAGAGTAGGCACACCAGTCTTGAGGGGTTTGGAGCTGGCTACTGCAGGTACTGGATGTTTGGGAAGGGGCTGTGATAGCTGCTATATGCTGGATCGCAGAGCCTTTTAAGGGAGGAGTGTTGTTCTTCATATCTGGTCTTGCAAGTAAGCAATGTCTAACAGAAAATGGGGGGGGGGGTGCAGCAGGAAGGGAAGCAAGCGTACCACCATCAGGATTATAGGATCCTGGTCGTATTGCTGCTATACTTGCCTCCCCTGAAAGACCTGGGGCAACTGGCCAATCGGAGTCATTACGCCTGTCAGGCATTGTAGCTACTTCCAACGTATCTGCCTCGGCTTATGTCACTAAAGACGATTTGACATCAGCTTTGGCTGGCCTTGACAGCAATCTCCTGAGTCCGGCCCCAGCGGGAATTTGGCTGAGCGCAGGGACACTCATAGCCGGGTGGGTACCCCTGAGTTGGGTCCCTAATGGGCAGAGCATGTGGAGGAGGTAGCAGTGGATGACCTAGAGGAGGGGCAGGCTGAAGATTCCTCTCCTGGGGAGTCTGGCTCGGAGGAGCTTTTTTCAGCCTCACACTCGCAGAGGTTGTTAATTCAGTCTCTGAATGAGATGGCGAGGTCTGGCTTTAAATTACCCCCGGTGGAGGTGTCAGAAGCCTCTTTCTCTTCCCTGGGGTCTTTGCAGCCTAGGCAGTGTTCCCAGGCTTTTCCTTTGCATCCCTTGCTGTAGCAGGTGATTTATGCAGACTGGGATCACCCGGATCGGGTGTTTATGCCTCCAAACGATTCTCGCAATTATATCCTATGGAGGAGAAATTCTGGAAGAAGTGGGGCATGCCTTTGGTAGATGTTACTATTTTTTCAGTGAATAAAAATTTAACCTGTCCAGTCAATAATACCCAGGTATTTAAGGATCTGTCTGATAAAAAGTTCCTTACTTAAGGCTTCGTTTGTAGTGGCTGGTTCAGCATTACAGCCAGCAGTAGCGGCAATAGGCATTTGGCAGTCTTTGAAGGACCACGTCAAAGATTGGCCAGAAACCTACCTCCTCAGGGCGAAACTACCCTGAGTAGTTATCACAGCTTCCCCATGCCTTGTGTTTTGCGGTGGACACTCTGAAGGACTCAATTTAACAGATGTCCTGATTTGCACATGCGCAGGGTCTTGTGGCTAAAAAAAATAGTCCACTGAACAGCCATGCAAAAAGTTGCTCACAGCATGCCCTTTTCATGGGGAACGCCTATTTGAGCATTTGGATAAATATATCCAGAAATTTTCAGAAGGAAAGAGTGCGCTCTTTCCTGTTAAAAGAAGGTGTAAGCACCCTTCCTTTAAGGTTCCTAATGCTCCAGTGCTGCCTCCTCTTCTAAGCAATTTTGACAGCCTCAGCCGGCTGGGTTTAACAGCCCTCAGGGTCATGGCCAGAAACAACCCTGGATCCAGAAATCGGCCAAATCTAACTCCAAGTCGGCCTTATGAAGGGGTGCCCCCACTCATAGGGGTGGGGGGGAGGCTGTGGCAGTTCTCCGAGGTTTTGGCAAATGTAGTATGGACAAGTGGGTCACTTCCACAGTGGCACAGGGCTACAAATTAGAGGTTTGGGAGTTTTCTCCTTGTTGGTATCTGGGTTCCAATGTTCCCATGAATCCTGTAAAAAGAAACTTGCTGTTTCAGGCCTTAGAACACCTGAGGTGCCAGGGCGTGATTGTAAGGGTACTGGCCGGGGAAGAATTTGAGGGGTTTTACTCAAATCTGTTCACTGTGCTAAAGCCAAATGGACAAGTATGGCCCATTCTGGGCCTCAGAGCTCTCAATCAGTTTCTGAACATTCGTCACTTTCGTATGGAGACAATTTGTTTGGTGGTAGCTTCTCTAAGAAGAGGGGAATATCTGGTATCCATGGGTATCAAGGATGCGTATCTGCATATACCAATTTGCGTACCTCACCAAAAATGTCTACGCTTCGCAGTGGAAGGGCGTCATTTTCAATTTGTGGCCTTGCTGTTCGGTCTATCCACAGACACACACCCCCCCCCCCCCGGGTGTTTACAAAAAATCCTGGCCCCGGTGTTGGCATCTCTAAGATCGCTAGGGATATCTGGGCGATCTACTTCTCAAGGATCAATTAGAACCAGGTCTAGGGCAGAAGGTGGCCCCCGGACGGTGTAGTTCTTGGGAAGCCAGGGTTGGATCCTAAACATGCGAAAATCTGCCCAGCAACCAGTTAAAGTACTAGAATACCTGGGCCTGATTCTGGACACAGCCCAGGCAGGAGTTTTTTTTTTTTTTACCCGCGTCAAAGGCCAAGGCCATAAGGGAATTGGTCAAGGTCATAAGGATAGAGAGAGCCCTCTATACGCCTGTGTATAAGGCTGCTGGGCAAGATGCAGTCTTTTATGCTCAATTTCACTCCAGGCCATTCCAGAACAATATTCTGGGGGCTTGGAACAAGAACTTCCAGGCATTGGATTGTCCCATGACTCTATCATTATCTGTGAGACAGGGTCTCTCATGGTGGTTGAGGCCCAACAATGTGGGGAAGGGAAAATCTTTTCTGCCTTTAACCTGGAAGGTGGTGTCCATGGATGCCAGCCTTCTAGGTTGGGAGCAGTCCTGGAAGAGGCATCGGTACAGGGGACATGGTCTCCATCAGAAAGAGCATGCCCATCAATATCTTAGAGATTCGGGAAGCTCGCTTGACTCTGGTGTTCTGGTCGGCCAGGTTACAGGGATCACCAGTCTGAATTCAGTTCGACCATGCCACGGCTGTGGCATACATCAGCCACCAAGGAGTTGGAAGCGGGAGTAAGCAGCTCAGAGAGAGGTAAACCACATCTTAGCATGGGCTGAGAAACATGTTCCATTTCTGTCGGCATTATTTATTCAGGAGGTGGACAGTTGGCAGGCAAACTGAGTAGTCAGCAATTGGTTCCTGGGAAATGGTCCCTACATTCCTTAATTTTTCTTTAGATCTGCCAACAGTGGGGTACCCCATACATAGATCTGTTGGCGTCCAGGTTCAAGAACAAACTGGACAGATTTGTATTCAGAACCTGGGATCCTATGGCGGTCGGAACTGATGTGTTTGTAGTCTTGTGGGATCAGTATTCCCTGAATTATGCCTTTCCTTCAGTTTCACTTCTGCAGCGATTGCTGAGCAGGGTTCAAAAGGAAGGGAAGCCAGTGATCCTGGTGGCCCCAGCTTGGTATGCAGAAATTGTGAGGTTGGCGGTCGGGAAGCCATGGGCTCTTCCATACCGTCCAGATCTGCTGTCCCAAGGACCCATATTCCATCCTACTTTACGGTCGCTAAATTTAACCACTTCAATACAGGACGTTTATACCCCCTTCCTGCCCAGACCAATTTTCAGCTTTCAGCACTCTCACACTTTGAATGACAATTACTCTCTCATGCTACAATTTTTTATCATTTTTTTTCACACAAATAGAGCTTTCTTTTGGTGGTGTTTAATCACCTCTGGGTTTTTTATTTTTTGCGACATAAGTGAAAAAAGTGCAAACATTTTGAAAAAAAACTTTTTTTTTTAGTTTCTATGATAAAATTTAGCATATAAGTAATTTTTGTTCATAAATTTGGGCCAAAACCTATACTGCTACCCATCTTTGGTAAAAATAACCCAAATAAGTGTATATTATTTGGTCTGTGTGAAAGTTAGTCTACAAGCTATGGTGCCAATCATTGAAAATTGATCACACCTGATGCACTGATGGCCTATCTCTCTCTTTTTTGAGGCCCTAAAATGTCAGGAAAGTACAATACAAATGACCCCTTTTTGAAAAGTAGACATTCCAAGGTATTTATTATGAGGCATGGTGAGTTTTTTGAAGTTGTACTTTTTTCCCACAATTCTTGGGAAAATTAAGAAATTATTATTTTTATTTTTATTTTGCACAAAATTGTCATAACAAGTTATTTCTCACACACAGCATATGCATACTTCCAATTACACCCCAAAAGACATTCTGCTACTCGCCCCAAGTATGGGGATACCAAATGTGTGAGACTTTTTCATAGCCTGGCCACATAGAGAGGTCCAACATGCAGGGAGCACCGTCATGCATTCTAGGAGCAGAATTTTCACATCTAATTTACTAATGACCTATTACACTTTAGAAGGCCCTGGATCACCAGGACAATGGAATTTCCCACAAAGTGACCCCATTTTGGAAAGAAAACACCCCAACATATAATCTATGAGGCATTATGAGTCTTTTGAATGGTTCATTTTTTTCCGCAAGTCTTCGAAAAACGTGGACAGAAAATGAAAACCCTTTTATATTTACACAAAGTGGTCAATTTATAAGATATTTCTAACACATAGCAAAAATGACCCCCCAAAATATATTCTGCTACTCATCCCGAGTACGTTGATACCACATGTGTGAGACCTTTACATAGCCTGGCCACATAGAGAGGTCCAACATGCAGGGAGCACCGTCAGGCGTTCTAGAAGCATAAATTACACACACGATTTCCTAACCACCTATTACACTTTTGAAGGCCCTGCAGCACCAGGACAATAGAATTACCCACAAAATGACCCCATTTTGGAAAGCAAACGTCCCAACGTATATTCTATGAGGTATTATGATTCTTTTGTACTGTTCAATTTTTTACACAAGTCTTCAGAAAACGTGGAAAGAAAATTAAATCTTATTTTCACTTACGTTCACTGACAGACACAGCTCTTCTTAAATGACACGTGGGGTTTTATGCTCGTCCTATCAGGAGTGACTAGGCAAAACAGATGCAAAAGCATCAGGGATAGGCTGGCCCCTCCCATGGGGGCCGTCCTCACCTGAGCCTATAAAACCCCCTGCTGGCCAATAGCATTCAGTTTTGTTTGCCTAGTGCAAAGGAGTTGACTGGGTTCCCTTATGGGACCTGCGTTTTTTTTCTGCATGTAATTTTTTCTTTTTTTCTGAAGAAGATGAAGACTTCTATCAAGCAGTCGGTCTTGGCATAGAGTGGATATCACAAATCCAAAGCTTTGCCCTGACCGGCCACCTCATGACGACCTACCCTGAAAATGTCAGGGCAGCATCGCTCAGGGCCCGTTCCGTGCGGGCGGCCTGTGGCTGTTGCCACTTGTGCCCAGTGTCTGGCTTTTGCCTTTCCAGTGGCCTTGGCCAGCAGCACCTAAACACTATAGGTGAGATACGGTTCTGGCTGACGAACTATCTTCAGAAGTAGAAGAAGTCTTTTTTTCTTTTTTAATGTACGTCTTTTTTTTGCGTCCAGGGTATTCCCTTGGGTCAGTTGAGGAAACGTGATCCGTTTGTTTTGACTTACGATAACCGGTCGTCCCCC
>BLSH010084867.1:166837-197034 GCA_018402905.1 Glandirana rugosa | reverse complement strand
GATCAGTGCTATAAAAATGCACTGATTACTGTGTAAATGCCATTGGCAGTGAAGGGGTTAACCTGCAGGGGGCGCGCTAAGGGTTAACTATGTTCCCTGGGCGTGTTCTAACTGTATTGGGGACTGCCTATCTGGGGAAAGGAAGTTATCACAGCCTTCATGTACGAGAAGGCTGTGATCACTTCCCTTCCCCCTCACACAGAGCGGAGGTCCGTGTTTACATACACGGACCCCGCTCATTCGCTCCGGGGGGGCCATCGCGGGTAGCCGGCGGCAATCGAAGCCGCCGCACCCGCTCCCTGGACCCCCCCGGACACAGTGAGCGCGCGGGCGCGCGCTCACAGTGCGCGTTATCGCAGCCGCCGTCGTATGACGGCGTTTTGCGATAACGAACCACTTTGTCGCCGTCAGATGCCGATCGGCGGTCGGCAAGTGGTTAAAGGAGTGGTGCGCATGGTACCATCGTGAAGCCACCCTTCAACTATGAAAGACAGAATGAGAAAAAAAAATCACATTTTGATTTTTAAAGAATTTATTTGCAAATTATGGTGGAAAATAAGTATTTGGTCGATAACAAATGTTCACCTCAATACTCAAACGTCAAACGTTTTCTGTAAGTCTCCACAAGGTTTTTACACACTGTTGCTGGTAGTTTGGCCCATTCCTCCATGCAGATCTCTAGAGCAATGATGTTTTGGGGCTGTCGCTGGGCAACACGGATTTCTCCTATGTTCACTGACAGGCGCAGCCCTTCATTGACAAGTGGGGTTTATGCACATCCTACTAGGAGTAGACTAGGCAAATAGAAAAAAAGCAAGCTGACCCCTCCCAGGGGGCCATCCTCACTCCAGCATATAACCCCCTAGCTCTGCATAGCATATCAGTTTTTTTATGCCTATTGCAAGGAGTTAGACCTGGTTCCCTGCTGGGATCTGCGGTTTCCCAGTTTTTTCTTTTTTTGCTTTTCTCAAGCTATCTGATGAAGACTGCTATCAAGTAGCCGGCTGGGGCATAGAGGATATCTCGAATCCTGAAATTTCCCCAGCACGGCCAACCGATGCGAGCTACCCTTACACTTGGCGGGGTCCGCCGCATCGTACCTGTTCCGTGCGGGAGGCTAGTGGGTGACCCCCACTTGCGTCCAGTGACCGGGCTGTGCTTGCATCCAAGGGCGCTTGGCCTGCAGCATCCCTCCCCGCCTGATGGGAGGAAGGTCTGCTACCGGGTGGCTACCCGCTACACCCATCGGATTGGTGAGTGACCCTCCTCTCTCCCCCCCCCCCCCCGGGGTACGGAGGGGGGGACTGGACGATTTGCGGACTATGCCGGCCAGTGGAGGGTTCTGGGCTACAGGTCCCCCTTTTTGTTTTGTTCTGTCCTTCGCCCACCTCCTACATCCCCCTCCCCCCCCCACCGCACCCCCACGCTCAAATCCGTCATGTGGCGATCCGCCGCCATTTTTCCGTAGCCTCCATTTTGTGGGCTGTTTGGCCTCTTGTGGATGCTCAGCGGCCATTTTGCCCTTGTCGCGGCCTGTGTGGAGCACGCTTTGGCCTCTTGTGACCGCTCGGTGGCCATGTTTGGTGTGCCTGCTGAAGAAAACATGCGGCTGGCGCCGTTTCTTCCTCTTTCCCTCGGGACAGCGGTGAAAGCACAGCAGCGGTGACGGAACAAGACAGGCGGTCAGCACTCCTCCTGGGACGCAGCGCTTGAAGGGCAATTGTAACAGCAAGTATAGCTGGCTCTCCCTGGGGTGTCAGTGGGTTCAGTCCTCCTGGGTTGCTCTGTGGGGCAGTGGTGGGGCTGCATTGTGGGGGTGTCAGGGCCTTTAGGCCTAGCAAGTGTTCCGGTGGCACAATGGCAGCTGAACTTGCGGGTCCTTCTCCGGAGGGATCTGTGGAAGCGCAGGCTGCGCTGGGTCCTCTGGTTCCCCTGGACCAGTTAAAGTCCATATTGGGGGGAGTGTTAAGGGGGTGGCTAAAAAACATCCACCCCCCTACATCTTCAGGGAAGGATTTTGAACCGAAAGGGGCCTCAGTGGTCACGGGGACCCCTGTGGAGCTCTCAGATAGTGAACTGGAGCCCTTGGATGGTGAGGAAGACCAGGGGGCCTCGGCGCGCGAGAGGGTGCTGGTGGCCTCCCTGATCACCGATATTCGTGCATCTTTGCGGTTGGACCAGGCCGGGGAGTTGCAGGAGACTGCCTACGTTTGTGGGTCCTTTAAGCCGTCTCGATCCCCTAGGGCATATCCTTATGCTCAATTTTTTGACCAGCTGGTCTATAAGGAATGGCAGCGTCCACAGAATTCCTTTTCATTGCCCAAACACTTTGCTGTGCGCTATCCCTTTGAGGACAGTTTTGTGCAGAAGTGGGCATCCCCCGCAGTGGACACTCCGGTGGCTCGTCTGAATAAGGCGACGACCATCCCCTTGGAAAGGTCTCCCTCTTTTAAGGATCCGGTCGATAGGCGGACGGAGGCGATATCCAAGGCACTGTTCTTGGTGGCGGGGTCAGCCATGAGACCAGCTCTGGCGTCGGCCATGGTGGCGCAATCCCTTACGGAGTGTGCGACTGAGTTGCACAATGAGTTGGGCTGCAGATGTTCGCCTGAGGCTTTACAGCGGACGGACCATCTGATACAGGGTCTCGGGTACCTGTGTGAAGCAGCTTTGGACCTGCTCCCCATGCTGTCTAAGATGTCTGTTTTTGCAGTCATTCTCAGACGGGTGCTGTGGTTACGCTGTTGGTCGGGTGACCACGCGTCCAAAAAGGGCCTCACGGATCTTCCCTTTCAGGGTGGTCGGCTCTTTGGGGCACAATTGGATGAAATCATTAAGGATTTCACCGGGGGAGAAGAGT
Source organism: Glandirana rugosa (assembly GCA_018402905.1). Lineage (NCBI taxonomy): Eukaryota > Metazoa > Chordata > Amphibia > Anura > Ranidae > Glandirana > Glandirana rugosa. Next base: position 194,174 of record BLSH010084867.1, on the reverse strand, counting down.
ACCTTTCTCCCGGAGCCCAGGCGGCGGGGATTCCGCCGTAAGCAGGGTCCTGCATCTTCGGGTCAGAAGCGTTTTTTTTTTCGTGCAGCGGGCAAGGGCTCAAGGCCCAGCAAGTCTGCCTCCCGGTCCGGTAAGCGGCCCTGGCAGCGCAAGAACGAAAAGACGGAGGAAAAGTCTGGGTGGGGGACCAACTTCTGGGGTTCGCAGACAGGTGGACTGCCCGCATTTCCGACCGGTGAGTGCAGGAAGTCGTGTCCTCCGGATACAGGATAGAGTTCAGCACTCTACCCCCAGACAGGTTCTTCCCATCGAACTTGAGACTCTCCTAGGGGCTGTTCAGACGCTCTCCGAACAAGGGGTGATTGTGCCGGTACCTCCGCTGGAAAGGTTCCAGGGCTTCTATTCAAACCTCTTTGTGGTGCCCAAGAAGGGTGGGGTTAGGCCAGTTTTGGACCTAAAAGCGCTAAACCACTGAAGGCGTGAAAATTCAGAATGGAATCTGTCCGTTCCGTCGTGGCCGCCCTGCACCAAGGGGACTTCATGGCATCTCTGGATATCAGGGACACGTATCTCCGTGTTCCCATTTGTCTCCAGCAAGAGCGCTTTCTGTGCTTTGCGGTGGGGGATCTACATTACCAATTTGTGGCACTTCCCTTCGGTCTGGCCTCGGCTCCTTGGGTATTCACCAAGCTGGTGGCTCCGGTGCTGGCGCTATTGAGGCAGAGAGGCATTGCGGTGGTAGCATACCTTGACGACTTACTCCTGCGAGCGGAGTCGGCTTCGGCCCTGGAGGAGAATGTGGCATTCACCATGGCCTCGTTGAGAGACTTCGGCTGGCTGATCAACCTGCAGAAGTAGACGTTGACCCCGTCCTGTCGACTGGAATATCTGGGTCTGATTCTGGACACAGAGCAGGCGAAGGTGTTCTTGCCTCCGGCCAAGTTGCGGACACTGCAAGCAGCGGTGCGAACCCTGCTGTCACGCCAGTGGTCCTCCTTATGGTTCTGTATGCGGGTGTTGGGGCTCGTGGTCTCGGCCTTCGAGGCGATACCTTATGCCCAGAGTTACTCGGCTCCTACAGCGAGCGATTCTGTCACGGTGGGACAAGTCTCCGTTGTCCCTTTACCAGCTGATCAGATTGGATCATCAGACCAGAGGATCGTTGACCTGGTGGCTGAATTGGTTGATAGTCACGACGGACTCCAGCCTATCGGGCTGGGGGGGGTCCTGGGGCAGCTATCTGCTCAGGGCCATTGGTCGGCGCAGGAATCTCGCCGTCCGATAAATGTGCTGGAGCTGAGTGCAATCAGGCTCTGCCTCTCCCACTGAACGGTAAGGCTGCGCGCCCTCCCGGTTCGGGTTCAGTCGGACAACGCCATGGCGGTGGCGTACGTGAACCATCAGGGCAGAACGAGGAGCTCGGCAGCAGCTCACATTCTGAATTGGGCAGAACTTCACGTGGCGGCAATCTCCGCCATTTACATTACGGGCGTAGAAAATTGGCAGGCAGACTTTCTCAGTCGCCAGACACTGGATCAGGGGGAATGGTCCCTACATCCAGAGGTGTTCCGTCAGATTTGCCACAGCTGGGGCACGCCAGATGTGGACCTTTTGGCATCCAGGTTCAATCACAAGGTGCAGACCTTCGTGTGCAGAACAAGGGATCAGTTGGTGGCCACCACGGACACGTTGGTAGCGCCTTGGGGTCGGTACCGGCTCCTGTACGCCTTCCCTCCTCTCAAGCTTCTACCACGGCTACTGCGCAGGGTAGAAGCGGAGGGGATCCCGACAATCCTGGTAGCTCCGGATTGGCCTCGGCGCCCTTGGTACGCTGACGTGGTGCGGATGGTGACAGATGTCCTCTGGCATCTTCCGCTACGCGAAGATCTGCTGTCACAGGGAACCATCCTGCACCCTGCTTTACCCTCGCTGGCTTTGATGGCTTGGTTATTGAGTCCCAGGTGTTGAGGGATAGGGGTGTCTCTGACTCCGTGATCCCTACCATGCTTAAGGCGCGCAAGTGTACTTCGCGCAAGATATATCATTGCACCTGGAAGGCCTATATTGACATTATGTCCCGGGTGCTGGCCTTCTTGCAGCAAGGCCTGGATAACAAATTGGCATCGAGTACACTCAAGGGTCAGATTTCGGCTCTGGCGAATCTTTTTCAACGCCCTTTAGCTCCACATTTGTTTATACATACAATTGTACAGGGTGTACACCATGTGGATCCTCAGGTGCGGTTGCCTTTGGCGCCGTGGGATTTAAATTTGGTACTTTCTGTACTGCAGAAACCGCCATATGAGAAAATCAGGGATATTCCCTTACAATTGCTGTCACAAAAGGTGGCTCTCTTGGTGGCCATTACATCCGCTAGGCGGGTGTCTGAGTTGGCGGCATTGTCATGTAGGTCTCCCTACTTGGTCCTTTGTAAGGATTAGGCGGTCCTGCGACCTTCACCTTCGTTCATACCGAAGGTGGTTTCCGCTTTTCACATTAATGAGGATATTGTTCTCCCTTCATTATGTCCGTACCCTTCACATCCCAAGGAGATTGAGTTGCATTCTCTGGATGTCGTGAGGGCTTTGCGGGTTTATTTGGCGGCTACAGCTTCTTTTCGGAAGTCTGATGTGTTTGTACTGACAGAAGGCCCGCGCAAAGGGTTGGCAGCCTCATCAGCCTCATCAGCTACTGTCTCCCGTTGGATCAGACAGACCGTGACCCATGCGTATACTGTTCGGGGCAAAGTCCCCCCTTTTCCAGTCATGGCTCATTCCACCAGGGCAGTAAGCACTTCCTGGGCTTTCAGACACCAGGCTTCGGTGTCCCAGGTGTGCTAGGCGGCTACTTGGGCCTTGGTGCACACTTTTCTTAAGTTTTACAAAGTTGATGTGTCAGCATCCGCGGATGCTGCTTTTGGCCGTAAAGTTTTACAGGCGGCATTGTAGGCGCGGCTGGCGCCTCCTGAGGGGATTCTGTTGGGTACAGTTGTTATTGTTTACCCACCCCTCTTGAATGACACTGCTTTGGGACATCCCCACTTGTCAATGAAGGGCTGCGTCTGTCAGTGAACATAGGAGAAAATAGGATTTTATTAAGAAATTTCCGTAAAATCCTTTTCTCTGAGTTCACTGACAGACGCAGCACCCACCCCTCTGTGTTGCGTTTGTACGGCTTGTTACGAACTGATATGCTATGCAGAACTGGGGGGTTATATGCTGGAGTGAGGACGGCCCCCTGGGAGGGGTCAGCTTGCTTTTTTTCTATTTGCTTAGTCCACTCCTAGTAGGATGTGCATAAACCCCACTTGTCAATGAAGGGCTGCGTCTGTCAGTGAACTCAGAGAAAAGGATTTTTTTTGTAAGTTCTTAACCATTCCAGGTCCGCGCTATTGCCGAAGTACGGCTCCAGCGTGGGCCTGAAATGCCCGGAGGACGTCCATGGACGTCCTCCACTGCGCACGCTCCAGGCGCGCCCCCTGGCGGCAGCGGCGGCGCGAGCTTGCCCGTGGGTCGGGCGGACTCTATGTCCGCCCGAGACCCGGCGATCTCTTTTGGGAGCCTCAGAACGGGGAACCGTCGTTGTAAACACGGCGGTTCCCCGTTCTGTGACGGGACATAACAGATCTACTGATCCCTGTCACTGGGATCAGTTAGATCTGTTATGTCCCAGCCAGCCCTGCCCCCCCCCCCCACAGTTAGAACACACCCAGGGAACATATTTAACCCCTTCACTGCCCCCTGCTGGTTAACCCCTTCACTGCCAATGACATTTATACAGTAATCAGTGGACATTTAAATTTCTGATCGCTGTATAAATGTCATTGGTCCCAAAAAAGTGTCAAAAATGTCCGACATTTCCGCCCCAATATTGCAGTCCCGATAAAAATCTCAGATCGCCGCCGTTACTAGTAAAAAAAAAAAAAATAATAATAAAAACGCCATAAATCAATTCCCAGTTTGTAGACGCGATAACTTTTGCACAAACCAATCAATATACGCCGATTGCGATTTTTTTTTTTTTACCAAAAAATATGTAGAAGAATATATATCGGCCTAAACTGATGAATAATTTTTTTAATGGATTTGTACTTTAGCAAAAAGTAAAAAATATTGTTCTTTTTTGCAAAATTGTCGCTCATTTTTTGTTTATAGCTGCGATCAGAAATGACGCAGAGGGGATCAAATACCACCAAAAGAAAGCTCTATTTGTGGGGAAAAAAAGGACGCAAATTTTATTTGGGTACAACGCCGCGTGACCGCGCAATTGTCATTCAAAATGCGACAGCGCTGAAAGCCAAAAATTGGTCTGGGCAGGAGGGGGGTTTAAGGGCCCAGTAAGGAAGGGGTTAATAAAAATCCTATTTTTCAACTCCCTCCAAAATTTTTCTATGGGGTTTAGATCTGGAGACTGGCTACTCCAGGACCTTGAAATGCTTCTTACGAAGCCACTCCTTCATTGCCCGGGCGGTGTGTTTTGGGATCATTGTCATGCTGGAAGACCCAGCCACGTTTCATCTTCAATGCCCTTGCTGATGGAAGGAGGTTTTTTACTCAAAATCTCACGATACATGGCCCCATTCATTCTTTCCTTTACACGGATCAGTCGCCCTGGTCCCTTTACAAAAAAACAGCCCCAAAGCATTATTTTTCCACCCCCATGCTTCACAAGTAGGTATGGTGTTCTCTGTATGCAACGCAGCATTCTTTCTCCTCCAAACACGACACAAGTTTTTACCAAAAAGTTCTATTTTGGTTTCATCTGACCATATGACATTCATTCTCCCAATACTCTTCTGGATCATCCAAATGCTCTCTAGCAAACTTCAGATGGGCCCGGACATGTACTGGCTTAAGCAGGGGGACATGTCTGGCACTGCAGGATGAGTCCCTGGCGGCGTAGTGTGTTACTGATGGTAGCCTTTGTTACGTTGGTCGCAGCTCCCTGCAGGTCATTCATTAGGTCCCCTTGTGTGGTTCTGGGATTTTTGCTCACTGTTCTTGTGATCATTTTGACCCCACGGGGTGAGATCTTGCATGGAGCCCCAGATCGAGGGAGATTATCAGTGGTCTTGTATGTCTTCCATTTTCTAATTTCTCCCACAGTTGATTTCTTAACACCAAGCTGCTTACCTATTGCAGATTCAGTCTTCCCAGCCTGGTGCAGGTCTACAATTTTGTTTCTGGTGTCCTTTGACAGCTCTTTGGTCTTGGCCATAGTGGAGTTTGGAGTCTGACTGTTTGAGGTTGTGGACAGGTGTATTTTATACTGAAAGTTAGTTCAAACAGGTGCCATTAATACAGGTAACGAGTAGAGGACAGAGGAGCCCCTTAAAGAATAAGTTACAGGTCTGTGAGAGCCAGAAATCTTCCTTTTTTTTGTAGGTGACCAAATACTTATTTTCTACCATAATTTGCAAATAAATTCTTTTAAAATCAGACAATGTGATTTTCTGGATTTTTTTTCTCATTCTTTCTCTCAGTTGAATTGCACCTATGATGAAAATTACAGGCCTCTCTCATTTTTTTAAGTGGGAGAACTTGCACAATTGGTGGCTGACTAAATACTTTTTTGCCCCACTGTAGAGGGGGCAAGAATAAATGTGTAAGAATGAATTCAATGAGCTGTGTAACATCCTCAGCAGTGTATTTGTGGTTTGGTGAAGATGATGAGAATCTTTGACATGCAGCCAATCCTTCCTTGTGAGGGATTTAACTGTACAGAGATTCTACATCCATAGTGACTAGAAGTGTATTAGGTGGAAATTGTTGTATACTGTTGAGCTTGTTAAGAAAATCTGTGGTGTCTTGCAGGAAACTTGCACTGTTCATGACTAACGGTTTTAACATATTTTCAACAAGACCTGAGATATGTTTAGCAAGTGTATTCATACCTGTAATGATGGGTCTGCCTGGATTTCCTGGTTTATGAATTTTGGGTAGCATGTAGAAGTCTCAAATTTCTGGATTATCCGGAATCGCATTGATAACTTCTGAATGTAGGTGACTTGGCATTGTTTTAATGAGACCTTTTAATTGCTTAGTAAAATCCTGGGCCGGATCATAGTCCAGTCTTTTTAGTAAGTAGTATTTGCCAGCTGCCTCTGGCCCTTTTGTATATATTTGTCTGTATTCTTCACAGCGACTGCTCCTCCTTTATTTGATGGTTATGGCCTGATTATTGCGCAGATCGTGTACAGCTCTTCGCTCAAGTTGTGAAAGGGTGTATAATATTTTCTTTTGCTGGGTAGTTATCAGGGATGTGATTTACAGCCTGAAGCTGTCAATATAGTTGTCCAATTTGGGGTTGCGTCCTTGTAGAGGTGTGCAGTTGCTGTTCTTTTTCTTTTTGTCGCCTCCTATTGTCCCTCGATTGCTTTCTTTACAGTGAAAGTATTCTTTGAGCCTTAGTCTCCTGAAGAATTCCTCCATATCTGACCACACCTGTAAATTGTCCAATTTGGTGGTTGGGCAGAATGTGAGAGCTGTTACTTCTGGTGCAGAAAGTCCATGATTTGACAAATTTATGATTCCAAGTTCCTCTGTTATATCCACGTTTTCAGGCAGGTCGGCAATTACACAAGGGATACCTAGGAATTCGGGATTGGGTACCAGTATCTTCCATATTGCTTGAGGTGATTGTAGCCGTATTAGTGCAATTATGCCAGAGAAAATTGAGTACTGTCCGTGATACTTTTTTTATTTGCACTAACATAAAAATTTTCAGGACAAGCTTTCGGGGTATCTCCCCTTCTTCAAGGTCCAAGCAGTACTGGATAAAAACAGTTTTAGCCAAATGTTAAAAAAAGAGAGAAGAAAAAAACAAAAAAAAAACTTCAGAGGGAAAGGAGAAAGAGGAAAAACAAACAAATACAAATCAATGTATAAGGCCATGGTAATGAAACTAGCTGCAGAGATGGTGAGATAAGACGGGCAGAGTTATAAATTGGGGAGGGGCGGGGGGGGGTGACAATCACAGAAAGGGTCGTAAAACTGTGGAATAATGAGTGAGAAAACCTATGTCCAAGTTTAAGCCGTTCTTTTTTGTGTCAAAAAGAAGAATCATTCTTAGCTCAAACGTTTACTTTCCTGCGTAGTTCTGAAATTCCCTTTAAGAACTAAAACATTGAGTTTTTCAATAGTGTGGTCCGGTTGTGAAAAATGATGTCCCACCGGTGTGCAGAAATCATCTTCTTTATGATTCTTGATGGAATGTCTGTGTAAATTCATCCTTGTTTGCAATTTCTGTCCTGTTTCCCCAACATAAGATCCTTTGTTGCACCTATTTTGAAATTCAAAAAAGTTAATTTCTCTGAAACTTGCCTACAGTCCAGAGTCCAACGCTTTTACTATCACAAATTGAGACTTCCTGATGATACAACCTTTCCAATTGTATCAGTATCTCGCCCAATTTATCAAACTAAAACAAAATCTCAAGGCCAGTTTCCAGTCGTGGGCACCAAAACGAAAATGGCTTGCATTTGATCAACTAAAGGTATCTCAATTAAACCAGCTAAGTATCTGATACATTGTCTATGCTTTCTGGATGTACTATGGCTTACAACACAAGAACACATCATTAAACCCAGCACCAACAGTCTAGCACAATTCTGCATCATTATTTGTATCTCTAGTTTACACAAATCAAACACTTCTTCTGGTACCAATAGTTTTTTCACATTTTGGGGTTGTGTTTGATATGTGCAAAGAGAGATCACACAAATACAAGTAAAACCTTTATTAAAGATAATGACATACAGGTGGTCCCCGGGTTACGGACTGAAGGTTTGTTCTTTCGAATTTGTAAGTCGGAACATTACCTTTTTTAAGTGTAACTCCAGCCAAAATAAATACAGTGGTGATTTTCTCTTCCTAGGGGTAGATTTCCTTTCACTTCCTGTTGTCACAGAGATGGGAAGTAAGATCAAATCCATCAAATGAGGATACAGACAGCACTAAAAACCTCACAGTGGCTCTAACCCCACACCATACAGTACTGTACTAGCCAAAACTGATAAATACAACTTAGACAGGTGTTTGCTTTAACATACTGTGTATTATTTATGTTTAACTGTGCATGTAGATGCAGATACAGGTAAACATTTTCAAACACTGTACAGTACAGTACAACCTTAAACAATCATGGTAGAGGATGATGGGCTTTTTGAAGAGGATGGGACTGCTATTATAGTCAGAATCTGACTCAGCTGCTGGAGTCACTTTCTTGAAGTAGGAATCAAGGGATGTTTGCACAGCGCTTTTCTTTATCTCATCATAAATACCCCATAGCATCTCAGGCCTTCAGAAACTGTACAGTAAACTTTGGTAAACCTCTCTGTATCAGGATCTTGCTCCTCTAACTTTGCCATTCATGCTTCTATGAGATGAAAAGCATCAGCTAACTATTTTGTACAAAAAATTTTCAATTTTGGAGTTTCTGGGTCCTGGTTTTCTTCCCTAAATGCTGTCATCTGCTGCTATAGTTCGATAAGGTCTTCATTGGTTAGTTCTTTGCCATGGGAGTCAAGTAACTCGATGATATCATTTTCACTGATGTCCAACTGCAGTTGATTACCAATGGCAACCACTGCTTGCCTGGTTTTGGCGATTTCTTCATCTGTAAACCCCAGAAATTCTTGTGTGAATTGGAGGCACAATTTGTTCTAAACTCCTCTCATATTTGTTTTTCACCTCATCCCAAGCATCAGCAATATTTTTAATGGCATTATAAATGTTATAATTCTTCCAAAACTCTTAGTGTCCTTGCATTATTTTGGGTAGCCCTGACAGCTTGTGAGAATGTCCTCTATAAATAATAGGCCTTAAAGGAGACTGACTCCTTGATCCATCGGTTGAAGCAATGATGTGGTGTTGGGCAAAAATTCCACATTTACATTAGGGTGCATGTCAGCTAAAGTATTTGGATGTCCAGGGGCATTGTCAAGGAGAAGAATTTTTAAGGGAATGTTTTCCCTCAAGCAATAACATTCAACAGCAGGAACAAAATGGTTCTTATACCAGTTTTCAAAGACTGTAACTGTAACCCAAGCCTTTGTATTTGCCCTCCAAATAACAGGACGAGATGCCTTAGTGACATTACGTAGTGCCCTGGGATTTAAGAAGTGATGCACTAGCAAAGGCTTGAGCTTTAAATCCCCAGATGCATTACTCCCAAGTAATATAGTCAGCCTGTCCTTTGATGCCTTATGCCCTGGTGCACATTTTTCCTCCTTTTGAAATGTAGGTCCTCTCTGGTATTTTTTTTTCCAAAACGAGCCAGTTTTGTCTACATTAAAAATTAGTTCTGGCAAATAACCTCCGTCGTTAATAATACCTTCCAATATCTTGGGAAAATCATTTGCAGCACTTACCTCTGCACTCGCTGCTTCACCTTGAACTTTTATGTTATGCAAATTAGCTCTTTCTTTAAAGCGATTGAACCAACCCCTACTTGCAACAAATTCTTCATTGAAATCGTCTTCACTTGCTGGATGGGCAGCTTGTAAATCTTTGAAAAGGTTTCAAGCCTTTTCTTGAACTAAAGAAAGACTGATGGGCATATTACGCTGATTTTGGTCTTCTATCCAAATTGTCAGCAGCCTTTCCATCTCAACAATTAAACCACTGTGTTGCTTGGTAATAATTGTAGAATGCATTGGGGTATGGCCTTTCATATGCTCCATTATTCTAACTTTATCTTTTATAATTGTTGTGATTGTTGACCGATTTGTAGCCTAATGCTCTGCCAATGGATGATGGTGTTTCACCTTTCTCTGATCTCTTTATTGTTTCCATGGTGATGGTTTTTCTTTTCTTTGCTGTATTACCAGCACTTGCATCGGATTTGTTTTTCGGAGGTGTCATTGCAGTTTAAAAACGAAAAATGTGGAGTGGAGTGCACTCTAGAAGTGAACAAGTAAAAGAAAAAAAGTGTAGCAGCCAGCCAATTTATTACCAATTCTTATAAAACAGGTACAGTACTGTATAAAAACACTCACTGTGGCAGAAAGATATAAGGCTCATCAGTTGGATACGCTTGCTTGTTGTGTGTCCTTAGCAGCAGCAGTGGTCCCTGACTCTCAGCAGCGTGGGATCCAGTACAAATACAGGGCTAAAAGAGAAGTATAGTTGCATTCAGGACCAAGCAGTATACATTCTAACTTCTGTACATTATACAATATTAAAAATGGTATAAAAACACTCATTGAATGGGAGCTCCGCATAGGCAGATGACATGAGCTCATGCTGGGACACAGGAACATACTGTACAGCAACACAGTCCTGCTATCATAGAAGGTGATGTAGATTACATGGCTTACTCCCAATGGTAGTGGGCACACAGTACAGTGCTCACCAGCTCCACAGGTTCCAGGGGCTTCTGGCTGTGCAGTGATGTTCCTGGCACTTCTGGGCAATCAGTCCTGTACGTGGGGTGTGCAGTACATGTAGTACTACAGTGTGGGTTGTGTCCAGTACTGTGAAATGGCTGCTCGGCCGTTCCCGGGACCAGCGTGGAGTGCAAGCAGCTGGCAGTGACGTCACGCTGCCTCCGTTCATAAGTAGGAGTCGTTCGCAACTCGGATGTTCGTAACTCGGGGACTGCCTGTATACAGATAAAGAAAATATAACAAGAATGCTAAAGTAAAGATGCTTTTTCACCATGGAGTCTCCCTGCTTTTATACAGCATGGCCGAACAGGTTCAGACGCATGTATGTTTTGCAAGGTCTGGTGTTAGACTAATTTATTCCAGTTTGGGCAGTGGTATTTAGACTTTTGTATAAGAAATCGACAACCCTCAAGCCAACTCTTTGCAATGTGACCCCTCAATGTCTTGGTCAGTTTACAATCACACATTCCTTTCACATGACTTAACTAAAAGTAACTAGACTTTGTCCTTTATAATCCTTAACCAAGGCTTGGAGACATTCCTAAATATTTGTGAGACCACTAGAGAACTTTATAATGTAATATGCTATTTCCATATCAGATTGTTAAGATTGGTGGGGTCCAAGAAAAGATAGTATTGGTTTACTATAATTTTTTGAAGAAGGAAGTTGGCTATGGGTCTTTTAGTGTGTCTGATTCCTAGAAGAGTTTTGTAATGGGTTGAGAGTAGAGAATAAAGGTGGATGGGTAGTTGCTGGTACCTGAAGCTCAGACCAGACCCTTTGGATGTATATATTGGGTTTTACCCAGATATGTATTTGCATGTACTAGAATGTAAGAAAAATGTGGCAATTGAAGTATTTGTGGCGCTAATATCAATTCCAGCTCTGTGTGTACATGAGGAAGCCAAGGAGGTTCGAGCTGCAAAAATCTTTGTGAGCTTGAGAGCATGCTATAGCGTCTCCTTGGCCATAAAATTGTCCATTCTGTCTCACACTTCTGCATAGATTGTTGGTTGTTCCAAGCCTTTGCGGTACTTTGGTAGTTGATAATTTTTCTAGTAAATAAGCACATTAACTTTGCGTCCTTTTTATATTTACAGAAAAAAGGAAAAACATATTTTGTGCTAGGCTAATGTATCAAGGACTGCTGCAGCACAATGATCTGAATACTGAACTGAAAAAAAAGTGTATATAAATGGTGTGCTGTTCCTTTAAATATGAAGTATATCTCAAGGTGCTCTCCAAAAATGAATAACCAAAAACCTCCTCAGAGGCAATGCAACACAAAGTACAAGTGGCAAAAAAAAAATTAAACCTACAATTCTCAGCATATGCAATAATATATGATATAAAATGAAATGTTCATATTCATAGTTGGTGAAAATAGTCCAATGAATGATGCGCCATAAAAGGTGCTCAGTGCTTATAGACCAATTATCACTATATAAAGTGCTCCAGTGCTTCAAACGTGCTCCTCAAGTTGAAAAAGGCAGCTTCTTACTAGACAAAACAAAGAAATGTCACTGCCCCCAGCTGTAACTGGCCTTCACAACAAGGAGCTCAAATTCAGCTTACGCATGTACCTGCAAATGTGTGTAACCAATCCCCTGTTTTTAAACGCATACTGTTGGACAGGTGAATTTGATTGGTCACAGGCTGGTCGGTAAGTTGAGCTTGGAATTATTTGGTTTTGTTTGATATGTCTGCCCTTCCAGAGCTCCTTCCTGTGGGAGCAGTGACATTTCTTTGTATTGTTGACTTTTCTGGTGTCACACTGGTACCCTAGCCGCCAGTCACCTGCCCCTCATCTATCCATTAAATTGCATGTGCTTCCATTGTGAAGACTCTTGTATAGAGACAGGTCTGTAGTACACAGGGAGCCTTGTCAGGGCCTGCAGCTTATGCATGCATTTGCAAATGTGTGTAACCAATCCCCTGTTTTTAAACGCATACTGTTAGACAGGTGAATTTGATTGGTCACCGGCTGGTAGTTAAGTTGAGCTTGGAATTCTTTGGTTTTGTTTGAAAAGCCTCTTACCAGATACAATGGATCTTGATTACAGAGATCAAATGGGCCTGCAATCAATTACAATAGAGTCTTCAGTAGTAAAGAACTCCTGCGTGCTCTCATATATTAAAAAACATGTCTGGGATTAGACCACTCATCAAAAATGCATGTACCACGCAGAAAGGGAGAAGCCTCGGTGTAAACCACTAAAATCACATGACATATAAACATTACACTTACAAGAAAGATGAAAATCATGAACAGGCTAACAAGCTGGCCATGGTGTCATGCATCTTCCCAGCTGCGATGACTTGACACGCAAGCTCCGTCCGATGCATTTTCCCAAAATTTCTGTCTTATGGGAGTTTTGGGGAAACGCGTCAGGCGGAGCTTGTGTGTGACGTCATCGTAGCCGGGAAGACGGATGACACTGCGGCTGGCTTGTTTGTTATCCCGATCATGATTTTCAGCTTTCTTGTAAGTGTAATTTTTATGTCCTGAATAAAGTTATTTTACTGGTTTACACTAGGAGGCTTCTCCCTTTCTTCATGGTACATGCGTGTTTGATGAGTGGTCTAATCCCAGATATGTTTTTGAATCTATGAGAGCGTCACAGCAGGAGTGCTTTACTATTGAAGATTCTATTGTGGAATTGCATGCAGGCCCATTTGATCTCTGTAATCTAGTTCCATTGTATCTGTTAAGAGGCCGCCTTTTTCAACTTGAGTACATTTGAAGCACTGGAGCGCTTTATATAGTGATAATTTGTCCATAAGGGCTGATCACCTTTTCTGGCACGCATTTATTGAACTATTTTCATCAACTATAAATATGAACTTTTCATTTTATATTCTTACATTTACTGAAAAGTGTGTGTATGTATATATTTATTTATTTATTTTTATTGCACTTGCACTTTGTGTTACATTGCCTCTTTGAGGAGGTTTTAGGTTATTCATTTTTGGAGAGCACCTTGAGAGATATTCAGTATTTAAAGGAACAGAGCACTATTGATATACACTCCCTTTTATATTTGCCTGCTCTTTAAATCACAGCTGATCATATAGCACTGCTTATAAAAGACCGAACAATATTAATTTGTGAAGATGAGACTGTGTGGGGAATGATCTCTAGTCAATCTAGTTGGAAATTATAATTTTGAGGGAAGAACCGTAGAAGGGCATAAAATCACTGAATATAAAGCAGAGTCAACATCCAATGGCTATTCAGTGGCACCATACCTCTCCTTCCTCTGCTTAGATCTAGGTCTTCCTCACAGTCTGTCTCTGATTACTATTCTAGTGGCATAGCAGTCTTCTGCTGTACCCTCCTTTACAAGAGGTTCTATTCGCTCATTGATACAGTATGCACAACCTTGTATTTAAAGGATTAGCCTCCTGTCTCCAATATTGGGTCTTTCAAAGCCCCTACAGCTTTTCACTACATCCTCTATTCAAGGTATTCCATTGTGCAGACTGGAAGCACCCCGAAGGCTCCTGTGCCTCACCTGAGATTTTCTTGGAACTGCTTCTCTTTGAGATCAAATTTGTTAATCAGTGGTCTATAGTCACTGTGGGGTTGATTTGCTTCTGCTTCTAACTTTAGCTTGTTCAATTAAGCTTTGCCAAGAAAATGGAAGCTGATTGATTTCTATCTTGAGCTGCACCAGATTGTGCACTCCCCAGTTTTAGTAAATAAACCCCTGTGGGTTTGCCAGTGATCCATCTAAACAAGCAAACCAATAGACCAGTAGGGGGCTTACTTACCTTTAAGGATAATCAACAGTTGGACTACCTTCTTAAAACAGAAGTTCACCTTTCATAACATATTACACCCATATTACCATTCATTCGTTATGAATGTACCAACAGCGCCTTTTCTCCCTCCCCTGCTGTGCCAGCTAGCGGGGGAAATGGTGCAATGCTTTACAGGCTCCTGCAAAAAAAAATTTTACCTGCAAAAGTATGCACATTTATTATTTTTTCTGAAAAGGTTAACTCATCCTTTTAATTCCACTTTTCTCTGACTGGTTCTGCCCTCCATTCTGCATTAGCTGTATCCTTAATCTGTCAAAACAGTGCCAGAATGGGTTAGATCTTTTGAAGGATTTCTCCACCGATGGGGTAGACCCCTCTCTAATAGGACGTGAAGGAGCAAAGGTCTGTAGACCTACACTTCAGTTGTGGTTGCTTGCTGTAAACCTCTAAACGTGTGTCCCATACAAGTCCTAAGTCTATTTAGATATGCAGATACTGTAACTGTACCTATGTAGCTAGGTATTTGAGGTAATCTGTCTCTTTGGTCCCACCCTTGTGTCCCAGGCATCTCCTCCAAGAGCTTCAGGAATGAGTACAATGAGGCCTATGCAGCCTGTTTTCCTGAAGCATTTAGCGTGAAGGTGCTCTACTAGTATTAAAAGTGGGAAGATGGTCATCAGGGGGTTTGACCCTCACGCATTCAGGTGCAGAATGTCCCTTTGGGCTTTCAGGCTGACCCCCATGCCTTCCTTCAGCTATTCACCCTCTACCCTCTTTTGCCAGTGCTCTTGCTCTACTCTAGTTCTGGTCAGCTTGACCTCTGGAGCCATTTTTTTTTTTTGCGCTTGTAAGGGTATTGGTGATATGTTACCTCTGTGCGGTCCCCTTCCTCCCGCCAGAGCAATGCACTGACCTGTCAGGTTTTCTGTTTCCAGCTGAAGCCGCCTTTGCCCTTACAGGGATATATATAAAACCTCAGTGTAACACTCACATACTGGGTATCTCTCAAAGCATTGTCTGTTTCTGGACTAGTGCCTGTACTGGCATACCAACTGTTGGAACACCCTGATGACCAAGTTTCTGTCTTGACAATCTTCTTTCAAAGATCCTTTTCCATTAGTTAATTCGTACCTTAATCCAAGGGGTTCTTCATGTGGCGTCTCCTGTGCGTTCCCCATTGCCACCATGGCACCTGTACTTGGTTCTTTGTCTTTCAGAAACCTCCCTTTAGGAATATTAGGGATATTCCCCTACTTATGCTATCCCAGAAATTCACCTTTTTGGTCGCCTTCACTTCTGCTCCTTATTTGATCTTGCACAGGGATAAGATGGTTCTCCGTCCATGTTCCTCCTTCCTTCTGAAGGTGGTGTCAGATTTTCTCCTAAATGTAGATTATTTTCCTGTCCTCCTTAGGTGGGTCCACGTCCTTCACACCCTATGGAGGTTGCGCTGCACTCCTTGCATGTGGTACAGGCGGTTCGTATATACCGGTCTGCTACAGCTTCCTTCCAGAGGTTGGCTTATTTTTCTAATCGCAGAAGGCCCATGGAAAAGCCTGGCGGTCTCCTCTGCCACTATTTTCTGTTAGGTTTGGCAGATGATTGTTCAGGCGTATACCATTAAAGAGGAAGTAAACTTCCTCTTATAACCTTTACCAATAGGTAAGCCTATAATAAGGCTTACCTATAGGTAGTGAAAATATCTCCTGAACGTGTACCGTTTAGGAGATCTTTACATTACATGCAGCTAGTGACCTCACTGGTGCATGTGCTCTGAATAAACGTTTAGGAAAACATCTCCTAAACGTGTACAGTTTAGGAGATATTTACATTACATGCAGCACATATTAGAAAACCCAGAAGAAACTGTGGGCAAAATGTCAGCCATATCAGCGGTGTGCCGGCACCTAAGGTATTTCATAATGAGCTAGTATGCAATGCATACTAGCTCATTGTGCCTTTGTCTTACAGGGTCTTTTTTTTTTTTTTTTTTTTGATGCGAGTTTACAACCTCTTTAAGGACCAGGCTCCCCTCTGACCTGTTGTGGCGCACACTATCAGGGCGATTAGTGCCTCTTGGGCCTCAGGCATCTGTGTCTCAGGTTTTCAGGGTGGTTACTTGGTAGTCTGTGTGCAATTTCACCAACATTTACAAAGTTGATGTGGTTACAACTTCAGTTATTTGTTTTGGTCGCAAGAATTTGTAGACCACTGTTTGCTTTTGTCTTTTGCCCACGCCTTGTTGAGGCACTGCTTTGTGACATCCCTATGGTTGAGAATCAGAAGAGCTGTGTCCACCAAGGAACGCAAGAGAAAACTGAATTTTTTTTTTCTTTCTCATCATAAAATCCCCTTTTCTAAGTTCATTGATGGACACAGCACCCACCCCGCTATTTTGAGTCTTTCTTGTACTATTATGTGACTAACTGGCTTGCCTATAGCAGAGAGGGGGGTTTATACCAGCTTGGACTTTCCATTGGCGATACTGTGTTCTTTTCTGCCTAGTGTCCTACTCCTGTAAGTGGCGCTATAAAACCCTATGGAATCAGAAGAGCTGCATCAGTCAGTGAACACAGAAGGATTTTACAGAGTAGCACACAAATACTGTTCTTGGAGTCCATAACAGCAGGGGTCCCCAACCCTGGGGCCGCGGCCCGATGCCAAGCCGTAGCCTCTCTGCACTTGGGCCGCGAAGGCTGCTCTGTCACATGTGCGGCACGGAGCAGAGAGATGATATCTATCTCTGCTCTTCCGCCCTCACAGCGGGGCAGCTGCAATGTCGGAGGGGAGCAGAGAGATTACATCTCTCCCTGCCCGCCCTGCTTCTCCGCTCTTCCGCCCTCACAGCGGGGCAGCTTCAATGTCGGAGGTGCGGCGGGAAGCAGACATCATCTCTCACTGCTCTCCTAGAAGTCTTGATAGAACACTTGCTATGTCAGAGGTGCATCCAACTCTACTGCCCTCAATCGTAACCCACCACTGCACAGAGGCCTGCCACCAATGCAGTGACAATCCACATCTGGTGGCAAGTGACAATCCACATCAGGTGGCAGGCAGCGTGGCAAGTGACAGCCCACATCTGGTGGCAAGTGACAAGTTGCATCTGGTGGCTGGCGACATGGCAAGCGACAATACACATCTGATGGCAGGCAGCGTGGCAAGTGATGAGCTGCATCTGGTGGCAGGCAACGATGGCAGGTGACAATCCACATCTGGTGGCAGGCAGCGTGGCAGGTGGCAGACGACGTGGCAAGTGACGAGCTGCATCTGGTGGCAAGTGACACGCTCAGGGCTCCCACGGATTCTGCATTATGGTGAGCTGAACTATTACATTTTATATTACAACGTAATAAAAGAAATAATGTGCTTCAATCAACCTGACACCTTATCAACTGCGGCGCCCTGATGATTGAAGCGTCAACACCAGCCATTGCCCCGACAAATTGCCCGTAAAAAATCGCATAACCCCCCCCATGAATCCCCACCCCCCGGGCCTTGGCACAATTTTCTTCCACGCTGCCGGTCCTTGGTGCCAAAAAGGTTGGGGACCACTGCATTACAGGACACTGATCCCACGCCTCTGTGATTATGATCATGCTCTTGGTATTGCTTATTACAAACTGAGGCATGTAGGTGGAGGATGGTTAATTCTAGGCTATCCTACAAATTTTTTGTTTGCCAATGTCTTATCCAACAATTTAAGATCAATTCCAGGTATAGGTATGTTATACATAGCTACATTGGTCCACCTTGGACCAATGTAACTATGCATATACCGTACCTGACCAATGCCCCTGGAAGCTGGAAATCACTTAAGTAGACTGTGTGGCTCCAGTGACCTTCCCTTGCTTCCGAGCTCCATGCTGAGTGGTTGCCCTGCTGCATTCTAAGTATAGGAGGCTAGACCAGTTGTAACAATGTATAAAAATCCGTACCTGGAATTGTTTTTTGCAAGTTATAAAAGTTATTAATTTTTACAAAGGGTTTGTGTTTTATATTTAGTAGAAGTGTTTTATATATCGCAGTCATAAAAAATTAAATACAAATATTACAAAGTGCATAATATAAAGTGCTGGTGACAAATTAATACTATAATTTCATTAAAATAAAAAGTGCTTGTGCGCCGTAATATTTGTATTTAATATCAATGAGGTTGTAGCACCTTGTGGACAGCAGCTGCAATACCATTTAGGCCCCATACATACGGATGTTTTTTACAGCTGTGTTTTTGAGTATTTTTTGCAGCCCTCCATGTTATTCAATGGCCCCATACAAACGCTGAAGTATTTGAGCTGTAGATAACGTCGGCGTTTGTGAGCTTAAAGCAGAACCCACGGCCAGCGTGTTCTGAAGCTGCAGCGTTAGAGCATTTTCGCCGCTGAGCCGGCATAACGCACATTAACGCCATAGTGACGTTAACCAGCGTTTTTAGCGCTGGCGATTCCAGATTCAAATATAGCAGAGGGATGTCTTTTCAAGCAAAACGCGACAAAGCGCTGACGATCAATAACGTGCATTAACACCAATGCAAAACGCCAATGAAATTGTGTTTCTGTCGCCGATTTTTCTCCTGACATCGGTCCTGACGTTACAACTCGTTTTGTTAATACGCCTGTGTGTATGAGGCTTTAGTATTAATTATTAGTCACCAGCACTTTATCTACATAGCGTGAGTATTTATTATTGTTTACAAAAAATAGGCTGCAATTACATTGTAGGTGTATTGTAAAATGTACAAAAGTATTGTAAGATTTTTTTTTTTTTTAATTACTCTATATCAGGGGTGGCGAACACGCAGCTCTCAAGCCGCACGCGGCTCCCGGACAAAATGAATGCGGCTCTTTGCCTCTTATCATATTTTGTATATACTGTGGCTCTTTGCCAAGTTTCATGTTTCTCTTATTTTCTCAAATTCATTTTCAGGGCGATCTCAGGCGGCTTGCATTGACTTCTATGATAGAAGTCTCCTCGCAAGCCGCCTTGAGATCGCCTCGAGCGCCGCATCGCGCCGTTTCGCGCCAATAATAAAACCAATAATATGATTTTAATTATGTGTTTTTGTGTGAGTGTTTGTCTGTTTTGGCAGGTCACTGTGTGGTGTGGCTCTCTGACTCTCACAGTTTAAAATTTTGGCTCTTTGTGTCTAACTTGTTCACCACCCCTGCTCTATATGAACTATTCTAGCGGAACTTTTTTTTTTTTTTTTTTCAGAAAATAAATGGTTTGATTGTTGTTTGCTGTATTTTTAAGTTTTGTATTGGCTGTTTTTGGTTGATGTAAAAATGAGAATGCAGTAGAGCAGAAACCACAGCAGAGAACACTCTCCTTATCCATTTCAAATAAATGAATATGCATTAAAAGTGAACTTTGCTGTAAAGAAACTGTTTTTTTGTAGTCGTGTATGTGCCTATTTCTATAAATGTATGTCTTACAAGCATGTCACTTTTCATCTTACTAGGAAGGTAAAGTTATCAAAAAGTCAAGTGGGTTCTCTGGTAAAGGTTTTAAATTTGATGAAACAGAGCAAGCTTTGGCCAATGAGCGGAAAAAACTTCAAAAGGCTGCACTTGGTCTTCAGGATTCAGATGATGAAGACACAGCTCTTGATGTAAGTAAACTCCATTGACCTTCCATGGTTTTCCTTAAATTATATATAATTAAGGTTCTTTAAAAAAAATGTAAACACAAAAAGGAACACTACACGTGTACACCCAAGTTGAGCTATATGCATACTGCTGGCCTCGGTTGATTTCTCCTATTTTCTGGGCCCTTTGATATTGGCCACTATTGCTATCTGAACACCCACTGTTTAAAGGCTAAGTTCACCTTTTGCTGGTAAAAAATGTGCATTTATAGAAAAACAAATTTCTAGGGAGCCTGCAGATTATTGCACCCACGATCAACAGTACTTGTAGTCTATTAATTCACAGGAAACTGTGAATGAATGCCGTAGTTGTATGGGTAGAGCCCCGCATGGTCACAGTGTATTCAATTTTTGACAGTGGGTGTGGGGAGAGGATCCCCCACCCATTGTCACCTTTGTAATGTGTTCCAAAAGTGAACTTATCCTTTAATATTTCGGTAAACATGATGCAAAGTTAATTTCCCTATTATAATTAGAATTATAAGTTGGTCTGTAATAAAACCAGATACAGTAATCTAGGGTTGTAGTTTGCAAGCATCCTAAACTGTCAAAGCATACCTATTTGTTCATATTCTGGCTCCCCAGATTTCCGAAGTTCATATGCAAGGGCTTTCTGAATAGGGAAAAGGCTCCCGTATGGCAGTCCTTGGACCTAATGCTTTGTTTCTTAGCCACCAAGATTTTGAAAGTCTTGGTCTTTTGCAGAGTTTAATTGTTATGCGGGTATAGAAACATAGAAACATAGAAAAGTGACGGCAGAAAAAGACTGAGTAGTCCATCGAGTCTGCCCCTTTTTATTTATTTATTTTTTATTTATTTTTTTATTTTTTTTTTTACATTAACCTTGTTGTCTGACTATGGATTTATGTTTATCCCAAGCATGTTTGAAGCCATTTACTGTTGACTGTCTCACAACCTCTGTTGGTAGCTTATTCCAATCATCAACCACCCTTTCAGTAAAATAATACTTTCTAAGATTAGTTTTGAACTTCCCCCCAGTTAGTTTGAGGTCATGCCCTGGCAGGTCCTAGGTTAGTTACTCATCCTTGGCCTGCTAATTCCACTCTGCACTGTCCAGCCTGGCTCAGCTTTGCAAATAAAGAAATAAATGAGGGTTCATCTAACGAGTCTATATACAACAAGGAATGATAAATAACCCTGCACCCTTACGACTAAAGCACCAGGAACAAGCAGGCAGCATTGACTGTAGATATTCAGTAATTATGGCGATAAATCGGAGTTCCACCTAAAAATACAACTTCCGCTGGTCGGATTCCTGCCCCCCCAGGTGTCACTTTTGGCACCTTTCGAGGGGGAGGAGGAAGAGGACACCTGTTTAGACATGTGCCCTTTTACACACATCCGGGAGCTCTGGCCGACGTCCGCGGCAGTCAGCAGCTGGGCTCCCTCCTCAGCCGCCAATGAGAGAGCGTAGCGACGGTTCGCGCATGCGCAGTAGGGACCCGACTGTGAAGCCTAGCGGCTACACGTCTGGGTTCCCTTACCCTCGATGGCGGCGGTGCCGACATCGCTGGATTCCTTGACAGGCAAGTATCCTCAAGTTAAACCTCAGCAGTTACTGTATGTGTAGCTGCTGACTTTTAATTTTTAAATGGGCGGTGGACCTCCTCTTTAAAGAGTACTTGGGGTAGAGTATTTGTAAACAGTACTTGGGGTAAACCGTAAAGTATCTGTTAACACTGCTGAGTTTGCAATGGTTACAGAGACTAAGAGCCCTTCCGTACTTAAAAGTAAATGCACAATTTGATAATGTAGGGCAAAGAACCAGGTTGCATCTCTTCCCAGGAGCATATATCAAGTTTTATTTCAGGCCTCTGCTACTCTGTTCAACCACCAGGAATGAAGAAAATACCTGGTACTCCTGAGTTTGGAGGATAATATGATTTACTCCTTTTTCCCATGTAGCAGTATTGGTGCCTAGTAATTGGCCCAAATGGTGGTGAATGGGTTCTGAGCCCTTTGTAAGCTGCATGCTATACTTTGTAATGACCTTAAAGTGACTCTGTTGCTTTGTCCTGCATAGTCAAAGCAAACGTTCACTATACGAGTATGTTTTGCTTTATTTCAGGCTTGATGGTTTAGTTAGGTCCAGGTTCTCAAAATCTTGTAATGGAAACTTTGTTACATGTTTGAGACGATCAAATGCACACACCTTGCAAACAGTGCCTGCATAATCCATCAGAAGCTATCTGCAGCACCATGTCATCACTGAATACTAAAGCAAATTTGGACACTTTTTTAGTATAGAGTAATAAGAGGTTTTGCTACATTTTTATTGGGATCTCTGCATGAGCTCCATTTTAAACTAAACCTGTTGTGAAAGAAATATGAAGATAAGCATTGTAGATGACCTTCTGAAAATGTTAGTTGCATGGCTGTTATGCTGACAAATTGGCTTCAGTACTTTTACCTACTGATCCAATTAAAATCTTGTTTAGTCTTGTCAGTCCATGCAAACCATTTATGCTAAGCTCTCAGAATTGAATGGGATTTCTGTTATTGATTACTTCCTATACCGAATTTCCTTTGTTTCTTAGCAATATATCTGTGCACCCTTAGGATGGCCATACAATATTCGAAGTGTTAGTCGGCAGGCTGAAGGTACCAAGTTGATCAACAGCCAGCCTGACAAATTTGCTTGTAATTGTCGCCGCTAGCGATAATCACTGGCTTTCACGCGCACTCCCCTCCCACCCATGGGAGAAGACTCGGCAGGAGGGATTCCCCTTTCAAAACACTCTGTGTTAATGGGAGAATCGTGTAAATTTGTGTTGCTGGAAAAAATTCACACCGTCTATGGACACACACAAAACATGTCATAAGTAAATTATTTTTTTGTTCCTGTTAAATTTCAGATTGATGAGCAGATCGAAACCATGTTCAATTCTAAGAAGAGAGTAAAAGACATGGCGGGGCCAGGTGTACAAGGAGGAGCAGTTGGGGCTGCAGGTGCGTCCGCTGGTTCTGGAGGATCTTCTGCTTCGGCTAGTGCTGGTGCCCCCACTGCTGGAAATGCAGAGAAGCTGGAGATTGCAAAACGTTTGGCTAAAAAGCTCAGCGTGAACAAAAACCTTGGCGCAGAAGCCCAGGTTTGTTTCATATAGAGGGGAAATATGTTTTTTTTTCTGGTTAGCATGTTCATATTCTGTTTTTGTCATATCTGTCAGAACTCATTCTAACCCTTTCTGTTGCCTCAGGATGTAATGCAACAGGCCACCAATGCTATTCTCAGGGGGGGAACTATTATGGCCCCAATAGTTTCTGCAAAAACTATTGCAGAGCAGCTGGCTGAAAAGATCAATGCAAAACTTAACTACGTCCCAGTTGACAAACTAGAAGAGGAGAAGCAGGAAGCTGGTGCTAATGAATCCTTCAAGCGATATGAAGAAGAATTGGAGATTAACGATTTCCCTCAGGTAAAAGCATCAAACTGCTGTAATTTTAACCCCTTCCCAACTGCACTATAGCCGAATAACAGCTACAGTGCAGTTGCACATTTCCAGGAGGGTGTTTATTGATGTTCTCCCATTATTGCGCTTCCCACGCGCCCTCTGCAGCACGCAATGGCAGGGATCTGTGATCACAGGTCGTGGTAAAGACCCATTCACAGTGGCTATTTACCACCACTCGACCAGTTATAGGCAGTCCTCTCCTCACGCTGCATGAGAGGAGAGCCAGTAATCCGCAATCCACACAGGGGACATTTACACTGCTAATTATCAGTGCAGCCTCATCATCGCAGATCAGTGAAAGAGAGAAATTACTTATTCACTCAATTTTATAACAGAAACAAGGAAAAAAATATTTTCATAGTTTTCAGACTTTTTTCGTTTAGCAAAAAATAAAAAACCCAGTGGTGATTAAATACCACCAAAAGAAAGCTCTATCTTTCTCAAAAAACAAACTTTGTTTGGGTAGTGTTGCATGACCGCGCAATTGTCATTCAGCACTGAAAGCTGATAATTGGCCTGGACAGGAAGAGGGTGAAAGTGCCCAGTAGGCAAGTGGTTAAGCAACCTCTCTCCTTCACTGACTGCTGTATTTCTAAATAGTCATTCAGTTGCAAGGAATCTTTTAGTACAAGTGTTTTTTTCAGATGTCGAAGAACAGGGCATTCCATAACCTGAACATAAACATATGTATGTTAAAGCAGAACTGAACCTCCATATTTTTTTTTAAAAAATGGCCTCGGGAGCTTTATGCCATAATGCACTAGTATGCACCACCAGGATGTCACATTGCACATGTGTGCACAGAAGTCACATCACAGTACAGAGTGGTGCTGGAATCATATGGTTGGTAAGTGGTTGGACAGGTTTGTAGAGTGTCTTTCACACCCCAGTAACACCTCTGATTGTTGGTTGGAAGGATCCCTTCACATTCTTTTAGTACTGATGTTCTTGTACAATAATCCTTGACTACACACCCCTCCCTTCCTCTACTCCTATTTATGCAGGTGTTGTCAAGCACCCTATCCCCTCACATAAATGGTTATCTTGTTGCAAGGTTAGTTATCTGATAAAGCAACCTCTTTTCATTTCATGGATTTCCTTTTATATGAAGTCAAGGGTTAAGTGTGTTAGACCTGAGCTTTCTGCGGTTGAATGACTTACTTTTAGACATGCTACATCTGCTCCAACTCCCTTTTCCTGAATTTAAGATTTAGGAATGCTATGCCTAAGCCTTTGGCTGAACACCTGGTTTTCTTTTTGTCATGGTGTGCCAAGTCAAACTTCTCCCAGGGTTTGGTTTTAAATGAGGCTTGGCCCAGTAGAAGTTTTTCTTGTAGACCACGTTCGCTATTAGTCTAGATTTGTTCCTCATTTCAATAGTTTTCTACCCATTTTTTTGGTAGCTGTTTAGTTCTCCAGTTTTGGCTGGTAATGGCCCATTGTTCCTTCAGGTAGCAGTTTCCCCTTAGCGGTGATTCTCTGTCCTGGTCAAGATTGATCCAGATGCCCTCCCCTTGGTTGCGGCAATTATGCTGTTTTTTCATGTCCCCTTTTTTTCCTGCTTTTTGCCTTGATTCAGATGTTGATTTCTTCATATACTCTGTTGTGAATAGTCTCCACATCTGTTGGTCCTATCAGTGGCTGTTAACTACCCTTCAGTTGAACTGCTTTTGAATGTCCCAACTATTCCAGAATCCCTGTATGCCACAGTGGATGATAAAGAAAAATCCCTGTACATACTATAAAATCTTATCTTGTAAGGGACACAGGCAAGCTTATTCATACCCCATGGGTTATAGGCTCACATCTTCAGGTGATTGGACACTGGCAAGCTTTTGAGGTCATGCCCTCTGGCACTCCTCCCCTATAATCCTACCCTACTCAGAGAGTCATTTTTTTGTTTGTGTCTGTAGGTAATGGACCTCTTCTCCTTCCCAGAGAAACTGGTTTCACTATTTTATTTGTTATCTTTATTTTTATTTTATTTTCAAATTCTTCAGTCAATCCTCACTGTCAAATGCCTACACAAAGGCAGTATATCCAGATTGATACAACCTCTGTTAAACCTTGGAAGATGTTTTCTGTGTAGATGCCCTGGAAAAGGTCATGAGACAAATATCCAGAATAGCTCTAATCTCCATCCATGTGCACAGAATCCTCTGGCTAAAGGTTTGGACAGAGAAGCTGCCTGTAAAAGGCGCCACACATATACGTATGCCTAGACCTCGGTTTCGTGAGGCACATGACCAGTACATCAGAGGTCACGGGTGGGAACGTTTTTTCAGAAGGTGTTAAAACCCCTATCCTCAGGTGCTTCTAGCTCCTCTAAATGCATAGCAGCTCCGTGCTCTGCCCAGGCTTCAACCCCAAAAGCTACGTTCAGCCCTTCCTTCCCGCACAAGGCTTGGCCTACAAATGCCAGCAAGCCCTCTCCAAAGCCCTCACTCCTATAAGTGGGGAACTTTTGTTGCAGTTTTCATTTCTCTTTCGTTCGTCGACAGGCACAGCGATTCTTAGGACTAAGTGGGTTATGCAGCCTCTTATTAGGAGTTAATAGGCAGTTCTAACAGAAAAAAGAACAGCAACAGACACAGCCCCTCCCAGGGGGCAGTCCCCACACCCAGCTCCTGCTAGCTCAGTTTTCTCTGCCTAGTGCAAGGAGTTAGACCTAGGCTCCCATGTTGGGATCTGTGGTGCATCTCTGGGCCACTTTCGGCTGTCCTAGATGAAGACTACAATCAAGTAGCCGCGCTGGGCGACAGGCTGGTTCTTGGATTCAGGTACTCTCCCCAGCCGGCCATCACGCGTTAGACCGGATGCCTCTCGCTGGGTCGACCGCGACAAACCCCGATCCGGACGGGGGGGCCCCGCGGGTTAAACGTCACGCCGGCGCACATAGTGCACCCAGGGCTGACCGCTCCCTCCGGCCTAGCCGGGAGTACGAAAGCTGTCCAGGTGGGATTCCCGCACCGCCCGACTAGATGGGGTAAGTACTCCCCCTGGCGGGTCCCCCCTCTGAAGTGTCAGGGTAGCCTGAGGGGTTCCCTCCCCTCATAGCAATCACCCCTCCGGTACCCCGCTGTCGTCCCCCCTTACCCCCCTCGGGGGCTCCCAGGGTGTGTGTGCATGTAGGGCCCTAGAGGTCCCCCCCCCCGCACCTCGTGCTGCGACGGTCGGATCGCTCGGTGGCCATTTTGCCGGGGTCCGGTCGCCATTTTCCTGTAGCTGGCCGCATGGTAGAGCCTGGGGAACGGCCAGCGGCCATTTTGGTGTAGCCACGTCATTGTTTTCTATGGGGTTCTGGCCTCTAGTGGTGCAGGGTGGCCATTTTCCTGTGGTCTCTGTACTTGATCTGGCCTGTGTGTGCCAGGGGGCGGTCCTGGTCGCACTGGCGCCGTTTTACCCCCCCTCCCCCTGCACGGCCGGATCTCCCTGGGCAGCAGCTATGGAACGGCAGTGGAGTAGGACAGAAGGCGAGCGGGGCAGCGACAGCGGCGGATAGCAGAGGCAAGCAGCTCTTCTCCGGGTCGAGTGGTGATTCCCTCCGGGGTGCCCCTTGTGACTAGCCTTGCTCAGCTGTGGGGGTGCAGTGGTCTCCTGGCTTTGGGCCTTATTTGGCGCCACCAGGGTGGGGACAGGATGGCAGCCGCTGCGGGTCCTTCCCTACCGGACCTCTGTGCCTGCAGCCAGCGCCTCAGGGACCCCGTCCCTTTATAGACGCCAGGTCGACAGTACAGGAGACGTTAGTTTCCCGAGATCCCTGATGCTCCTGATAGTGGGGATGAGTGCGAGGCGTCCGCGGCTGCGCATGAGAGGGCACTAGTAGGCGCTCTGATCACCTCAGAGCGTGAGACCCTGCAATTGGACGACCATCCGGGACCCCATCAGGGGGTACCCGGCCCCTTCGGGTCGCATAAGACTGGTCGGTATGGTTTGGGTCTTCCCATTTGTGGATTTTCTGTACCAGGTTGTTTATAGGGACTGGGCTCAGAGCCCCCCCCCTTTCCCAAACGTTTCGCTGTGCGCTATGCTGTTGGGGAGGAACTGTTGTAGATGTGGGCGTTGCC
>BLSH010084867.1:153023-166827 GCA_018402905.1 Glandirana rugosa | reverse complement strand
GTTGCCCCCCCCCCCCCCCCCCGTGTACTGCCTGAATAGGGCGACCACGATCCTGGTGGAGGGCACGCCGGCCTTTTTAGGGACCCAGTTGACGGGAAGACCGAAGCTTACGTCAGATCCCTGTTTGTTATGGCGGGATCAGACAGACAACCCATTGTGGCTTCTGCGCTGGTGTCACACACCACTCACTTTGTGGGGGGAGCTGTTATATAGCGAGGTGAGCAACACTCAGGTTCCTCCTGATTGCGTGGGTCTTGCTGATCAGCTTGTCCATGGGCTACGGTATCTGTGGGATGCGGCCCCCCCTGACGTCCAAGGCGTCCGTGGTCTCTGTGTGGCCTTGGCTGTAGTGCTGGTCGGCGGACCAGACTTCTAAAAAGGGCCCTGGCGGACTTGCCTTTTCCAGGGTGGGTGGCTCTTTGGACCTCCTTGGTTGGGATTACCAATGTCCTCACAGGGGGCAAGAGCACCTTTCTCCCGGAGACAAGGAGGATTGCGTCATCATCGCCCCCCACGCTCCTCGGGCAGGGTTCGCAGCCCGCTAAGGCCCGTAGGGGGATAGTAGCATCCCTGGCAGCGTAACAGTGCCAAGTCGGGGGAAGAGGCTTCCTCCGCACGTTGGGTTGCCTCCAACCGGCTCTCGGGTGAGATGGGGCCACGTCTCCTGGGGTTCACAGACCGGGGGTCCACCTGCATTTCGGACCACTGGGAAGAGATGGTCTCATCGGGATACTGAATAGAACTTCGTTCCCGCCCCTCAGATAGGCTATTTGCCTCCAACTTGCAGCTGCCTGCGGGCCCTATTTCAGGGCCGTACAGGACCTGTTTGGTCAGGGGTGGTCGTTCCCATTCCGCATGCGGAGCGTTCCCAAGGTTTTTTGCTCCAACCTTTTCGGGGTTCTGGAAAAGGATGGGGTTCTTCCCATCCTGGATCTGAGGGACCTCAACAGGTTTTCGGATGGAGTCTGTCTGCTCAGGGGTAGCGGCCCTGCACCAGGGCGTTTTTTTCCTGGCCTCCCCCGATATCAAGATGAATACCTGCACGTTCCCATCTGCGCCCAGCACCAGTGCTTCCTGCGCCTTGTGGCTTGAGAGGATCACTACCAGTTCGTAGCTCTCCCGTTTGGCCTGGCCTCGGGTCTTTGCCAAACTACTGGCCCTGCGGAGGCAGTGGGGCATCGCGGTGGTAGCGTGTCTGGAGGATTTTCTCTTGTGAGGGGAGTTGGCTCCAGTGCTCAGGGCCATTGTGACTTTCACCCTACTCACTCTGCACGAGTTCGGATGGGTGATCAATCGGGCCTCAATCCGGTTTTGCATGCAGGTTTTGGGCCTCATGGTGGCCTCCTTCGGGGCGGTTCCTTAGGCTCTAGGTCATACCCGTGTTTTGCAATGGGAGATTCTCCTGAGAGGGGACAGGTCCCCGTCTTCACTGGATCGGGTGATCAGAATGGATCACAGGGTGAGGGCATCGCTGCTCTGGTGGCTGCGGGCCCCGACTCTTCGCTCAGGGGGGGTTTTTTTTCCCCTTCGCTGGATGGTGATCACAACGGACGCCTGCCTTACCGGCTGGGGTGGAGTCCTGGGGCTGTTCTCAGCCCAGGGTCCGTGGTCTCCGGAGGAGCCTCCTCTCCCGATCAATGCCATGGAATTGCGGGCGATCTGGTGCTGCCTCTGCCATTGGACATCGAGGCTGCACAGGCGCCCTGCCCGGATTCAGTCTGACAATGCCACGGCTGTGGTATACGTGAATCACCAGGGCAGGACGAGAAGTTCGGCTGCGGCCTCGGAGGTAGCCCCCATTCTGCGGTGGACAAAAAGCCAAGTTCCAGCAATCTCTGCCGTTCACATACCGGGCGTGGGAAACTGGCAGGCGGACTATCTCAGTCAGCACCTGGACCAAGGAGAGTGGTCCCTGCACCCGGAGGAGTTTCATCAGATTTGTCTGAGGTGGGTTGCTCTGGACATGGACATGCTAGCGTCCCGTTTCAATCGGAAGGTGCAGACCTTCGCGAGCGGGACAAGGGATCCCTTGTCGGTCGCGGCGTCTGCTCTAGTAGCTCGGCGGGCTCTGTATTGACTCATCTTTGCCTTTTTCCCCTCTCAAGCTGCTTCCACGCCTTCTGCACAGAATGGAAGTGGAGGGCTTTCCTACCATTCTGGTAGCTCCAGATTGGCCAAGGCATCTTTGGTACACCAACGTAGTGCGAATGGTGGTGGATGTCCCCTGGCGACTCCTGCTTTGCAAGGATTTCTGTCCCTGGTGTCCATCTTGCACCCTGATTTACCCTCTCTGGCTTTAACGGCCTGGCTATTGAATCCCGTGTGTTGAGGGATCGAGGTGTCTCGGACTCGGTGATTCCTACCATGTTGAGGGTGCGTGGGGCCACCTCACGAAAGTTTGTCACCGCACCTGAAAGGCTTACGTTGCCTGGTGCAAGGCTGGGGGTGGAACCCTCATTCCTTCTCGGTGTCTCGCGTGCTGGCCTTCCTACAGAAGGGCCTCGACCAGCAACTGGTGTTAAGTACTTTCAAGGGTCGGGTTTCTGCTCTGGCGATCTTTTCCCAGCGTCCTTTGGCAACGCATCTGTTGATCCGTACCTTATGCAGGGGGCTTGGCACGTCATTCCCCAGGTACTTTCGCCTCCTCTCGGTCATTCAGAAGCCGCCACCTTTTGAGAATATCTGAGATATTCCTGCAATCGCTTTCACAGAAGGTGGTTTTCCTGGTGGCTATCACATCCGCTTGGCGGGTGTCCGAATTGGCGGCTCTATCTCATAGGTCTCCATATCTGGTCCTACAAGGGGATAGGGCGGCCTTGCGCCCTTCACTTTCCTTTTTTTACCGAAGGTGGTGTTATCCTTCCACATCTATAAGGGCATTGTCCTTCCTTCATTGCCCGCGCCCATCTCACCTTAGGGAGGTTGCTTTGCACTCCCTGGACGTTCGGGTCCTGCGGGTGTATCTGGCTACCACGGCCTCCTTCCAGAGGCCAGGTGCTCTCTTGATCGTGGTGGATGGTCCATGCACAGGGAGCCTCCTTTTCCGGTCATGGCTCACTCTACCAGGGTGTAAAGCACTTCCTGGGCTTTTCAACATCAGGCGTCTGTGTCTCAAGTGTACAAGGTGGCTACTTGGTCCTCTGTGCACACCTTCTCAACATTTTACAAGTTGATGTTTTTAGCATCCTCAGATGCTGCATTTGGCCGCAAGGTTTTGCAGGCGGCCGTGTGAGACACGTGCGTTTCCTCACTGAGGGTTCGGTTGGGTGTAGTTCTGTTGTTGTTCTGTTACCCACCCCTCATTTTTTGACACTGTTTTGGACGTCGCACTTAGTCCTAAGAATCGCTGTGCCTGTCGACGAACGAAAGAGAAAACGGGATTTTTTTGACTTACCGTAAAATCCCTTTCTCTGAGTTTGTCGACCGGCACAGCACCCACCCCTCTGATGTTGCACTGCTTGTTACGAACTGAGCTAGCAGGAGCTGGGTGTGGGGTTATCTGCCAGTGGGGACTGCCCCCTGGGAGGGGCTGTGTCTGTTGCTGGTTTTTTTTTCTGTTAGAACTGCCTATTCTGCCTAGTAACTCCTAATAAGAGGCAGCATAACCCACTTAGTCCTAAGAATCGTTGTGCCTGTCGACGAACTCAGAGAAAGGGATTTTACGGTAAGTCAAAAAAATCCCGTTTTCTCTGGGTCACAGACCATCCCAGGCCTTTGGGTTCAATCAGTGGTTTCAAAAGGTAGATAGAGTTCAGAACTCTGCCACCTCACTGCTTTTTTCAAATCGACCCAAAACTGTCCTAGGACAGTCAGATTTGCAAAATCTCCTGAACCACCTTTTGTTCCAGGGATCCATTGTATCCCTACCACCTGAAACAGGTTCTAGGAATTCTCCTTAAACTCATTCATGATACCAAAGCCTAACAGAGGTATCTGTTCTATCCTGGACTTAAAATTTCTCAACAAATTTCTTCAGATTCCAAAATTTTATATGGAATCCACAAGGTCAATAATTGCCTCTCTGAGACAAGGAAAACACATGGTATCCATGAACATCTAAGATGCATATCTGCATGTTCCCATTTACCCACCTCATAAGCAATTTCTACTCTTTGCAGTGGTAGCCTAACAATTAATGTTTGTCCCATTGCCTTTCAGCCTATCATCTGCTCCCAGGGTGTTCACAAATATCTTAGCACCCTTGCTTGCCCTTATCTTGACATCCAGGTGCCAGGCTATCTGAAGGACCACTTTCCAAAGGATTCATCCCCCTTGCAGCTCTCAGCAAATATCCAAAAAATAGTTCAGCTGCATCAGGCCTGTGGCTGGGAGATCAACTTCTGCAAATATGCTCCCCAGCCCTCTCTGCTCCTAGAATATGTGTGCCATATCCTGGATACATCCCAGGCAATGTTCTGTATTCCAGAAAAGGTTTTGTTTAAAAGCTCAACTGAGATTCAAAAAAAAAATCCCACAGCGAGATTTGCCATGAGTTTTGCTGCCTTCGAGACAGTACCTTTCATACAATTCCTCACAATAAAACATTCTATAGTCATAGAAAAGTAGGCTGTCTCCCTGGATCTATCCAGTCACTTATTCCCCAAAACAAGAATGTCCTTGTCTGGATGGATCACCACTTAAACTCCAATGTTGGTAACATCTTTCCTTCCCTAAAATTACAAAGTTTAGGAAACATGGTCAAGAGAAGTGACCAAACTCCTTAACATCTTGGAGCTCTGAGTTGTCAGATTGTCCTTCCAGCCCTGGATCCCACTTCTATGGCCACATCCAATTCGGGTGTAGCCAGACAATGGCATATTTCAACCATCAAGGAGACAGGAGGAACCTGGCTGCCTTTAGGGAAACAATATTCTTTCATGGAAAGAATTTTGCTGCCCATAGGTTTCTGTAGCCCACAAGCCAGGAGTGAACAACTGGCAGGCAGATTATTTCAGCGCCACTGCTTTGACCAATAGGAAAATTTCTCTTCATCTAGATGCGTTCAATCTATGCCAGAAATAAGGAACTCCGGAGGTGGACATCGTAGCCTCCCAAGTACAAGCTACCTCTGTATTGAAAACCAGGTATCCTCTAGCTCTGCCCTCAGATGCTTTTAGTTATCCTCTAGTCTTTGTTCAGACTAATCTATGCCTTCCCACCAGTCAGCATTCTGCCTCGCCTACGCCACAAAATAGAGCAAGAAAGGACAAATGGTGACTCTACTGGTACCAAACTGGTCTAGAAAAAACACGGCTCAGCCAACTGTTTTCACAACCTTCCAACCACAAGTGTAAACTAGTACTTCAGGCCAGTTCACACCAGAACACAGTGCTGGAAACCCGCGTTCCCTGTGTGTTTCCTGCACCTCGTTTAAAACACACTACAGCTGGGATCTGCAGTGGGTGTAAATAATAAGTTAATGACTCCCCAGACGCAGGTCACAAACGCAGTGCATTTGCTCGCACAGATTGCATGGTACAGAACCATGCAATGCGGTTGCAGTGCTTTTCGGTTGCATGCACTACTTTTGTTGTGGTGCGATTTCAGCCTATTTAAATTGAATGGGCTAAAATCACATCACACCGGAATGCACAGCACATTCGTGTGAGATTCCCCATGTGGACTGGGTCTTAGAATCAGCTGCTACTCTTAGTGCTTCATTGATAGAAATTTTAATAGCACAGTTAAGAGCAGTAAAATCCCTTGTGTAGCTATTCACATCTGTACAGTGTTTATGTGCTTCGCATTTTAAGTGCATTACCATTGATATTTATATAATGTAAGTTTTCTTGAACGCTCATCAAAGATACAGCAAACAAGATTTTTTTGATGCACTGCACCTAAAACGCACAGATGTGAACCGGCCTTAATGTTCAAATCTTTCAGTAGCACATAATTGCCCATTTAGCTTAATCAAACTTTGCAGTATGGTGTGGGTTTGTGTGTGCGTAGATGGATCACAAGTCATTGAACCAAATTGCAAATTCTTTGTCAGGTAATATAATTACTATATATATAGTTGTGTGTTTAGTTATTTGCATGGACGTTCATTTTGAGTGCACTTGCATGTAAAACAACATCCACAATCTATGCTATTCCCTAAGTGCTTTTCTGTTTTCACTAAATAACCAGCATTTGTAAATTTCAGACTGCAAGATGGAAAGTCACCTCAAAAGAAGCATTACAGAGGATAAGTGAATATTCTGAAGCTGCCATTACCATTCGAGGAACATATTTCCCACCTGGCAAGGACCCCAAGGAGGGAGAGAGAAAGATTTATTTGGCCATTGAAAGTGAGTATATTTCCGTGGACTTTGTGCCCATAAATTTCATATGTCCATGAAGCAGACCTGCTATTAACTCTTAAGTTATGCAAAAGATGCAGTATTATGAAAAAGATATAGGGTACTTTTTGTCACAGCTTAAAATATCCAAGGGTATTTTCCTAGATAAAATATTCTATTTTGTCTTTTTCCTGAATTATGCCACTCTGATATGACTCTATCAGTATTAATAGTAATAAGAATAATACAATGTTCAAAGAAGCAAATGCCTTATTTAAAATAACTGAAATTACATATAGAAATCTGAAGGAATATTACAGAGTAACTATAAACAGATGATGTGTTCTGAAAGTCCTTCCCCAAGTTTTGTATTGTGGCTGGGCTCCAAGAATAAAAGAGCAAACAATGGCCTGATTCTGCATTTTATAACATGCAAGCACACGAAACATCACCCACGTCTACACCCCTCAATCTCCCCTTGAGCGTCTTTGTGTCCAATCCACAATATTCATAGCTGTCTGCTGGAATCAATATCCTTTAGCAGCTGGCGTCATTACAATGTGCACAGGTTAGCATTAGGCCGCAGATTGCCCTTTGATGATGGCAAGCTCATCGAGGTATTCTCATCTTAGCCTCCGCAGGAGGTCTGGGGGGTGATTCCTTTACTTGCGAGCTCCTGCTATAAACACCCACTCCCTGCTGTGTAGTCCTGTTTTTCAGGTTTCAAATTTTTGTCCACAGAGTTGTTATTGATATCCACTATAGCTAAAAAATGTTGACCAGTCTAAAGCTTGCCATACATTGGTCAGTTTTTTTCATTTAACCAGCCAATTGAACGGGGGAAAAAATGATCCAATTTCCCCCATCCTCCCCGCTGTGTCTTTATATTCTTAGAGCGAAGACTCCTCTGCCCCCCTTCTGTCAGAGAATATCCTGATCAGCGCTGCAGCCTATTGGCTGCGGCACGCATTAAACTGAAATTTGCTAGCAGTTCCATTTGTGAGTAGTCAATCAACTTCTCATGAACGGGAACAGCCTCTTACACTGTTCTTCTCCTGTGTCCTCCCTGCCCACCTCCTGTCTCTTGACAAAGTGAAATTGAGCACTCGCATGAGAGAGAGCCGATAAAGAAACCGATAACTAAAGAAATTATATATTTAAATGGCAACTTCAAAATAAAGGTTTTAAATAAAGACACTATTTAATTGCATACATTTCTATTGATACAGATAATTGTACATTATTATAAGGACTTTTTCTTAGATTGAATCGTGGTGGTCCAATTATACCTAAAAGAAAACTGTAAATAAAAAATTAACAATGTGTACATAGGTAGTGAGATGGAGTATAAAGAAAGAAGGATAAGAAAAAAGTAACAACTAAAAAAAAATAAAAAAAGGATAAATGAGAGACAAAAGTAAGAAGACAGCGATAGAAACTAAGCAAGATAAAGAAGGGAGACAGAGCACGAGAGAGGGAAAGAGAGAGAGAGCGAGAGAAAAAAGAGAGAGCTAAAGAGAGCGAGAGAGAGGGAACGAGAGGGCTAAAGAAAGCGAGCGAGCTAAAGAGAAAAAGAGGGAGTGAAAGAGGGGGAGAGAGAGAGAGAAAGGGAGAGCTAAAGAGAGAGAAAAGGAGGGAGCGAGAGAAAGAGAGGGAGAGAGAGAGGGAGCACGAGAGAGAAAGAAAGTGGTATTAGAAATTCCGGGAAACAGGATAGGTGGTGGATTTCAATCGCTCTGCGCAGTCCTCAATTCCGGGGTCCTTTGAGAAAAATATAGTAAAATGAGAGCGAGATAAAGAGCCAGAGAGAATAAAAAGAAAGAAAGCTAAATCAAGATAGCGACTTTTTTGGGACAATGCCTTGGAAGAATTGTGGTAGGGATTCCAGGAAACAGAATAGGTGGCGGACGTCAATCGCTTTGCTCAATCCTCAATTCCTGGGTCCTGAGAGAAAAAGTCCTTGAACGAAAAAGAGAAAAAAAGTGAAAAAAAATAAAAAGTAATAGCAAAAAGCGAAATAAAGAGAGACTTTTTAGCGACAATACCTGTAAAGAATGGTGGTAGAGATTCCAGGAAATAGGATAGGTGGCTGATGTCAATCCTTCTACTCAAATCCCGGGTCCTGTTAGAAAAATAAGCTGAATCAATGAGAAAGAGAGCGCGAAAGAAAGACCAGAAGAAAAGGAGCACCAAAGAAAGAGAGAGCCATCATGGTCCCCAGAGAGACGACCCCCCCTTACATCAGGGTCCCCAGAGAGACGACCCCCCCTTACATCGGGGTCCACAGAGAGACGACCCCCCTTACATCGGGGTCCCCAGAGAGACGACCCCCCTTACATCGGGGTCCCCAGAGAGACGACCCCCCTTACATCGGGGTCCCCAGAGAGACGACCCCCCTTACATCGGGGTCCCCAGAGAGACGACCCCCCCCTTACATCGGAGTCCCCAGATAGACACCCCCCTTACATCGGGGTCCCCAGAGAGACGACCCCCGCTGTGTCAGGGACCCCCCTGGAGTTATTGGAAGGCAAGCATGGGGACCCCTCGGATGATGAGGATGAGCCTTCGGGGGCCAGCGTGGCTCGCGAACGGGCTCTGGTGGGCTCCTTGGTCTCAGCGGTCCGTGAGAGGCTGAAGCTGGGCCCGGCTGCGACACAGGGGCAGCGTACGCTTTTGGGTCGCATAGGCCCGGACCCCTAAAGTATTCCCTTATTTGTCGTACTTTGATCAGTTTGTTTACCAGGAATGGCAACGACCTCAGGGTTCATTCGCCATGCCTAAACGCTTTTCTGTGCATAATCCCTTTGAGGATACCCTGTTGCAGAAGTGGGCGTCTCCTATGGTCCCACCGGTGGCCCGTCTGAACAAGGCGACCACTATTCCGATGGAGGGCTCTCCATCCTTTAAGGACCCGGCTGATAGGACTGAGGCGGTGTCCAAGGCAATGTTCGTGGTCGCAGGGTCGGCCGGCGCTGGCTTCGGTGCTGGTGGCACAGGCGCTTACGGAATGGGCGGCCATTGTGCACCAGGCTTTGGTGACTCTCCAGGTCCCTCGGAAACCTGTGCAGATGGCAGGCCAGCTGATTCAGTGCCTTAAGTACCTCTGTGATGCGGCCCTCGACATGGCTCCCATGCTGTAGAAACTGTCCATGTTCGCAGTCATCATTAGACGTCTGCTGTGGCTTAGATGTTGGTCGGGGGACCAGGCGTCAAAGAAGGGCCTGATGGACCTGCCGTTTGAGGGTGGTCGTTTTTTTGGGGCTTCCCTGGATGAGATCATCAAGGATTACACTGGGGGGAAAAGTATGTTCCTCCCGGAGCCTAGAAGGGGTAAGGAGCCCCGGCGTAGGGAGGGTCCTTCCTTCCCTTCTCAGAATAGGTTTTTTCGTCTGCCCCGCGCCTCGAACAAGGTCTCTCAGCCCGCTAAGGCCTCCATGGGGGCCCGGAAGTATTCCTGGCAGCGTACGGCTCTTGCGGTTCGCGGACCGGTGGACCCCTCGCATCTCTAGATGCACGAGGTGGTTTCGTCAGGGTACAAGATAGAGTTCCGTACCCAACCCCCGGACAGGTTCTTCGCCTCCAATCTGAGGCTTCCCTCGGGGCGATGGCAGGCCCCGTTTGGGGCCGTACAAGTCCTGCTCCGCCAGGGGGTGTTTGTTACGATCCCCTCCGCGGAACCTTACCGCGGTTTTTATTCAAATCTTTTTGTGGTTCCGAAAAAAGATGGGGTCAGGCCTGTCTTGGACCTGAAGGCTTTCAACCTCTTTGTGAGGGCGCGGAAATTCAGAATGGAATCTGTCCGCTCTGCGATGGCGGCACTTCGTCAGGGAGACTTCTTGGCCTCCTTGGACATCAAGGATGCGTATCTGCACGTGCCCATATTTGCGTGCTTTCTGCGCTTTGCGGTAGGGGATCTTTACTACCAGTTTCTGGCCCTTCCGTTCCGTCTAGCCTTAGCCCCGTTGGTCTTCACCAAGCCCTTAGCCCCAGTGCTGGCTCTGCTGCGGCAGAGGGTCATAGCAGTGGTGGCCTATCTCGACGACCTCCTCTTGTGGGCGGAGTCGGCCTCAGCCTTTAGGGACAGCATGGCCATCACCCTCAGTTCCCTGCGGGACTTTGGCTCTGTGATCAGCCTTCTGAAGTCGGTACTGGCTCCGTTGCGCCGGTTGGAATATCTGGGCTTGGTCCTGGAAACGCAGCGGGCGAAGGTGTTTCTTCCTGCTGTCAAGGTGTTGACACTCCAAGTAGCGGTGTGGGCCCTGCTGTCCCAGCGGTGGTCCTCTCTCAGATTTTGCATGAGGGTGTTTGGGCTGATGGTCTCCACCTTCGAGGCGGTGCCGCATGCCCAGAGTCACACCCGGTCCCAATTCTGCTGCGGTGGAACAAGTCTCCGTTATTCCTGGATCGGGTGATCAGGTTGGATCACCGGACTCGATGTTCCCTCGCCTGGTGGCTGTGGGCCCCGGTTTTGGAGCTGGGGAAGTAGTTTCTACCCGTGGAATGAACAGTGGTCATGACGGATGCCAGCCTATCTGGCTGGGGGGGGGGGTCCTGGGGCTGTTGTCAACCCAAGGTCGTTGGTCTCCGGAGGAGTCCCGTCTCCTGATCAATGTGCTGGAACTTCGAGCGATCAGGCTTTGCCTCTCCCACTGGTCGGGGAGGTTGCATGTCATCCTGTTCGGGTCACGCCACAGCGGTGGCTTATGTGAACCATCAGGGCGGAACGAGGAGCGCGGCGTCGGAAGTAGCCCACATTCTGAGGTGGGCAGAGCTTTACGTGCCAGCACTCTCCCGCCGTTCACATTCCGGGTGTCAAAAATTGGCAGGCGGACTACCTCAGTCGCCAGCGGCTGGATTAGGGATAATGGTCCCTGCACCCAGAGGTGTTCCGCCAGATTTGTCAAAAGTGGAGCACGCCAGACGTGGACCTACTGGCGTCCTGGCTCAAACGAAAGGCGCAGGCCTTCGTGAGCAGAACAAGGGATCCATTGGCAGACATGGCGGATGCCCTCGTGACTCCGTGGTCTCGGTACCGGCTGCTCTATGCCTTCCCTCCGCTTCCGCTGCTCCCACGCCTACTGCGCAGGATAGAGGCAGCAGGGATCCCAACCATTCTGGTAGCGCCAGATTGGCCTCGGCGTTCTTGGTACACCGGCGTGGTGCGGATGGTGGCCGATGTTCCCTGGTGGCTCCCAGTTCGCGAGGACCTACTTTCACAGGGACCCATCTTGCACCCTGCTTTACCCTCGCTGGCTTTCAAGGCCTGGCTATTGAGTCCCAGGTGTTAAAGGATAGGGGACTCTCTGAGCCTGTAATTCCCACTATGCTTAAGGCGCGTAAGGCCACTTTGCTAAGATCTACCACCGCACCTGGAAGACTTACATTGCCTGGTACGAGGCGGGGGGTTGGAACCCCCGTTCTTTCTCAGTGGCTCGGGTGCTGGCCTACTTTCAGCAAGGCCTAGATCACAAGTTGGCATTGAGCATGCTTAAGGGGCAGATTTCTGCTCTGGTGATTCTTTTTCAGCGTCCTTTGGCGACGCATTCGTTGATTCGTACCTTTGTCCAGGGGGTTCGTCATGTCACTCCCCAGGTACGGGTGCCCTTGGCGCTTAGTGACCTTAATCTGGTCCTTTCAGTGCTTCAGAAGCCGCCTTTCAAAAATATCAGGGAAATTTCCCTGCAGCTGCTTTTGCAGAAAGTGGCCTTCCTGGTGGCTATTACATCTGCTAGGCGGGTGTCTGAGCTGGCTGCTCTGTCCTGTAGGTCTCCATACTTGGTCCTACATAGGGACAAGGCGGTTTTGCGCCCTTCTCCATCCTTTTTACCGAAGGTGGTCTCTTCGTTTCACATCAATGAGGATAGTGTCCTACCCTCGCTGTGTCCCCGCCCATCTCATCCTAAGGAGGTGGCTTTGCACTCCCTAGATGTATTTAGGGCTCTGCAGGTGTATCTGGCGGCCACGGCTTCCTTTCAGAGGTCGGATGTGCTGTTTGTCACGGTAGATGGTCCGTGCAAAGGGATGGCAGGCTCGTCAGCCACTATTTCCCGTTGGATATGACAGACGGTGACCCGTGTGTAAGCTGTTCTGGGCCAGTAGCCCCCCTTTCTGGTCACGGATGCTGCTTTTGGCCGCAAGGTTTTGAGGGCGGTGGTGTTACATAGGTTGAAAAAAAGACACAAGTCCATCTAGTTCAACCAAAAAAAAACTTTATATATAACCAAACCATATACAATATTTCACCCACAGTTGATCCAGAGGAAGGCAAAAAATCCCCAGCAAAGCATGATCCAATTTGCTATTACGGGGGAAAAAAATCCTTCCTGATTCCCCGAGAGGCAATCGGATTCACCCTGGATCAACTTTACCTAAAAATGTTAGTACCCAGTTATATTATTTACATTAAGGAAAGAATCCAGGCCTTTTTTTAAAGCAATCAACCGTGCTGGCCAAAACCACCCCTGGAGGGAGTCTATTCCACATTTTCACAGCTCTTGCTGTGAAGAAACCTTTCCATATTTGTAGATGAAATCTTTTTTCCTCTAGACGTAAAGAGTGCCCCCTTGTCCTTTGTGATGACCTTAAAGTAAATAACTCAACACCAAGTTCACTATATGGACCACTTATATATTTGTATATGTTGATCATATCCCCCCTTAATCTCCTTTTCTCAAGAGAGAATATATTCAGATCCTCTAATCTTTCCTCATAGCTGAGCTCCTCCATGCCTCTTATTAGTTTGGTTGCCCTTCTCTGCACTTTCTCCAGTTCCCCGATATCCTTTTTGAGAACTGGTGCCCAAAACTGAATTGCATATTCCAGATGAGGTCTTACTAATGATTTGTACAGGGGCAAAATAATGTCTCTATCTCTGGAGTCCTTGCATCTCTTAATACAAGAAAGGATTTTGCTTGCTTTGGAAATCGCAGCTTGGTATTACATGCCATTATTAAGCTTATGATCTACCAAAACCCCCAGATCCTTCTCCACTATGGATTCCCCCAGTTGTACTCCACCTAGTATGTACGATGCATGCATATTCTTAGCCCCAGTCACAAACGTCTACTGTGGTTCGATACGTCACCTTATTGCAGGAACGTCCTACAGAGGTTGAATGTTCGTCTGGAGTTACGTGACAGATTAACCCGCTGACACCGTTTACTCCAAATTACAACTATTTACATTTCAATACGTGAACCCCCGATTCTTATACGTACGTAGCATGTATGATCCACCTCATGTTGACCCCCTTAGGTATCACCTCTTCCTAGACCCCCAAAACCATCTAGTATTCGAATTATTACCGTACATTATGGTTCGACGCTAAAGGTTTCGTTCGTTTTAGGAAAGAACATAATTCTCTACGTTCCTGAGGTCTCTATCTCTGTAATAAAACGGGGACATGTTTAGTAATCATTCTGGAGTAGACCTTATACGTTAAGTCAAAACCCGTGGTCAAGAGTTTTTCCTATAGCCCCTTGACCTCTTTCACGTCTCTTCCCGTTGGTTTGATTATTCTC
>BLSH010084867.1:138913-152809 GCA_018402905.1 Glandirana rugosa | reverse complement strand
TCTCTTATACACATCTAGAACTTATCTATGTGGTCTTTTATTAAACTCTCCAGTATCTTCCCAGCTATAGAAGTTAAACTAACAGGTCTATAGTTACTTGGTAAAGACTTTGATCCCTTTTTAAAGATGGGCACCACATTGGCCCTACGCCAATCCAGTGGTACTATTCCAGTCATTAAGGAGTCCCTAAAAATGAGATACAATGGCTTTGAAATGACAGAGCTCAATTCCTTTACGATCCGTGGATGGATGCCATCTGGTCCAGGTGCTTTATCTACCTTTATTCTGTCTAAATACTTCTGGACCATTTCACTTTTGAGCCATTGTGGATCATTTGGGGCTGTGTCACTACCAACCCCGACATGGACATGAGCTCCCCCATGCTCCTTTGTATACACAGAGCTGAAGAAAGTATTTAATAAGTTTGCCTTTTCTTTGTCCCCAGTCACACACTCTAGATTATTTTGTAAAGGTCTTACATGCTCAGACCTTTTTACTATTAATATATATGAAGAATTTTTTGGGGTTTGTCTTACTATCTTTTGCAATCTGTCATTCGTTGTGAATTATTGCATCCTTGATTTCCTTTTTACATATTCTGTTATATTCTTTGTAACATTTAAAAGATGATAGTGTTCCCTCATTTTTATATTTTTAAATGCTCTTTTCTTATCATTTATTACTGGCATCTGGCGCCTCCCGGAGAAGTCTTCTGTTGGGTACTGTTGTCGTTGCCCACCCCTCATTGTGACACTGCTTTGGGACATCCCCACATGTCAAGAATGAGAGGCTGCGTCCGTCAATGAACGAATGGGAAAATAGGATTTTTTGACTTACCGAAAAATACTTTTCTCTGAGTTCATTGATGGACGCAGCACCCACCCCTCTTTTGTTGAGTTTGTACTGCTTGTTAAGAACTGAGTTGCTGAGCAGGGCAGGAGGGGTTATGCCAAGTGAGGACTGCCCCCTGGCAGGGGCTGTGTCTGCTTTTAACTGAACTACGTTCTGCCTAGTCTACTTCTAGTGAAAGGTGCGTAAACCCACATGTCAAGAATGAGATGCTGCCTCTGTCAATGAACTCAGAGAAAAGGATTTTACGGTAGGTAAAAAAAAACTATTTTTTCTGCCCCTAGTTACTATGTTTTTGTGTAAAGTTCAGTCACTTAGCCTGGTTTCCATGTCCTGCACACAAAAAGATAGGTACTGGGGTGCAGAAAAATGACAGCAGGTGCTCTGGACTGTGGAGCACTTTCCAGGTCCAGAATCACAAGCATTGCCTTTGTGGGTACCTTCGCTTTGAAGACTCAGTTAGCAAGCAGACCATTTTAGCTGGGCAGAGGGAGTTCCCTCACTTTTACAGGTTGCAGGGAGTCATTATTTCCTACTTTCCCTCTGGCTTTCTGTGGAAAGTTTTAACACTATGTGACAGAGTGCTGATGTAATTTTGCTAGGTCAACTGTCGTGCGTGCACACTCAGCACTTCCCCACCACACAGCATTAGCAAAGCATCTATAAACCAAAAACTCTGTGCTAATGACAAACCAAAATTTTCAAAAAAAGTTTGTAAACAGAAAGCTGCCTACACAAATCTCCACATAAAAATTGCATCATCTCTCGTGTATGGCGTTAACAGTGGGATTTACCAACTACTATTAAATACTCAGATGATCATATCCTTTAAGGTGAATGATCAAACGAAAAATGAATACTGACACTTTAAGTGAAGTAAATGTCAAATGAAGTATCCAAAATATTTTAACATTACCCCTTTATAAATACTGCCCCTTTAAGGGGTAACTCCACTTTCTTGGGGAAAAAAATAGCAATTTAAAAAATATAAAGCATATAATTGCGATACAAGTGAAATTGTAATTGAATGGTATTAAAAATGACCTTTCCTTTTCAATTTGTAGCTCTGTAATTTTCTGTAAATGCAATATGGCTACCTGGAGTTGTTCTGCACATAGCATTTGTACTGACCACTCCCCAGAAACATCATTTCCTGCTTGTGTGATTGGCTCACCAATTTTCCCCGAAGTCTACCTAAGATACAAGTCAGATTTCAGGCATCCCCTGCAACAAAAATTTCATTTTTGGAGAGATACTTTCAATAGGAACACGTCTAAAGGGATGCAGGCCCAACAGATTTCCTCATTAGTGTCCTGCATCTGCACACCTGACAGATAATTATGAAACCACTCCCATTAGACCCACTCAG
Organism: Glandirana rugosa; assembly: GCA_018402905.1. Lineage (NCBI taxonomy): Eukaryota > Metazoa > Chordata > Amphibia > Anura > Ranidae > Glandirana > Glandirana rugosa. Next base: position 150,591 of record BLSH010084867.1, on the reverse strand, counting down.
TACAGAGGCACAGACAATCACAGAAGGATTTCTTCAGAATAACAAAAGGTAGGAATCAGCAACAAAGGTTGTTATAATCCTTGCAGTGTACATGGATCACCCAGAGGGGAATGCTTTTTTTCTCAACAAAAGTGGAGTTATGCTTTAACCCCTTGCCGACCGCCGATCGGCAATTGACGGCGGCAAGGTGGCTCGTGAGCGCAAATCGCCGTCATATGACGGCGGCCGCGCTCACTGATCGCTGTATAAATGCCAATGGTCCCAAAAAAGTGTCAAAATAGTCCGACATGTCCGCTGAAATATCGCAGTACCGCAAAAAATCACAGATCGCCGCCATTACTAGTAAAAAAAAAAAAAACCCCAAAAATGAATTCTCATCATCTGTAAACGTGACCACTTTTGCGCAAACCAATCAATAAACGCCGATTGCGATTTTTTTTTATCGCAAATATGAGGAAGAATATAAATCGGCCAAAAACGGTGAAAAAAAAATGTTTTTTTATATTTTTTTTTTTTGGATTTGTATTCTAGCAAAAAGTAAGAAATTTGGGTTTTTTTGCAAAATTGTCGCTCTTCTTTTGTTTATAGCGGCGATCAGAAATGACGCAGAGGGGATCAAATACCACCAAAAGAAAGCTCTGTTTGTGGGAAAAAAAGGACGCAAATTTCGTTTGGGTACAACGCCGCACGACCGCGCAATTGTCAGTTAAAGCGACGCAGTGCCGAATCGCAAAAAGGGCTCCAGTCCTAAAGCAGGAAATCCTTCCGGGGCTGAAGTGGTTAAATTAACAGTGAACTATCCTAATATTTACAATAAACTCAGTACTATGAAATGTAATAACACATTGAAGGTAGATATCCCTTTAAGTGAATCCAAAAACACCATAAATGTGATCACTTATAGACCGTATTGTCCATAGTTCCAAAAATTATTTGCAATGGAAAGCATGTTTCCCAGAGCGTTGATGCCAGCACCAGTGGTGTACATCCATCACCATCAAAGGAAAAGACAGCCAAACTTCTCGCCAGATAATTTGATGTCAGGATTGGAAGGTCAGACAGCACTTATTTTTATTTTCCTTGTTTAATCATTTTTTTATTGCCAATTCAAGTGAGAAAACAATACAATGGATGATGTATGGAAATGCACAAATATTGCCATAGCAACTAATGACACCTTTCTTAACCACTTCGGCCCCGGAAGGATTTGGCCCCTTCCTGACCAGACCATTTTTTTTGCCATACGACACAGCTTCACTTTAACTGATAATTGCACCCAAACAAAATTGCTGTTCTTTTTTTTTTTACCTCAAATAGAGCTTTCTTTTGGTCCTATTTGATCACCTTTGCATTTTTTATTTTTTATGCTATAAACAAAAAAAAAGACTGTCAATTTTGGAACCTTTGTTATAATACATATCCAAAAAAAAAATATATAAAAAAATAAATTTATGGGAGTGTCATGGTCTGGGGCTGCATGAGTGCTGCCGTCACTGGGGAGCTACAGTTAATTGAGGGAACCATGAATGCCAGCATGTACTGTGACATACTGAAGCAGAGCATGATACCCCTCCCTTCGGAGACTGGGCCGCAGGGCAGTACTCCAAAATAACGACCCCAAACACACATCCAAGACGACCACTGCCTTGCTAAAGAATCGAAGGGTAAAGGTGATGGACTGGCCAAGCATGTCTCCAGACCTAAACCCAATTGAACATCTGTGGGGCGTACTGAAATGGAAGGTGGAAGAGCGCAAGGTCTCGAACATCCGCCAGCTCCGTAATTTTTTCAGGGAGGAATGGAAGAGGACTCCAGTGGCAACCTGTGAAGCTCTGGTGAACTCCATGCCCAAGAGGGTTAAGGCAGTGCTGGAAAATAATGGTGGCCACACAAAATATTGAAACTTTGGGCCCGGTTTGGGCGTTTTCGCTTGGTGGTGTGCCCGCTTTTGTTGCCAGCGGTTTGGACATTGGTGGCTGTGTGTTGAGTTGTTTTCAGGGGGCGGCGGATTTGCACTGTTGTGCAGGCTGTGCAATCACTGCTTTGCATTGTGGCGGGTGTAGTTTATTCGGTGTTGTTGGATGGGAAGATGTGATGGGATATTTGCAGGAATGTGGGGGGGGTGTGCTTGCTTTTGTGAGATGCTGTGTGTGTGTGTGTGTGTGTGTGTGTGTGTGTGTATATATATATATATATGTATGTATGTACAGTGGGGCAAAAAAGTATTTAGTCAGCCGCCAATTGTGCAAGTTCTCCCACTTAAAAAGATGAGAGAGGCCTGTAATTTTCATCATGGGTACACTTCAACTATGAGAGACAGAATGAGAAAAAAAAAATCCAGAAAATCACATTGTCTGATTTTTAAAGAATTTATTTGCAAATTATGGTGGAAAATAAGTATTTGGTCACCTACAAAAAAGCAAGATTTCTGGCTCCCACAGACCTGTAACTTCTTCTTTAAGAGGCTCCTCTGTTCTCCACTTGTTACCTGTATTATTGCCACCTGTTTGAACTCGTTATCAGTATAAAAGACACCTGTCCTCAACCTCAAACAGTCAGACTCCAAACTCCACTATGGCCAAGACCAAAGAGCTGTCAAAGGACACCAGAAACAAAATTGTAGACCTGCACCAGGCTGGGAAGACTGAATCTGCAATAGGTAAGCAGCTTGGTGTGACGAAATCAACTGTGGGAGCAATTATTAGAAAATGAAAACATATAAGACCACTGATAATCTCCCTCGATCTGGGGCTCCACTCAAGATCTCACCCCGTGGGGTCAAAATGATCACAAGAACGGTGAGCAAAAATCGCAGAACCACACGGGGGGACCTAGTGAATGACCTGCAGAGAGCTGGGACCAAAGTAACAAAGGCTACCATCAGTAACACACTACGCCGCCAGGGACTCAAATCCTGCAGTGCCAGACGTGTCCCCCTGCTTAAGCCAGTACATGTCAGGACCAGTCTGAAGTTTGCTAGAGAGCATTTGGATGATCCAGAAGAGGATTGGGAGAATGTCATATGGTCAGATGAAACCAAAATAGGACTTTTTGGTAAAAACTCAACTTGTGGTGTTTGGAGGAGAAAGAATGCTGAGTTGCATCCAAAGAACACCATACCTACTGTGAAGCATGGGGGTGGAAACATCATGCTTTGGGTTTATTTTTCTGCAAAGGGACCAGGACGACTGATCCGTGTAAAGGAAAGAATGAATGGGGCCATGTATCATGAGATTTTGAGTAAAAACCTATTCCATCAGCAAGGGCATTGAAGATGAAATGTGGCTGGGTCTTTCAGCATGACAATGATCCCAAACACACCACCCGGGCAACAAAGGACTGGCTTCGTAAGAAGCATTTCAAGGTCCTGGAGTTAGCCATTCTCCAGATCTCAACCCCATAGAAAATCTTTGGAAGGAGTTGAAAATCCGTGTTGCCCAGCGACAGCCCCAAAACATAACTGCTCTAGAGGAGATCTGCATGGAGGAATAGGCCAAACTACCAGCAACTGTGTATAAAATCCTTGTGGAGACTTACAGAAAATGTTTGACCTCTGTCATTGCCAACAAAGGGTATAACAAAGTATTGAGATTAACTTTTGTTATTGACCAAATACTTATTTTCCACCATAATTTGCAAATAAATTCTTTAAAAATCAATGTGATTTTCTGGATTTTTTTTTTCTCATTCTGTCTCTCGTAGTTGAAGTGTACCTATGATGTAAATTACAGTCCTCCCGCTTTTTAAGGGACCAAAAGTAATCGGACAATTGGCTGCTCAGCTGTTCCATGGCCAGGTGTGTGTTATTCCCTCATTATCCCATTTACAAGGAGCAGATAAAAGGTCCAGATTTAATTTCAAGTGTGCTATTTGCATTTGGAATCTGTTGCTGTCAACTCTCAATATGAGATCCAAAGAGCTGTCACTATCAGTGAAGCAAGCCATCATTGGGCTGAAAAAACAAAACAAACCCATCAGAGAGATAGCAAAAACATCAACTGTTTGGAACATCCTTAAAAAGAAAGAATGCACCGGTGAGCTCAGCAACACCAAAAGACCCGGAAGACCACGGAAAACAACTGTGGCGGATGACCGAAGAATTCTTTCCCTGGTGAAGAAAACACCCTTCACAACAGTTGGTCAGATCAAGAACACTCTCCAGGAGGTAGGTGTATGTGTGTCTAAGTCAACAATCAAAAGAAGACTTCACCAGAGTGAATACAGAGGGTTTACCACAAGATGTAAACCATTGGTGAGCCTCAAAAACTGGAAGGCCAGATTAGAGTTTGCCAAACACATCTAAAAAAGCCTTCACAGTTCTGGAACAACATCCTTTGGACAGATGAGACCAAGATCAACTTGTACCAGAGTGATGGGAAGAGAAGAGTATGGAGAAGGAAAGGAACTGCTCATGATCTAAAGCATACCACCTCATCAGTGAAGCATGGTGGTGGTAGTGTCATGGTGTGGGCATGTATGGCTGCCAATGAAACTGGTTCTCTTGTATTTATTGATGATGTGACTGCTGACAAAAGCAGCAGGATGAATTCTGAAGTGTTTCAGGCAATATTATCTGCTCATATTAAGCCAAATGCTGAAGAACTCATTGGACGGCGCTTCACAGTGAAGATGGACAATGACCCGAAGCATACTGCGAAAGCAACCAAAGAGTTTTTTAAGGGAAAGAAGTGGAATGTTATGCAATGGTCAAGTCAATCACCTGACCTGATTCCGATTGAGCATGCATTTCACTTGCTGAAGACAAAACTGAAGGGAAAATGCCCCAAGAACAAGCAGGAACTGAAGACCGTTGCAGTAGAGGCCTGGCAGAGCATCACCAGGGATGAAACCCAGCGTCTGGTGATGTCTATGCATTCCAGACTTCAGGCTGTAATTGACTGCAAAGAATTTGCAACCAAGTATTAAAAAGTGAAAGTTTGATTTATGATTGTTAATCTGTCCCATTACCTTTGGTCCCTTAATAAGTGGGAGGCACATATACAAACTGTTGTAATTCCTACACCGTTCACCTGATTTGGATGTAAATACCCTCAAATTAAAGCTGAAAGTCTGCAGTTAAAGCACATCTTGTTTGTTTCATTTCAAATCCATTGTGGTGGAGTATAGAGCCAAAAACATTAGAATTGTGTCGATGCCCCAATATTTATGTACCTGACTGTGTGTGTGTGTGTGTGTGTGTGTGTGTATATATATATATATTATACGCTCATATCTATACAAGTTGCCAATAACACATATAAATGCATAAAAAATGTAAATACATAAAAAGGAAAAAGCTAATTCTTTTATAGATATTCTGAATCACTCACCCAGGTGTGTCACAGTCCCCAACTCTGGGATTATCATGTGTATGGGGACACAGGAAGTGTGGGGTTCGGAAGTGCCGAGGACCTTGCCTAGCCAGGCAGTGTACGTGTGAACGCTCCATATGATCGAGTAATGGAGCTCCTCCTAATTCAACTCCTCGGGGGGGCATCCACCCAGAGGGTGTGTGCCCGACGAGCTGCCGGAGCGGTGTAGGAATCGTTCCAAATGGGACGGCGCTCTGGGGGCATTACAGATGACTTCATATCCGTCGGAAATGACGTCGTGCCTGTGTACCCAGATACAGAAACCAGTGTGAAAACACACAATTAAAACAAAAAGACTGGTCACAGTGGCGGTCTGACAGTACCAGGAAGCAAATGGGATTCATGAAGATTAGAGTTGAGCGAACCCGGACTGTAAAGTTCGGGTCCGTACCGAACTTTGGGGTGTCCGGGACCCGGACTTTTCAAAAAAAGTTTGGGTCCGGGGTTCTGGTAATTTTAATGACAATTCTTAAAAATGCTGTAAAAAAGCCCAGGAAGGTCCTAGAGGTCTGCAAAAGGAAGGAAAATGGGGGTAAGGGTGGGGCAAGTGCCCTACAAAGAAATGGGGACAGGGAAATAACTTTAAATATTTTTTAAAAAATAAAAACATAAAAAAAGCAAAAATGGAGATCATCTTCAAAATGGGTCTGAAAAGTATTAATTAACGGTAGAGGCCATAGAAATGTTCTAAAATCATCTTCAAACTGTGTCAAAAAAGTATAAATAAGCCGGGAGAACCCATATCACTGTTCTGCAAAATGTGTGTGTCACTTTAAATGAAACCGTGAATAACTGCACATCTGTTCTGCAAACAGAACATGTTCTAAACACATCTGTTTAGTCTGTGTCATTTTTATTATTGCCGCTAATAATAAGTCAACATCTGGTGAAGAATACATCTGTTTAGTCTGTGTCACTTTTATTATTGCCGCTAATAATAAGTCAACATCTGTTCTTCATACATCTGGAAATAGTTTAGAACACTTTACCTAAAACCGGGGGGGAACCATACACCTGTTCTTCAAACATCTGGAATCTGTGTGTGAAACTACAGCATAGAGAAGAGCAGGCATATGGTTTCGCTCTTCACACACAGTTTGCAGATGTTTTCAGAACAGTGATATTATATCACTGATATGATATCACTGTTCTTCAAACATGTGCAAACAGTGTGTAAAGAGCGGAACCATATGCCTGTTCTCTATGCTGTAGTTTCAGAACAGAATGTAGAACAGATGTTGACTTATTAGCGGCAATAATAAAAGTGACACAGACTAAACAGATGTGTGAAGAACATGTTCTGTTTGCAGAACAGATGTGCAGTTATTCACGGTTTCATTTAAAGTGACACAGACTTAAAAGAAGTTTGCAGAACAGATGTGCAGTTATTCACGCTTTCATTTAAAGTGACACACAGACTTTAAATAATTTTGCAGAACAGATGTGCAGTTATTCCCGGTTTCATTTAAAGTGACACATTTTGCAAAACAGTGATATGGGTTCTCTCGGCTTATTTATACTTTTTTGACACAGTTTGAAGATGATTTTAGAACATTTCTATGGCCTCTACCGTTAATACTTTTCAGACCCATTTTGAAGATGATCTCCATTTTTGCATTTTTTATGTTTTTTTTTTTTTTTTAATATTTAAAGTTATTTCCCTGTCCCCATTTCTTTGTAGGTCACTTGTCCCACCCTTACCCCCATTTCCTTCCTTTTGCAGACCTCTAGGACCTTCCAGGACTATTTTACAGCCTTTTTTGTGCCTAAAAGTCCGTGTCCCCATTGATTTCAATGGGGTCCGGGACAAAGTTCGGGTTCTGTCCGGACCCGAACCCGGACTTTGTCCCGAAGTTCGGCCGAACCAGCAGAACCCAGACTTCTAGAAGTTCGCTCATCTCTAATGAAGATCATATAAAATACATATAATATCAAAATATTGGCAAACAATTGGATGTTAAACAACAGAAAAAAATTGAACATAGGAACTGCACTTAATGAGAGATAAAAAAAAAAAATATATATATATGATAATATGTAGAATTGAAGGAAATTAATTTGATTAAATTAGATATAACAAGGAAAAAGCTTTATTAAATGAAAGTAGTAAATGGAAGGACGAGTACTGGGTGAATGGGGAAACACAAAAAAAAAGGAAAAGACATGTGCATGTAACATTTAATGTAATTCTGTGAGAAATACAAATAGAGACATATGAGAAAATGAAAAAAAATAAATATATATATATATATATATATATATATGATTCCTACACCGCTTCGGCGGCTCATCGGGCACACACCCTCTGGATTGATGTCCCCCGAGGAGTTGAATTAGGAGGAGCTCCATTACACTCATATGGAGTGTTCACACGTACACTGTCCGGCTAGGCAGGGTCCTCTGCACTTCCGGACCCCACACTTCCTGTGTCCCCAAACACATGATAATCCCAGAGTTGGGGATTGTGACACACCTGGGTGAGTTATTTGGAATACCTTAAAAGAATTAGCATTTTCCTTTTTATGTATTTACATTTTTTATGTGTTATTGGCAACTTGCATAGATATGAGCGTGTATGCGTATATTATATATATATATATATATATATATAATTTTTTTTGTCCCTGGGTGTTCCTGTGTACCCACCCAAACTAATTAATTGGTCAATTGAATGATTGTTAGTTGGCAAATTGATTGGACCACTGGTCATTGTTGGTCATATATATTGTTCGGTCTGGCAGTCCAGATTAGCACAGCTCTGAGGAAGGGGGTGCGCCCCCGAAACGCGTGAGCTGTTATCCCCCCCTGTGCTTTGATTGTATCTTGTATCGTCCTTTCATAGCTCTGTGACGCCAATTTTGTGAGTATTCACTTTTAACTTTTTTATTTACATTAAAGTATCTATGGTAATGCACTAGGTGTGTGCGCCTTCCTTTTGTTTTACAGTTTATTCTTCTTCTCATGGCTATTGGCCTAGAAGGCAAGATACCAAGTAACAATTGTATTGGTTTCTCTTTCGTTCATTGACAGATGCAGCCTCTTGACGTGTGGGGTTATCTACCTTTCACTAGGAATGGACTAGGCAGAACAAAGTAAAACTACCAGCAGACACAGCCCCTCCCAGGGGGCAGTCCCCTCCTGGTATAACCCCTCCATCCTGCTCAGCACAGCCAGTTTTTCTCTGCCTAGTGCAAGGAGTAGGACCTGGCTCCCTGCTGGGATTTGTGGTTCCCCATTAGTTTTTTCTTTTGCTCAAGACTTCTGATGAAGAATGCAATTAAGCAGCCGGCTGGGTGACAGGTTGGATATCCTAGATCCAGGCAGTCTCCTCAGCGTGGCCAACGGACGCGAGCCATCCCTTAGCTGCACGCGGGGTATACCGCGTTGAGCCCCGTTCCGTGCGGGGCGGACTGCGGGTTAAACGTCCTGCCAGCGCACCTAGGACTGGGGCCGTGGGCTTGTGTCATGGGTGTCGCTCGGCCGACAGCTCCCCCCGAACCGGTGGGGTGGCAGGTCTGTCTCGGGTGGCTACCCGCTGCGCCCGTCTGGATGGGTGAGTAACCGCTCCCCCCGGGGGTGCGGGGGGCAGGCGGGTGGTGCTCCCCTTTGGGGTGTAGGTGGGCCTCGCTACTCCTACCCCCTCTGTCTTGGGTCCTCGTAACCCCTCCCCCCCGGGGCCTGCTGGAGAGCTGTTCCCTCTGCTGTGTGCTTTTCCCACATGCTGTGCGGCGGCCGGCGTCATTTTGCTGAGGTCCGGGCTCCATTTTCCTGTGGCCGGCCGCGTGCTGTAGCCGTGGCTGCCATTTTGCGGTGGCCGGCCTCATGCTTCGGCCTCTGGTGCACACGGCGGCCATGTTTGCTTAGTCCGCCGTGTGGGGAAAGTGTGTAGCTGAGCGTGGGTGGCCCGGTCTTGGCGCCGTTTCTTCCCCCGGCTACATGTGACGGAGCGCAGAAGCAGCTACGGGGGCAGCAACAGCAGGACAGCGGCTAGCATCGGCAGCACCTCCCGGGGACGGTAGGCCGTGGTGGGAATCCACCTAGGTGCCTCTGGGTCCCTGTGGGCCGGCAGTCGGTGGGGTGGTGTGGGGCGCCTGGTCCTTCTCCCCAGAAGGGTTTTTTTTGTGGGGCTTTATAGGGGTCGGGGGTGCCGCAATGGCAGCTGAAGCGGGTGCTTCCACTCCAGAGCTCTCCGATGGGGCTCCGGACACACTGGGACCAGTGGTCCCTCTGGATAAAGTGATTGCAATCCTGGAAGAATTTTTCTTCCGGGTGGAGCCGATCCATGACCAGGGGTGGCAAAAAAGCGGCCACCCCCTCCCCCTTCTTCCGAGGAGGACTCGGGGCCTGAAGGGCGCTCCGCGGTGACGGGGACCCCCCTAGATCTGTCGGAAGGCGAGCTAGAAGATCCCTCCGATGAGGAGGAGGAGGAGGAGTCTTCGGGAGCCACAGTGGCACGTGAAAGGGCTCTGGGTGGGTTCCTTGGTCTCCGCCGTCTGTGAGTCGCTGAAGCTGGGGCTGCGCAGGAGGCGGTGTACGCTTTTGGCTTGCATAAGCCGGCCAGGGCTCCTAAGGTATTCCCTTTTGCCGTACTTCGATCAGTTCGTGTATAAGGAGTGGCAATGCCCGCAGAGTTCGTTCGTCATGCCCAATCGTTTTTCTGTGCGTTACCCGTTTGAGGAGACACTGCTGCGGCAGTGGAAGTCTCCTATGGTGGACCCGCCGGTGGCACGCTTGAACAAGGCGACCACTATCCCGATGGAGGGCTCTCCATTTAAGGATCCGGCTGACAGGCAGACCGAGGCAGTGTCCAAAGCAATATTCCTGGTGGTGGGGGGCGACCATGCGGCCGGCTCTGGCGTCGGCACTGGTGGCACAGTCGCTCACCGAATGGGCGACCATTTTGCACCGGGACTTGGTGGCCCTCCAGGTTCCTGCTGAGGCCGTGCAGGGAGGCTGCACGGTCGGCCCGTTCGAATCCAGTCGGACAAAGCCACGGCCGTGGCCTACGTGAACCAACAGGGCGGAACGAGAAGCTCGGAAGTGGCCCACATTCTGAGGTGGGCGGAGCTTCACGTGTCGGCAATCTCCGCCGTCTACATTCCGGGCATCGAAAACTTCCTTGTATAAGCAGAGCCAAATAAGATTTTTAGCAACTTTGGCTTCTTTGTCCATATCCACCAGAACTAAATTATCTTACAAAGGGCCTGCATGCTCAGACCTCACCTTTTGTACTAATATACAGTCAGGTCCATAAATATTGGGACATCAACAATTCTAATCTTTTTGGCTCTATACACCACCACAATGGATTTGAAATGAACCAAACAAGATGTGCTTTAACTGCAGACTTTCAGCTTTAATTTGAGGGTATTTACATCCAAATCAGATGAACGGTGTAGGAATTACAACAGTTTGTATATGTGCCTCCCACTTTCTAAGGGACAAAAGTAATGGGACAATTGGCTGCTCAGCTGTTCCATGGTCAGGTGGGTGTTATTACCTCATTATCCCATTTACAAGGAGCAGATAAAAGGTCCAGAGTTCATTTTTTTTTTTTTTTATGTAATCTTTATTTTAAGAGATTTCAACACAAATATTCATAGTGCATCAATAAAGAGCAGATGAATGCCCATATAATCTTCAACATGAGATATCAAGAAATAACAGAGGAAATAGAGGGGGAGGGGAAAGGGTCTTGTGGGGGTAGCCCATCGCAATACTTTGGGCACCTATTGTCATGGAGTCTGAGCCCCCGGACCGACCCCCGGCAGCCGCCCCCCAGGGGGGAACAGCACCCCACCCCGGACGTTCGGTCCCTTCGGGTCGGGCGATCCCCCCAGGGGCCGCGGCCCCCGCCGGCCGCCCCTGAGGCCCAGCCCACGCCTGTTTCCAAGACATTCGGGCTAAGCAATACGTCAGGGGTAAACTAGATCAGGTTCTCATTTGGTTCCATATATGGTTAGCAAATATACTTCACACTTTCTGCCACACGGCGGGCTTACAGAACCTTTGTCCGCACCCGACCCGGAGTCCCCGCCGGCCGCCCCCGGCGCCGGGGACCCCCCTAGCGGGCTGGGCTTCCCTGGCTTGCAGGCCCCACCCCACGACAAGGGGGGACCCCCCGCCGACGGCCCCCAGCCAGGCCCCCGAGTCTGAGGTACTGTTATCCACGGGTTTCATAACGCTACCCGATGGGGGTGTTCTGGGAAAGGGGAGGGGGAGATAAAGGAGACAATAAAGAACTATAGAGTACAACTTCTAATATACCCGTAAGTAGACGAGAAATAACTACGTGATACTTATAAA
>BLSH010084867.1:116167-134203 GCA_018402905.1 Glandirana rugosa | reverse complement strand
ATTTTCATAGTCATCAAGTTGGTTTATCAGGGCTTCAATCCTTTGGTCTTGCGCAGTGCACCTTTCTGCCAGGAGTGCAATTGAGGGTAGCGAGTCTTCCACTCTCTGTTCCAGCGTCTCCAGCCTGTGGCCCAGGTGAGTAGTGTCATTTTTAAGTTGTGCGGTGTCCTGCTGTAGGGCTTTCTCTACCCTGCTGGCGAACCTGTCCAGGTCCTCCTTGGTGGGGAGTGCCCAGATGTGCTTTCTGAGGTCTTGGTCTATCTGCAGATCAAATACATCAGACCCCTGATTCTGTGAGACACTGGACCCCGGGGATGCAGGGGGAGCCATGGTGTGTGCCAACTTAGGTGAAGCTATTAGTGAGGCCTCTAATTGCGTGGCAGGGTGTTCTACGTCTAGTACTGCCGCCCCAGATTTTTTGCTCTTGTTTGATGTCATCCTGAACTCGTCCCTCAGTTGCTCCCCAGTTCCAAAATAGTTGTTGATGGGCCCTTGACTCAGCTTGATGCAGTTACGTGGTTGTGACTGCGCCCTACGGCGCTGGGACATTGCTTCTCTTAGATTAGGACGGTGGTATCCCCGAAATGCTGTTGATCAGGCTTCCAGTGAGGGGCCAGAGCTGCTCAGGTCATGCCTACATTGTCAATAATGTCTCTCTCTGGGGCCCAGATGACCTGGGGGTTATGACTGCGTTTGACCAGGAGTAGGGGTTACGGGGTGCAGTCGGGCCTTCAATCAGAGTCCTTCCTGTGCTCCCTCACTAGTCGGACTGCTCTCAGTTGTGGCGCCTTAAAGTCCTCCACCTCGCCCCCAGTCGGTGTGCGCGTCCCCCGGGGGGTGTCACGGGATGGATGGCTGCCGGTCTTCTCCCCCTTGTGGGTCTGTGGGTCCCCCAGTGGCTGGTCACGTACCTTAGACCCGAAATGGCGCGCTGCCCGCTCCAGACATGGTAGGCCTCAGAAGCCGCGGCCTCGATTTTCGGCTGCCGCGAGCTCCGATCCGCCTCGGAGAGGGTTTGTTTTGTTGCCTGGGGAGCGGAGAGATGGATGCCCGCAGTGATGGTTCGCACCCGTCCTCCTGGCAGCTGGATTCCCCCGGATTGTGCAGGTCGGCCCGGGAGCTCCTTTTCAGCACGTCCTGCCGTGTCCACGTCCAAGCCACGCCCCCCCGTCCAGAGTTCATTTTAAGTGTGCTATTTGCATTTGGAATCTGTTGCTGTCAACTCTCAATATGAGATTCAAAGAGCTGTCACTATCAGTGAAGCCAGCCATCATTATGCTGAAAAAACAAAACAAACCCATCAGAGAGATAGCAAAAACATTAGGTGTGGCCAAATCAACTGTTTAAGAAAATCCTTAAAAAGAAAGAACGCACCGGTGAGCTCCGCAACACCAAAAGACCCGGAAGACCACGGAAAACAACTGTGGTGGATGACCGAAGAATTCTTTCCCTGGTGAAGAAAACACCCTTCACAACAGTTGGCCAGATCAAGAACATGTGTGTCAAAGTCAACAATCAAGAGAAGACTTCACCAGAGTGAATACAGAGGGTTCACCACAAGATGTAAACCATTGGTGAGCCTCAAAAACAGGAAGGCCAGATTCGAATTTGCCAAGCATCATTTAAAAAGCCTTCACAGTTCTGGAACAACATCCTATGGACAGATGAGACCAAGATCAACTTGTACCAGAGTGATGGGAAGAGAAGAGTATGGAGAAGGAAAGGAACTGCTCATGATCCAAAGCATACCACCTCATCAGTGAAGCATGGTGGTGGTAGTGTCATGGCGTGGGCATGTATGGCTGCCAATGGAACTGGTTCTCTTGTATTTATTGATGATGTGACTGCTGACAAAAGCAGCAGGATGAATTCTGAAGTGTTTCCGGCAATATTATCTGCTCATATTCAGCCAAATGCTTCAGAACTTATTGGACGGCGCTTCACAGTGCAGATGGACAATAACCCGAAGCATACTGCGAAAGCAACCAAAGAGTTTTTAAAGGAAAGAAGTGGAATGGTATGCAATGGCCAAGTCAATCACCTGACCTGAATCCGATTGAACATGCATTTCACTTGCTGAAGACAAAACTGAAGGGAAAATGCCCCAAGAGCAAGCAGGAACAGAAGACAGTTGCAGTAGAGGCCTGGCAGAGCATCACCAGGGATGAATCCCAGCGTCTGGTGATGTCTATGCGTTCCAGACTCCAGGCTGCAATTGACTGCAAAAGATTTGCAACCAAGTATTAAAAAGTGAAAGTTTGATTTATGGATTGTTAATCTGTCCCATTACTTTTGGTCCCTTAAAAAGTGGGAGGCACATATACAAACTGTTGTAATTCCTACACCGTTCATCTGATTTGGATGTAAATACCCTAAAATTAAAGCTGAAAGTCTGCAGTTAAAGCACATCTTGTTCATTTCAAATCCATTGTGGTGGTGTATAGAGCCAAAAAGATTAGAATTGCCGATGTCCCAATATTTATGGACCTGGCTGTATTTAAAGTCTTTTTGGGGTTTTTGCAGGCTTTATTTCCTTTCTACTATTCTTTTTTTTTTTTTTCTATTCAAAAAAAGGTTTTTATTGGAATGAATAAGTCAAATTGTGTAGAGTGGTGGAGAATAAACTGGGCTGAGGTGTAGTCTAGGGGGTATGTGGATATTCTCGTTAGGTCATGAATTTGTGTCCAAAATTGTTGTAAGAGTGGGCACGATCACCAGATGTGTAGAAAAGTGCTAGATTCCCTGGAACATCTCCAGCATTTATCAGATACATTTGGGTTGAACTTGTTAACCAGCTGCGGGGTTCTGTACCATCATGTTAGTGTCTTGTAGTTGTTTTCCTGGATTGAGACATTGAGCGAGCCTTTGTGGGTGATCGTGCATATCCTTTCCCATTGTTTGTTTGTCATTTCTGTTTGCAAGTCTCTCTCCCATTTTGTGCATGCTATCCCGGAGCTGTGAGTTACTTCAGCAAAGAGCATATTATGACTATTAAGTGTTGTTGGGTATCTGGGAGCAGAGATATGCATATGGGGTGAGTGAACGAGAGACTGCAGAGTCACGGTCAATGTCTCGGAGGAAATGGCAAATTTGAAAGTATGTCCAAGGTGGGAGTGATGTGTTGGGAGTACTTGTGTCTATTGCTTCGCGATCCAAAAGAGCGCTGTCCCTAAAGAATTGGTGTGCATTTATGTCCGGGTGGGGCCATATATTTCTTAAGAATTGTTATGACATCCCGGGGAGGAATTGGCTTGTTTTTTTACATACTTCTCTGAAACAGTTTAGAGTTGGCTGGATGAGTGGATGGTTTTTCAGTGCTAAGGGTACATGGTTCGGTTGGACCACGGAGCCAACTTCAAGGGTATATCAGCGAAGTAGTTTTCAATTTTTTCCCAATATTTGCTTTTGTTATGTTATTTTTTTGTTATGTATTGCGCAGTCAACGATTCTGGCTAAGTGGCATGTCCCATAATCGTGTTTAAGGTCTGGAAGGCCTATGCCCCCTTTCAGTTTAGGTCTCGTCAGTTTTGGGCGTAGCTTACTCTTGGGTTTTTATGATTCCATAAGAATCTGACGCAGCATTGTTTAAAGGAGTAGAAGAATATTTGGGGGATTTGGATTGGGATTGCTTGTAAGATGAATAATATACGTGGGAGAATGTTTATTTTTAATATTGCAGCTCTCCCGAACCATGAGAAATAGGGCTTGTCCCATTTATGTAGATCTTTGGAGATAATTTTACGTATGGGTAGATAGTTTTTGGCGTAGAGAACTGATAGATTGGGCGTCGGATATGTACCTAAATATTTTATCATGTCATTTTTCCATTGAAAGGGAAAATTGTTTTGACATTGAATAACTATTTCTTGAGGAAGATTGATGTTTAAGGAATATGACTTTGCCAGATTAATTTTAAGGTTGGATAGTTGTTGAAATAGTTTGAAATCCTTCAGAATATTTGGAATGGAGATGTGGGGGTCTTTCAAGAAAAGTTAGATGTCGGCGAAAGCAGTTACTTTATAAGTTCGGTCGGCAGCGTAGAAGTGGTTCCAGAATCAGAACAAAGAGTATTGGGGACAGTGGGCAACCTTGTCTCATCCCGTTACTTATGGAGAAGGCGGTTGACAGGTGGCCGTTAACCCACACCTGGGCGGTGGGAGTCGTGTATAGAGACATAATGAAGTTTAACATTTTGTTTTGTACGCCAATGTGTCTTAGCACTGCCCCCATATAGTCCCAGGCCAGCCTCTCAAACGTCTTCTCTGCGTCTAGGGAGAGAAAAAATCCTTTACAGTGGTGGGTGAGCATCCAATGTTGTATATTGAGGGCTTTTGTGATGACCCTAGCTTCTCATCCAGAGGCAAAGAATACTTGGTCATTTTTAATTAGGGCAGACAGGAGGGGAAGGAGACGGTTTGCGAGAATTTTTGGGAATAGTTTGACATCTACATTTAGTAAGGATATTGGGTTATAATTGGATACTGATGTACTGTCTTTACCTTCCTTCGGTATTACGGTAATATGTGCTTCCAAAAACCTAATGAAAGGGAACTTAGATGTAGGGATAGAATTAAAGGCCGGAATGAATGGGGCGGTTAGTATATCCGTAAATGTCTTAAAGTATGCTGCCGTAAACCCGTCTGGTCCAGTGCTTTTGCCTGTCTTCAGCTGTTTGACTACTTTTTTAAACTCGTTCTCCGAGATGGGTTGTTCTAATAGTCGGGCATCTTCTGGATCAATTGGCTCAGGGCAATGTTTTTGGCGAAAGTCTTGGATAAGTGACGATCGTGTGGTGTTTTCTCTCCTTCCAGTAGATTGTTTGGGAAGATTGTAGAGGTTTTAGTAATATGTCTCAAATTGAGATGCTATATTGGTGGTTGTCACCTTTGGCCTACCTTGGGGGTCTATGATGGTGTGGATGTTTGTTTGCTTTTTTTGTTGGGATGGCTCTGGCTAGGTATTTTTTGCACTTGTTGCCAAATTCATAGAGGAGTTTATGATTTAAAATGAATTTACATCTTGTTTTGCGGTTAATCTCTTCTCGTAATAGTTCCCTAGTTTGTGGAAGTTCCTGGTAGTCGCGTAGTGCCTGGGACCGTTCAAGCGTTTTAATCTTGTGGACTAAATGTCCAATTGTCTTTTGATGTGATTTTCTGCGTGTTGCTTTCAGTGCAAGGAAACGTCCCCTGATCACACATTTATGGGCTTCCCATTGTGAGAGGCGATGGGTCGGGTGTGGTGTTTTCCGAGAAAAATTTAGTTATGTTATCTCAAATGTAGTTGTCGGGTTCTGATGTCAATAGGGAGGAGTCTGATCGCCAGATCTTTGTGAAGAAATTTTTTCCTGGTAAGGTTAAAGTCATAGAAATCGGGTGATGGTCCGAAAGAAGCATTGGTTCTAGTGTTGCCTGTGTGAGAAAGTGGAGATCTTTTTGGGATACAAATAGTCGATCCTTGAGTACTTTTTATGAGGGGTAAAAAAAAGGTATAATCTTTGACATTGGGGTGTAGGGTGCGCCATGTGTCGTGGAAAAGGAGGTCCTGTAGTTGTATCCTGATTTAGCGGAGGGCTCTCTATGGCAGGAAAGAAGTGTTAAAAGAGGCATCTAGCAGTGGGTACAATGCTACATTAAAATCATCCCCCAGGATAGTAGGTCCAGTTTGGAATCCTGCTAGTGTCTGTGCTATAGACCTGAAGAAGCTGACCTGGGATGAGTTGGGGCTGTAAATGTTGGCCAATATGATAGGTTTGCCATGGATGAGACCCTTGAGGAGTACATACCTTCCGTCTGTGTCTGAGAGAGTCATTTAAGTGTCAGTTGAGGTTTTTGGAGATTAAAGTCGATACACCTTTCGTTTTTCGTTTTTGGCCAGGACATTAGTCGCATGGAACGATGTTGGAAAGAAGCAGTTCATGAGTTTAGGAATCTGATCGGTGCGGAAATGAGTTTCCTGAAGGAAAACTACATCCGCTTTAAGTTTGCTCATCATGTTGAGCACCTGAATGCGCTTTTCTGGAGTATTTAAACCTTTTGGTTTTAGAGAAACCACCTTGAGTGATAGATCGGTTGGGGAAACCGTGGGAGTCACATTGCAATATGACCAAGTACCTATTTGGAAAAATAGACCAGGGGGGTCTATATGAAGGTAGGGATTTTAGCGTTGCTAACACAACTTGTTGGACAGACAAAGTAAGTAAAATTAAAAATATAATAGGTTATGTCCCAACATGTTTCGCCATTCCTGGCTTCCTCGGGGGACTAATTGTTGCAAACTACATGGCAATGAAAAATCACCATAAGTATTACAGTACACTGGAATAATTGTAGACAGTCCACGTATCAACATAATATACATATCATTTATATCATAAATGAACAATTCAGCTCTATGAGATGTCAGAACCCGGTGCCCCCCATGCTGAACCTTGGCGGGTGTGAGCCATCTCCCGCCTCCAGATTGACACCTCATACTGGCTCCATTATTCATGTGGTCTATACACTACATTTAGCTGTATCAACATACATAATGAAACAGACTCATTCGTTTTCTTTTTGGTTTCTAGTCGATTTCTTGACAGCTTTTGCTTTGGCCGCTTGGCTCCTGGTTTATTTTTACTGCGACAATACTGATACTGTACATGTAAGTTCTAATTCCTTATTTGTTTATTTTTTGGAGCCCATATTCAGCCTTTAATACTGGGCCGTTGTTAGGTCCAGTAAAATAAAAAGTTGTGGGTCTGGTTCATTTGTTCTCTATTATACAATATATATTCTCTATTTTTGATTTATATGGTATTTCTTTAGTGGCCTTCCCTTTTCGACTTTGGGGAGTTCCATCTGGGACCCCACTCCATCCTCTGGACACCTAAGGGCCACACACAAAACCTAGGGGTGAGCCTGAATTGTTCACACATAGACTGTCTACAAATATTCAAGTGCACTGTAATACTTATGTTGATTTTTCATTGCCTTGTAGTTTGCAACGATTAGTCCCCTGAGGAAACCGGGAACGGCAAAACATGTCGGGACACAACCTACCCAGAATGCTGTAAACTCTGTATCAATATGCAATGTTTGTCACCTTGCACTCCATACAATGGACGTTTTTAATTACTGATGTATTATTTTAACCAATGACTATTAAAACATTTAATTTTACTTACTTTGTCTGTCCAAAAAGTTGTGTTAGCACCGCCAAAATCCCTACCTTCGTTATAGACCCCCTCCCCGGTCTATTTTTCCAAATATTTACTCACGGGGGGTGAGGTGCATTTCATATACTTGGCCATCCAGTGGTAAACTTATGTATGACCAAGTACCATTTATTGCAGATCTAGTAGATTTATCTGGGAGCATAAGTGGTTGGAAGTTGTATCGAGATGTGGTGGTAGTCTCTTTGAGTTGGTCTGCCGGTATTGTCGCTGGTGGAGACCCAGAAGTTAGGGGGTGGGGGGTTAAATGGGGGGGGACCAAGGAAGATGGGGGAAGGGAGAGAGGGGGACAGAGGAGGGGGGTGTGTTCAAGGGGGGTAAGAGAACCAATGGTAGGTAATCAGTGTAAAACCTACCCGTAGGGTTGTTTTAGGGTCCGGTATGGATCAGGTGAAACAAATTCCGGCTGTGTGGAGGAGTGTGTGAACACACTACGAGGTGGGGCAGGCGAGAATCCCTAGTCCACCAGAGGTAGCTATGTATGTAGGTTAAGCCTGGAATGCGTGTAGTATGGGGTATGTTATGTACCAGGGGTTTGTAGAATAGGGAGATGTCATGTTTTAAACAGGGTATATATCTATAGTAACAGAAGAATGGAAAAAGGCTTTGATTGATAACCAAATATATTCAACCTTTGAATGCCAGCATCCAGGACACATTGTTAGGTTGTTTATCTGGATGTGTATCTTGTCCAGCTGGATCAAGGAGGCTATGATAACTCTAGCTAGTATCTAATCACATATACATCTAACAGATTAACATCTAGTAAAGTACAATAACACTTAATCTACCAATTGTTGTGTGAACCTGTAAGAAACTCAACAATATGCTTCCTATATGTGTGGCTGGCTCAGATAGGATTTTCTGAATTCGGAGATGTCTGTGTGGGAGGTTTTTTGTCGCAAATCTCTTTTCCCTCACAGATAGCGAGAGGGCTATCTTATTGGAGGTTTAAATTAGCTCACACATGTAGGACTTGCCTTATCAACCATATTCGATGATTGCAATACAAGAACAATTAGTGGGTATTTACCCTACTATCCTTCAGAGGCTAGTTTTCCCAGGGCCTGGTTAGTTATTTCCCGTTAGGCCTATGGCAGCCTAGTGGTATGCACATACATTTTGCATTTTCCCAATTTTGCAGGGTAGGGAGTCTATCTCCCACAGGGGTCCCCCCACATGACCCTCCTTTTGAGGGCTTTCAGGACATAATAGTTGTCTGTAATCATAGCTGAAGAAGAGACAAATATGAAGGCCTGAGAGCGTTGTAGTTAAGGAAGCTGGTTGATTCACCTACTCTTCATATCACTTCATTAGGTGGGGCGATAAAAGTATGTGGCCCTCATTAGCTCTGTGTGTTAGCCTCCTTGTGGCCCCATGTGCCCCATGGGGGGGGTCACCTCCAAACACTAAGACTATACAGATAAGACATGTACAACTTATCTAATTAGGCCAACTAGTAGTTTACCCACAGGTGACCTAATTGTCGTCATAGACATATTGTCCATCGCAGAGATATCCAGAGGGAAGGGTGGGATAATGCATCGAGGGTGGGGAAGTGAGTGATCCAATGGCTTGGGTATGTAGGAGAATAATGCCCAGGGTGATTATGAGGCTTAAATCAGAGCTCCACAGTCTATGGGATCTATCTCCAGGGTAAGGAGTGGTGGATCTGTATAGTAGCCAGAGCTGATTTTTTCTCTAGGGAATATAAAACATTGCCAAGTATGTGTTCACTTACCAGTGAATGTCCATACTTAGCCAAGTTTCTGGGTCTTTGTGCATTTTGTGTGAAGGTCTCGATCCATCTCAGCTAATCGTTTAGGAATTCTGTGTCCTTGCAGGCCGGGCAGCCTTTTAGACCGTTTTTGCCAGATCTCTTGATTTGGTGAAGATAATGCAGTTAAGGAATTTTCCCCCCATCATGGTGGTAAGACCATTCTGAAGTGTCTTGAGTGAGCTTGTTCAGGGTGTAGAAAGGATGACGAGTTAATCTGTGCCTTCTTGACGAGGACGTCTGTGAACAGGAGAGGCCGTTGGGCTGGTGTAGCTTGTGTTCCTGTTCCTTGGTGGTCGTGCGTCGCCTGATCTGGTAGTAATTGTGGACAGGGTTAGCGTCCATAGATCTTGCTCGTTGTAGTGGGGGTCCCCATAGAGTGCTGTACCAGTAAGGTACTTCCACTCGAGGCAAGTTTAGTGTGTCGCAGAAGGTATGTAGGTCCTCAGGGACTCTCAGGTATGCTGTACGGCTTTGAGATGATGCTGATAGGCAAAAGGGGATCTTCCACCTATACTGGATTCCCTTGGCGCGCAGTATATCAAGAAGAGGGCGAAGGGCTCTTCTGTGTTGAAGGGTAATGGGCGAGAGGTCCTGGAATAATTTAATATCTGTGCCTTGGAATAGAAGATTGCGGCGGACCCTCGCTTGCCTCAGGATCTCCTCTTTGATTTTAGAATTAACTAAGTAGCAGATCACATCTCTCTGCGGATATGTGTCATTGCCCCTTGGTTTCAGAGCCCTGTGCAGGTGCTCATATTAAATGGGAGATTCAGGCGGCCTGCCAAGGAGGTCATTGAACACCAATAATGTGGCCTGGGCAAGTTGATTATGATTGACCCTTATGTTGTGTCTGTGACCACGGTTGTCTAGGTCCTCCATATGGCGATGAAGTTCCCTGAGTTGTGTGTTATTTGAGTGATAGGACGACTGTAGCTGATGAATCGTGGTGTCATGGCGGGCCGCCTTTTCCTCAATGGCGTCTATACACTTGACCACCGAGTGAATGTCCCGTTTAAGGTCTGTGATGGCTGCTGCCCAGGTGGCTTTAATGTCTTCTGCCACCAGGCGAAGGTACTGCTGGTTGTGCGGCTGTGTGCCAGGGGTGCCGGTGTTGTATTGTTGCGCCATGCTTCTGCCTGTAGGGCTGAGGCTGGAGGAGCGTGCGGTAGATGCAGAGGCCCGACTTGAAGCTGGGGCCTCCCGTTGCTGGGTTCTGAACATCTCCGGGATGCTGAAGCCGCTTTGAGAGTCAGCATCCCTGGATGATCGGGAACGAGATTGGGGTGGTGTCCCGCCTGATTTCCCCATTGTTGTGAGGGCTCTATTAGACTGCTTTTTGTACCTCGATGTCCGGAGCAAGGGGATCACGCTGCCATGTTGGTCCGATGCCAAGCCACATGCCTCTACTATTTTGTTATATTCTTTGTAACCTTTAAATTGTGTTCCTTCATTGTGTTTTTTGATATTGGCCGAAAGAAAAAAAGGCTGATACCGAAAGGGGATGGGGTCCGCCCCGGATGCCGCCCATTGCGGGGGTGCCCGTGTGTCATGCACGAGATGATCAGTTTCATATTGTGCAGATAGCAGCTTGTAAGAGCCACTCATTGTGTTAAACTGTCATGTAATGTAACTGCATGCAGAGAGCAGCTGTCACAATTCGGCGGTGGGCAGAACCAAACAGCTATCAAACACCAGCCAGTGGGATTGGGGCTGGACGGGTGTCTCTGCATGCAGTTACATTACATGACAGTTTCACACACTGAGCAGCTCTTACAAGCCTGCTATCTACTCGACGTGAAACTCCTCATCTCCTCAATCAGTGCCACATGTCGGAACCAATTAGTGCAACCTCATCTCCTCTATCAGTGCCATCTGTCAATGCCACCTATCAGTGCTTCCAATCGGTGCCACCTACCAGTGCCCAGGCACTGGTAGGCTGCATATGACAATTCTATATAAAACTATAAATATTTTTTAGAAACTGTCATTTTGGGTTTTCGGCACTAAAATTTCCATTCAGTGCACCACTAATTTCCTCCCAATCTAAATCCAGGAGAGCAGCCCTTCGCCTTGGGCATTTTCCTCTTAAAATTTTGTTTATCTTTCCAGTTTGTGTTTCTTATTTACAGCTTGCATTAAATGAAATCATGTTACGGTCTCTGCTAACCAGATCTTTTTATATGAACATTAGTAATGAGCTCTGCAATGTTTGAGATTCCCAACTCCAGCAGAGCATCATTTCTAGTTCTACCATAAAGTTGTAGTGTAATAGATGTATACATTTCTACTCTGTTACTGTTCCAGCAGTGTCATTATTCCAATTTTAGTTAAAATCCCCCATTATCACCTAGCCAGCCCTTGCAGCCCTAAATATCTTTGCAAGGAGCCAAGTCTCCACCTCCTCATTAACGCTGGGTGAGCTATAATGAACTCCAATAATAACTTTGAAGTATGCACTCCTATATGCAGCTCCACCCATAATGCTTCATCACCATCTCGCACTCCATCAACAAGTTACTCTTTTACACTTGCTTGAGATCACATCTCACAGAACAGCTGGGGAAGTTCTTTAACTGACAGTAGACCAAGCATTGCATTCAGATGATTAAAAAGTACTCGCATCCTGGCTATCAATGCAAAATTTACATATAAAAAAATGTGTAGCAGCCTTTTGTCTGTTAACAATAACAGTGTTTTGTTATGTCTTAGGTGCAAGTGAACTGGCTGTTCAGAAAGCTAAAGCAGAAATTACCCGTCTTATCAAAGAAGAGCTCATCAGATTGGTATGTGTAAAGCACAATGAAGTACAAATGGAAATGTTTGTCTATGTGTCTTCACATCTGTAAATATTGCGGTCGTTGCCCAGTGCATGTTCAAGTATGTACATTAGGTCTCTTGTACATGGGAGCCTAGGCAACGTAAATTCTGGCATATTTTACTCCAGCTGGAAACCCCAATCCTTAAAGAGGAAGTAAACCCTGATGGGGTTTACTTCCTCTATATTCCCCTGCAAAGTAGAAACATAATGAGCTACTATGCATCCGGGTTGACAACCACTTTAAGGCTCTGTTCACATCTAGGCGGTTTTGAGCGGTTTTCTGCTCTAAGCCTCATCTCTAAAAACGCCCAACAAGCGAAATCCCATTCCTTTCAATGGCCCCTGTTCACATCTGAACGTTCTGTCGCCTAAAGCACAACGCCGGTCGCTCAAAAAAGTACTTAAGCTTCTTTTGAGGTAGATTACAGGCGTTTTAATTCTTTTACATTGGTGACCTTTTGAACTTCAAAACGCCTGCACAAAAAGGCCTGAAAAACGCCTGTAAAATAGCAACGCCTAGATGTGAACACAGCCTTAGGCATGAAAGGTATACACTGGTGCTCTCATAAACATATGTAGAGTGTATGAACATATTTCAAGAATAGGACATTTTATGTAGCCTGTATGTTATACTCGTGTTTGCGAAAGCACCATCATATACCCAAGCACAGCCGCACACAGCCGTTTGCAGCTCCCGGGCTTTCCGGGCTAGTGAAGTTAACCGGAATTTATGTTGCAAGGGCTCAGGTGCCTGTGTGCAAGAGGCTTTTGCTGGGACATACGATTCCTGATTGAACAAAAAAAAAATGTCCTTGTCTTATTGCAACTTGAGTTCTTGAGCCTTTTTCCCTATTGAATGCCAGTGTGTGTGTATTGTTTTTTTTTTTCTGGCAAAGTCTCGGTTCTGCACACCCTACCTTTTGCTTTTGTAGTCCCCTCAAAAATATCATACATCATTTTTCTTTTTCATGCATCACGGGACACATTGTTAGGCTAATATTCATTACCTGCTGGGTTATACTTCATCATCAGGTGAGTGGACACTGGTAGACAAAGTCTTAGACGGGAAGTGATCCCCTATATAACCTTCCTATACAGGAAGCACTTCGGTTTTTTACCAATGTGTGCAAGGTGGATGGGCACGTTTGTTTGAGCTCTCTGAGCTTCAGGTCTTTAGTCCCAAAAACAGTTCTTAAATGAATCAAGGGATTGACCGATTGGATCCATTTTAAACAGGCTCTATGCTTAGATAAATCGTACCTGAGCCTCGCAAAGAAGACACAAGGATCCTGCTAGGTTTTGCCTGTAACGCCACCTCCGGGCGCTGCACCCTGCGTAGTAGAATCCTGGACACCACAGAGCTAAGGCATTCCTGCAGGATGCTGTACAGGTCCAAGGGAGTGGACCCTAAACAAGCAAAGGGTACTCAGTCCTTGAAGCGCATCAAGTGACAGGAACCCATGATGGGTGAAGATTGGGCTCTTACTTTCTAAGGTTGCCCTGCGCCTGGACGGGTTAGTGAAAGCCCCCTTATTTACTTATTGGGTGCCCCAGTGATTATAACAATCGGTCAAGCTAGCTAGAGGCTGGACACCTGTGTGCGGTGACTACAGGGGGTCGTTTTGGGCTAGCTGTGGGTATTTGCAGAGTGCCTTTTTTTTGTCTTCTTGTCTGGCTGTTTTTTTACCTTTAAATGGATGTCCACACACGAGGGTGCGCCATTGCGCATCTTGAATTGCGGGCACGTGAAGATTTTCGTAATAGCCGAATACAGCCGCGCCCATTCGCCGGTACCATGTGCGTGCAGGTGCAGAAGGCCCCGGTGCACAACCAGCTTATTTACGCTGTGTATACCAAGCATGCGGTGCTTCCAAGGGATAACTGTGGAACACAGCGGGCTCTGAACCAGACATTTCAGCTGTTCATTTCTCCTTACCCAGGTCACGTGCTTCACCAGGTGTTGCTTGGCAGACTAAGGTGCTAACAGGATTGTTGCATGGCGGCCTGGTGAGCCCTATTAAAGGGTCTCCCTTCTGGGGTATGTAAATACTAAACCCAGGTACTCCCTTTTTGTGGCTTGCAATGTCTTAAAAGAAGAGGAGCGGAACTAACTACAGGGAAAGGCACATTCATGTCAGCTCCTGAGGAGCCTAGTCGAATCCCCAGTGTTGTATCCCCTAAAAGACCAGTGGCTTCCGGGCAATCTGAGCCACTGCGCCTGTCTGGTATTGTGCCTACAGTTAACACTGCTGCTTCACCCTTTATTACCAGGGATGAACTGTCCTCAGCACTATCCAGGTTAGAGCAAAGGATTGCTGGCATGATTGCCTCCATCCCACAGGGGGGCAAGAAGCGTGACCAATCCCCCTCCCTGGAGCCTCCTAATTTGGAGTAGGAGATGGTCTGGCAAATGAGTCTGCTTTTGAGGAATCTGGGCCAGAAGATGTCCAGTTGGTATCAGCCTTACTGAGATGGTTTGTTCTGTTTTTACATTACCTCCTGCAGAGGTTTCTGAGTCTCCCTTGTGCTTTGAGGGGTCCCTGAAGCCTCTTCAGGCTGCACAGGCTTTCCCCCTACACCCGCTGTTGGAACAGGCGGTGTATGCTGATTGGGAACATCCTAAGAGGTTTTCCCTTTTCCATATCCCATGGAGGAAAAGTTTAAGAAATGTAGCATGCCAGCTGTAAATGTGGCAGTCTCTTCTTTAACCACTTCAATACCAAGCCTGTTTCTTGAGTTCGGTGCTTACCAGTTAAAAAAAATTACTTAGAACCCCCAAACATTATATATTTTTTTTTCCTAACACCCTAGAGAATAAAATGGCGGTCATTGAAAAAAATTATGTCACACCGTATTTGCGCAGCGGTCTTACAAGCGTGCTTTTTTTTGAATAAATTCAGTTTTTTAAGTTAAAAAATAAGAAGACAGTAAAGTTAGGCCAATTTTTTTCCATATTGTGAAAGATAATGTTACGCCGAGTAAAATGATACCCAACATGTCATGCTTCAAAATTGCGTCCGCTCGCGTAACGGCGATTAAACTTTGCAAATTAAAAATCTCCATTGGCGACATTTAAAAAAATCTACAGGCTAGCAGTTTTGTGTTACAGAGGAGGTCTAGAGCTAGAATTGTTGCTCTCACTCTAACGATCGCGGCGATACCTCACATGTGTGGTTTGAACACCGTTTTCATATGTGGGCGGGACTTATGTATGCGTTCGCTTCTTCGCGGGACGGAGCGCTTTAAATTTTTTTTTTTTTTTTTTTAAT
This sequence comes from Glandirana rugosa, assembly GCA_018402905.1. Classification (NCBI taxonomy): domain Eukaryota; kingdom Metazoa; phylum Chordata; class Amphibia; order Anura; family Ranidae; genus Glandirana; species Glandirana rugosa. Next base: position 119,123 of record BLSH010084867.1, on the reverse strand, counting down.
TATTTATTTTACTTTTTATTTTTACACTGTTCTTTAAAAAAAAAATTTGATCACTTTTATTCCTATTACAAGAGATGTAAACATTCCTTGTAATAGAAAAAAGCATGACAGGTCCTCTTAAATATGAGATCCGGGGTCAAAAAGTCCTCGGATCTCATATTTACACTCAAATGCAAAAAAAAAAAAAATCTGAAAAAAATGACAGAAGAAAAAAAAATCGGGCCCTTTAAGACCGTTGGGCAGACGTCATTTCTGACGTCATATCCGCCGGCCGTGTTATGGATCCGAGTGAGCGGCTTCAGCCGCTCAGTCGGCTCACACACACTGGGAGGAAAGCATCGAATCATCTCCGCTGCTGCCGGCGGGTCCGGTAAGCGGCGGGGATGACCGGAAAGCGGCGGGAGGGGGGGGCACCTCTCCCGCCGCTGATAAAAGTGATCTTGTGGCGAACCCGCCACTAAGATCACTTTTATCTTGCAGGGAATCGCCTGCTGAAAAAAACGGTATCTGAATGGTGCCTGCAGCTGCAGGCACCATTCAGATATCACCACTCAAACCCAAGGACGTCATATGACATCCGGCGGTACGGAAGTGGTTAAACAAGAACTTAACTTGTCCAGTGGATAACACACAGGGCTTGAAGGATCCTGTTGACAAGAAAGTGGAGTCATTATTAAAGGCTTCCTTTTCTTTGGCCAGTTCAGCTATTCAGCCAGCTGTCTCAAGCAATTGGAGTCTGCCAGTCCTTAACCACTTCCGTACCGGCGGACGTCATATGACGTCCTTGGGTTTGAGTGGTGATATCTGAATGGTGCCTGCAGCTGCAGGCACCATTCAGGTACCGTTTTTTTTCAGCAGGCGATTCCCTGCAAGATAAAAGTGGTCTTAGCGGCGGATTCACCGCAAGATCACTTTTATCAGCGGCGGGAGAGGTGCCCCCCCCTCCCGCCGCTTTCCGGTCATCCCCGCCGCTTACCGGACCCGCGGAGATGATCCGATCCTTTCCCCCCAGGGGGACACAGCTGGCGGAAATGACGTCTGCCCAACGGTCTTAACCACTTGCCGACCGCCAACTGCAGGTTGACGGCGACAAAGTGGTGCGATATCGCAAATCGCCGTCATTTGACGGCGGCTGTGAGATCGCGTACTCTGAGTGTGTGCGCGCCGCCAGAGGCGCGCCCGCGCGCTCACTGTGTCCGAGGAGGGCCAGGGAGCGGGTGCGGTGGCTTCGATTGCCGCCGGCTACCTGCGACGCCCCCCCCGGAGTGAAAGAACGGAGGTCCGTGTAAGTAAACACGGACCTCCGTTCTGTGAGAGGGGGAAGGGCTGTGATCACAGCCTTCCTCTACATGGAAGGTGTGATCGCATCCCTTCCCCTGCTAGGACATTCCACCACAGTTAGAACACGCCCAGGGAACACAGTTAACCCTTAGAGCGCCCCCTGCAGGTTAACCCCTTCACTGCCAATGGCATTTACACAGTAATCAGTGCATTTTTATAGCACTGATCGCTGTATAAATGCCAATGGTCCCAAAAAAGTGTCAAAATGGCCCACATGTCCGCCCCAATATCACAGTACCGCTAAAAATCGCAGATCGCCGCCATTACTAATAAAAAAATTTAAAAAAATAAAAACCCCAAAAATGAATGATCATCTGTAAACGCGGCCACTTTTGCGAAAACCAATCAATAAACGCCGATTGCAATTTTTTTTTATCGCAAATATGAGGAAGAATATAAATCGGCCAAAAACGGTGAAAAAAAAGTTTTTTTGTTTTTTGTTTTTTTTTTTTGGATTTGTATTTTAGCACAAAGTAAGAAATTTGGGGGTTTTTTTGCAAAATTGTCGCTCTTCTTTTGTTTATAGCGGCGATCAGAAATGACGCAGCGATGATCAAATACCACCAAAAGAAACCTCTGTTTGTGGGAAAAAAAGGACGCAAATTTCGTTTGGGTACAACGTTGCACGACCACGCAATTGTCAGTTAAAGCCTAAAGTGGGAAATCCTTCCGGGGCTGAAGTGGTTAAAGGGCCCATTTTTTTGTTTTTTTTTTCTTCTGTCACTTTTTTCAGATTTTTTTTTTTTTTGCATTTGAGTGTAAATATGAGATGTGAGGACTTTTTGACCCTGGATCTCATATTTAAGAGGACCTGTCATGCTTTTTTCTATTACAAGGAATGTTTACATTTCTTGTAATAGGAATAAAAGTGATCAATTTTTTTTTTTTTTAAAGAACAGTGTAAAAGTAAAAAGCAAAATAAATAATTAAAAAAAAAAAAAAATTTACAGCGCTCCTTCCCGCCGAGCTCGCGCGCAGAAGCGAACGCATACGTAAGTCCCGCCCACATATGAAAACGGTGTTCAAAACCACACATGTGAGGTATCGCAGTGATCGTTAGAGCGAGAGCAACAATTATAGCTCTAGACCTCCTCTGTAACGCAAAACTGCTAACCTGTAGAATTTTTTAAATGTCGCCTATGGAGATTTTTAATTTGCAAAGTTTATCGCCGTTCCGCGAGCGGACGCAATTTTGAAGCATGACCTGTTGGGTATCATTTTACTCGACGTAACATTATCTTTCACAATATGGAAAAAAATTGGCCTAACTTTACTGTTTTCTTATTTCTTAACTAAAAAAACTGAATTTATTTAAAAAAAAGCACGCTTGTAAGACCGCTGCGCAAATACGGTGTGACATAAATGTTTTCAATGACCGCCATTTTATTCTCTAGGGTGTTAGGAAAAAAAAATATATAATGTTTGGGGGTTCTAAGTAATTTTATAGCAAAAAAAACTGTTTTTAACTGGTAAGCACCGAACTCAAGAAACAGGCTTGGTATTGAACTGGTTAATGGCTGTGTGTTGAGTTATTTTGAGGGGACAGCAAATTTACACTGTTATACAAGCTGTACACTCACTACTTTACATTGTAGCAAAGTGTCATTTCTTCAGT
>BLSH010084867.1:100009-116157 GCA_018402905.1 Glandirana rugosa | reverse complement strand
ATAGCTCTAGACCTCCTCTGTAACGCAAAACTGCTAACCTGTAGAATTTTTTAAATGTCGCCTATGGAGATTTTTAATTTGCAAAGTTTATCGCCGTTCCGCGAGCGGACGCAATTTTGAAGCATGACCTGTTGGGTATCATTTTACTCGACGTAACATTATCTTTCACAATATGGAAAAAAATTGGCCTAACTTTACTGTTTTCTTATTTCTTAACTAAAAAAACTGAATTTATTTAAAAAAAAGCACGCTTGTAAGACCGCTGCGCAAATACGGTGTGACATAAATGTTTTCAATGACCGCCATTTTATTCTCTAGGGTGTTAGGAAAAAAAAATATATAATGTTTGGGGGTTCTAAGTAATTTTATAGCAAAAAAAACTGTTTTTAACTGGTAAGCACAGAATTCAAGAAACAGGCTTGGTGGGTAAGTGGTTAAAGGATCAGGTGAGATGGCCTGACAGACCTAACCATGAGCATGATCTTGCTGAAAACAGGGCAGATATTCCTCGAGAGCTGTGTTTTGCTGTAGATGCCTTAAAGGATTCTAGACAGCAAGTCTCTCGTATGGCTCTCTTGTCTGTGCACATGCACAGGCTTCTATGGCTTAAAAACTGGTCAGCCGAGCTTCCTTGTAAGAAGTTATTGGCAGGATTCCCCTTTCATTGGGAACATTTGTTTGATGATTTGGACAAATATATCCAAAAGATTTCCTGGGGGAAAAGCTCCCTACTTTCTGTGAAGAGAATGACCAGGCGTCTCTTGCTTAAAATCTTAAGGGCCGCTTCCAAAAGCGTATCAGCGCCAAGGCAGTTCCGCCGCCAACAGGGCGCTAGAGCCAGGGGCAAGCAGCAGGGCCAGAGAAAGCCCTGGGTCCAAAACTCTTATAAACCCAGGACCGAGGACGCCCCCACTCTATCGGGTGGGGGGGAAGGCTGCTGAACTTTGCGGACATTTGGAGAACAGTGGTTCAGGACAAGTGTGTCGCCTCAACAGTGTCCTGCAGTTACAAGCTGGAATTAGGGAGGGTTCCTCCTCAGAGGTTTCTAAGATCCAGCTCTCCCTCAGATCCCCCAAACGTAAACTTATTGTTTCAGGCACTAGAGCATTTAGTGCATCAGGGAGTGATTATACATGTTCCTGTATCCAAAAGGGGCACAGGGTTTTATTTGAACCTGTTCACGGCTCAAAAACCAAACGGGGACACGAGGCCCATTTTGATTCTAAGATCCCTGAACCAACATCTGTTAATCAAGTACTTTCGGATGGAGTCAATCTGCTCAGTAGTAGCCTCACTCCAGATGGTAGGCTTCTTATCCTCCATCGATATCAAGGACACGTATTTACAGGTACCTATCTTTCAACCTCACCAGAATTTGCAGTAGAGGAACGTCATTTCCAGTTTGTGACATTGCCCTTCGGGCTTGCCACAGCACCCCGGGTGTTTACAAATATCCTAGCAACCGTACAGGGTCATGTAAGTGCCCAGGGGATCTTGGTGCTCGGATACCTGGACGACCTCCTGCGCAGAGATCACTCACTACAGGCCCTGGAAGTGTAGCCTGCACAGTGCAGCATTTAAAAAGCTTAGGCTGGGTCTTAAATACCGAAAAGTCAGCCTTGAGACCAGCTCAGAGTCTCAAGTATCTAGGTCTGATCCTAGATACGGTCCGGGAAAAGTATTTTTACCACCCGTAAGGATCTGTGCCCTGAAGGATCAGGTGCGTCAGATAAGGGGGACCAGACAACCCTCCATTTGGCTCTGTATGAGTCTTCTGGGAAGGATGGTGTCCTCCTTCAAGGTAGTGACCTATGCCCAGTTCCATTCCAAGCCTTTACAATAAGACCTCTTGTCAGCTTGGAAACGGGAGAGGGCAAGCCCTGGATTATCCCATGTTCTAATCTCCCCGGGCACGCTTAAGCCTAAACTAGTGGTTGCAGGATCAGAACCTGCAAAAGGGAAGATCCTTCCTCCTGGTGTCTTGGAGAGTACTGACCACAGATGCCAGTCTCTTGGGCTGGGGAGCGACCCTAGAGGGGCTCATGGCTCAGGGGAGATGGTCAAGGACAGATCAGAGCCTGTCCATCAACATCCTGGAGTTACAGGCAGTACGTCTGGCCCTACGGTCCTGGACGGTGGAGTTTCAGGACTGCCCTATCAGGGTTAAGTCCGACAATGTCACTACAGTGCCCTATATAAACCACCTTGATGGTGCCAGGAGTCGTTCAGCTCAGAAAGAGGTGAACCACATACTAGCCGGGTCAGAGGGACATGTGCCAGTTCTATCATGACCTCATATCCCAGGGGTAGAGAGCTGGAAGACGGATTATCTCAGCTGCCAGCAGATCTGCCCAGGGGAATGGTTCCTACACCCGAATGTGTTTTGCGAAATCTGCCAGAGTTGGGGGTGGCCAGATGTCGATCTATTGCCATCCATGTTCAACAACAAGCTACAGCATTTTGTGTCCCGAGCAAGGGATCTCCTGGCAATCCGAGCAGATGCTCTGGTAGCTCCATGGAGCCAGTACTCTCTGGTTTATGCTTTCCCCCCAATCCCTCTCCTTCCACCTTTTCTTGCACAGGATTCGGAGAGGGGGGGTTCCAGTCATTCTGGTGGTACCAGCCTGGCCCAGAAAGCCATGGTTCCTGGAGATTGTGAGATTGGCGATAGACGGGCTTCCGCGCCACCCCAATCCTGTCTCAAGGTTCTATATTCCACCCCAATTTACAGTCTCTAAATTTGACGGCATGGCTATTGAAGCCAGGGTGCTGAAGGATTGTGGCATCTCGGGATCAGTGGTGTCAACCCTAGTGAATGCTAGGAAAGCAGTCACTAGGCAGATCGATCACAAGGTCTGGAAGACTTGTATTGTTTGGTGTGAAGCCAGAAAATGGCATCCTCGGAAATGCGTGATTGGGAGAATTCTCTAATTTCTACATTCAGCTGTGGAAATCAGCTTGGCCTTGAGTACAATCAGAGGTCAGCTTTCGGCCCTGTCCGTATTCTTCCATAGGCCTTTAGCCTCTCATTCGCTGGTCCATATCTTTATGCAGGGGGCAACTCGTTTTCTTCTCCTCATTAAGCCACCTATGTGTCCTTGTGACTTAAATTTGGTTCTGTCTGTGTTACAGAAACAACCATTTGTGCCTATCAAGGAAATTACATTAGTCTTGCTGTCACGCAAGCTAGCCTTCCTGCTGGTCATCACCTCGGCTAGAAGAGTGTCGGAATTGGTGGCCCTTTCAAGGGAACCATGCCTAATTCTTCACCACGACAAGGTGGTGTTGCGTCCTATTCCATCCTTCTTGCCAAAGGTGGTGTCGGGCTTTCATTTAAATCAGGACAATATATTGCCTTCTTTTTTCTCTCGGCCTCGTTCGGCGGAAGAGAGAGGACTGCATTCCTTAGATGTAGTGCGAGCAGTCAGTTTGTCTAGATCTGTGGAGATCCGAGGATCAGACTCCTTTTTTTGTTTTACCAGAAGGACCCGAGAAGGGGCAGGTAGCTTCTAAAGCTTCCATTGCCAATTGGGTCCATCAATTGGTCATTCAAGCCTATGGTCTGAAACGTAAAGCTCCTCCCTTCAGGGTGAGAGCTCATTCTACCAGGGGTGTAGGAACCTCCTGGGCTTTTTGTCATCGGGTATCTGTGGCTCAGATTTGTAAGGCTACCACCTGTTCTTCAGTGCATACGTTCACAAAATTTTATGTGGATCGTGGATGTTCAAGCATTCAGCTTTCGGCCGCAGTGTACTGCGTGCCCCATTATGAGGTTTGATGGCTATTTTTGTTTGCCAGGGTGTCTCCGTCCCCTCAAGGCTATTGCTCTGGGATGTCCCAGTAGGTAATGAATATTCGCCTCTGTGTCCCGTGATGTATGAAAAAGAAAACCAAGATTTTTTCATCATACTTTCTTTGAATACATCACGGGACTCTTTGTGAGGATTCAGTGCTTGCTACAAAACTGAAGTGCTTCTTGTATGGGAGTAGTTATATAGGGGATCACTTCCTGTCTAAGACTTTCTCTACCAGTGACCATTCACCTGCTGAAGTATAACCCAGTAGGTAATGAATATTAGACGAAAAAATCCTATTTTTGTCTTAAAGCGGTTGTATCCACTTTTTTGTAATTTTTACCCATCGGTAAGCCTATAATAAGGCTTACCTGTATGTGAAATGAATATCTCCTAAACCTGCATGGTTTAGGAGATATTCAGCCTGCATGCAGGCGGTGACAACAGCGGTGGATGTGCGATGAAGTTCTGGCGGATGCTGCCGGACCTTGCCATAACAGAGGACTCCCGCACCCATGCGCGGGAGTGACGTGATCACGGCTCCGGGCACTCACAGCACCGGAGCCACGAACCCAGAAGGACCGGCGAGTCAAAATGTCAGCCCTCTCATCGCTGACTGAGTCAGGCTTCGGGGCCTCGTTCTAAGGTATTTCATAATGTGCTAGTATGCGATGCTATTTTCTTGCAGGATTTTTTTTTCTTTTCTTTTTCGGTGGGTTACTACCGCTTTCATATGTCCAAGTGTCCACATATGTCCTTAAAAAAATGAATAGAATGTGAAAATGAAGGCATACAGCAATCAGGGAGTAGCCAACCAGTGGACATAGTGGACCACAGCATAATGATGAAAGTACCTTGAGGCTGGAGCCGCATAGATGACAAGGGAACTCCTGGGTCTGGAGCATGCTAACTGAGCTGAAGGGCAGGATGTTAAGGAAGCTACGATCGGGAGGTTCCAGGAAGGGACAGTGTTGAAGACCGGTGGATCGGGAGATGCAGATGGGATTCCTGTGCCTGTGATGGTAGCAGGCTGGGCACCCCGGGCAGATGGACGGCAGCCGGGACACCAGGTAGTGACCGCCACTTGCAGGGAGAAAGCCGCGCCCGCCGCTCAAAAATGACGTCATGACTGGCGAAAGATTTTTTATTATTTTTTCCCCACAAATAGAAGTTTCTTTTGGTGGTATTTAATATGTTATACATTTTTGAAAATTGTTCATTTTTCTCCTTCATTGATGTGCACTGATGAGGCTGCACTGATGGGCACAGATAGGTGCCACTAATGGTTGGCACTTATGGGCGGTACTGATTGGCATTAATAGGTTGCACTGAAGGGCAATGATAGGTGGCACTGATGAGCAACGCTGATAGGCAGCACTGATGGGCATTGATAGGTGGCATTGCTGGGCAAAGGTAGGTGGCACTGTGGGCACTCGTGGGAAATGATAGGTCGCACTGGCAGGGAGCACTGGTGGGCAGAGACAGCCATACGCGGCTCTCTGTGAGAGAGACTGATTTCCCTCTGACAGAAGCCGGCAGTGATCAGCTTGGGAAAAAAACCTAATCACAGATCTTTTGTTTACATCATGTGATCAGCCGTCATTGGCTGACAGTTGATCACGTGGTAAGGGGCCGGGACCAGCCCCTTACTCTGATCTGTGATCAGCCGAGTCTCATAGACTCTGTGATCACAGAGAGCATGGTGCGCGTCCCCGCAAGAATGCGCAAACAGTGCATGCTCTGGAGGACGTCTATTGATGTCCTCCCGGCAAAGTAGATCCGCACTGAGGCTGTCATTCGGCTATAGCGCAGATATGAAAAAGTTAGAGAAAATCCACCAGGTTTCCAACTTAGAATTTTCTTTCCTGGTATGACTTCCTCTCCAATGGAAATTAAACTTCTCAATAGCCATGAACGAAGTGCCTTTTGGGTTCTTGGCATGGCAGGTCACATAGTGCATAGAGAGGCTATAATTCAAGAAACCTTTACGTATGTCGGCCAAATGCTCTTTAAGTCTAACCTCTAGCTTATGCACAGTACGAACCACGTAGTGCAGCATGGGCATGTAACCAAGTATACCATGTTTTTACTCGAACATATGTGATACGAGTTGATATCATATGATTTCCCTGTATTATAGGAACTTAAAGAGAGATAGATATTTCTTGTTCCTAAAACAATTGTTCTTACAGACTTCATACAATGGGGCAAAAAAAGTATTTAATCAGCCACCAATTGTGAAAGTTCTCCCACTTAAAAAGATGAGAGGCCTGCAATTTTCATCATAGGTATACTTCAACTATGAGAGACAGAATGAGAAAAAAAATACAGAAAATCACATTGTCTGATTTTAAAGAATTTATTTGCAAATGATGGTGGAAAATAACTATTTGGTCAATAACAAAAGTTCATCTCAATACTTTGTTATATACCCTTTGTTGGCAATGACAGAGGACAAACATTTTCTGTAAGTCTCCACAAGGTTTTTTACACACTGTTGCTGGTTTGGCCCATTCCTCCATGCAGATCTCCTCTAGAGCAGTGATGTTTTGGGGCTGCCGCTGGGCAACACAGATTTTCAACTCCCTCCAAAGATTTTCTATGGGGTTGAGATCTGGAGACTGGCTAGGCCACTCTAGGACCTTGAAATGCTTCTTACGAAGCCACTCCTTCGTTTCCCGGGTGGTGTGTTTGGGATCATTGTCATGCTGAAAGACCCAGCCACGTTTCATATTCAATGCCCTTGGATGAAAGGAGGTTTTTACTCAAAATCTCACGATACATGGCCCCATTCATTGCCTTTTTAAGTGGGAGAACTTGCACAATTGGTGGCTGACTAAATACTTCGTTCATTGACGGACCCAGCCTCTTATTCTTGACATGTGGGGTTTATGCACCTTTCACTAGGAGTGGACTAGGCAGAACATAGTTCAGCTAAAAGCAGACACAGACCTTCCCAGGGGGCCGTCCTCACTTGGCATAACCCCTCCTGCCCTGCTCAGCAACTCAGTTTTTTCTGCCTAGTGCAAGGAGTAGGACCTGGCTCCCTGCTGGGATCTGTGGTTCCCCATTCTTTTTTCTCAAGACTTCTGATGAAGAATGCAATCAAGTAGCCATCTGGGTGACAGGCTGGATATCCTAGATCCAGGAGGTAGTCTCCCCAGCACGGCCAACGGACGCGAGCCAAACTTTAGCTGCACGCGGGGTCGGCCGCGTCGGGCCTCGTTCCGTGCAGGGCAGCCGGTGGGTTAAATGTCCCGCCAGCGCACTTAAGACGGGGTCCTCGGGCTCGCGTCACAGGTGTCGCATGGCCAGCAGCTCCCCCTGAATGGCAGGTCTGTCTCGGGTGGCAACCCGCTACGCCAGTCTGGATTGTCAAGTACGGCCCCCCCGCTTTCCCCAGGGTGCGGGAAGGGCAGGCGGGTTCCCCTCCCGGGGTGTTAGGCTGGCGGGCTGGTTCCCCCTTTTCTTCACCCCCCCATGCTGCCTGGCCGCTGCCCTTTCCCCTCCCGTCCCCTGAGACCTGGGGGCCCTTAATGGCGCCCCTTACCTTCGGCAGGGCCATTTTCCCATAGCCGGCCGCATGTTCGGCCTCAATTGCTAATCGTGGCCGCCATTTTGTTGTGGCCGACCACGTGTTTTGGCCTCTAGTGTGCATGGCGGCCATCTTGCGGTGGCCCATACTTTTCAGGACAGCCTATATGTGTGTGGGGGGGGGCAGTGCCCTGGCCTTCTGGTGCTGGTTTACCCCCCGCACAGTAGCTGTTACTGGTCACAGCCTTGTCCCTGCATGACATGTGGGGAAGGTTTTTTGGTGTGAACAGGTCTGCCTTGGCAGCAGCACGCGCAGGGAAAAAGGCAGCGGGGGGCAGCAGCGGCAGAGCGGGCAGGCGGTAAGTCCCCCCAGAGTCACCTTCCTGTGGGTGTCCTGCGCAGTCTTGGTGGGGGGTGCCTGGTCTCATGGTACTACAGGCCCCAGTTTGCGGGCCATGTTACCAGGGTGGGTTACATTGGCAGCCGATGCAGGTGCCATCCCACTTGACCTCTCTGTGGCGCTTAGGGACTGCGAGGCGGTCCTGGGTTTCCCGGGCAGAGACTTGGGTGTATGGCGGGCCATACCCCCCTCCTGCCTCTGGGATAAGGCGGACCCTGACGGGGGCCCTCCTAGGTCGGGGGGCCCCCCCTTGGGATGTCAATGGTGTGTCCCGGTGTTCCTCGAATAGTATGGAGGGGTGTGCCGCGGTTACTGCTGCGCGCGGGAAGGCACCAGACAACGCCTTGATCGTCAGCAGTTGACTGGTGGCAATTGTTCTGTGCTCTCGGACATGTTACTTCTTGTAGGGGGTAGCCTGGCCCGCGTCTCAGGCAGGCCGGCACCGGTCCGCCCGGCAGTGGCCCCCTTCTCCCATTGTCGGGGGCCACGAGTTCCAGTTTGAGGTGGTCCCTCGCAAGGGGGGCCGTCCCTGTCGGGCCGCTTAGCCCGTCCATGTGGCTGTGGGTTCCCCAGGTGTCCTACTTGGTGTGCAGCTGCGGGGACTGGGAGTGGTCTCAGCCCCCCCTTTATTTCTGTATGGTGGCCCGTGGTGGTACCAACTTTGTTCCGCCTGATCGTGGTGTCCACGATCTCGAGGGCTCAGCTGGGCAGGTAGTGGTTGGCTCATCTACCTTCCACAGTTGACTCTGTGGGTTTGATTCCCAGGTGCCACCTGTTGCAAGTTTGCACTGTATGTTGAGAACTATGCAGACACTGATTACCGTCCTTTAGTGGCATGCCGTCCTTAGGCCCGGCTGACAGGAGTGCCGAGTCTGCTGCCCGATCTGGGTGGTTCTGGCAGGGTCAGCTTTCGCCTGGCATTGGTTCCACTTGTGTGTTGTAAACGCTCTCGGAACGGGCTAAGCTTTCGCACGGCGAGGCTGCTTATGCGGGGTTTCCTCCTGCATGGTGGGGGCGCGCTGGCCGGTTTCTTCAGGGCTTAGATGTCTGCTTCGCTAGGGTCCTATTGGTCAGGCAGGCCCTGGCTGTCTTCCCTTTTCAACTAGGCGGCTCTTGGAGCCACGTTGGAGGTAGGGTCTCCCGTTGCACTGGTCACTCCTTGGCAGCCCAATAGAGGTCTCTTTTCCTCCGTTCCTTTCGCCATTGGGCTGGGGCTCCCTGCCCGTCAGGGAATCTGCAGGTGGGCGGAAGTGTCCCTGGCAGCATAGGTGCGACAGGCCAGGAGACAAGTCCTTCTCAGTGTGAAGGGTTGCCCTACCCACGGTTGGGTGGGGAGATGCCTACGGTCGATGGCTTTTCTGAATTTCGGTCCACTGGGTGATTTTGTCTGTGTACAAAATGGCATTTCGTCCTCCTGGACAGACCGCCGGCCTGGAACCGGCTTCATCAAGGGGTGGATACCCTTGTCCCGTCCTCGGGGCGTACCATGGCTTACTACGTCCTGCTTATGGTCAGAGGAGAACGGGACCCGGGCCGTATGGCTCGGTGCCCCTCCACTGTCTGATACGTGTACGTCTGGCCACCATAATGGTGGTGCACCAGGGTCTCTTCCTGGTTTATCTCAACAGGGCAGTGGCGAATCCGCGCATCTCCCTGTGTGTCCTACGCCGGCATTTCCTGCGCCTTGCCAGTATTGGAGTTTCACTACATGGTTATGGCTCTCCTCGTTTTACCTGGTTTCTGCACCTCGGGTCCTCGCCGAATTGGTGGCCCCGGTTCTGGCTCGGTGAGGCTGAGGGGCATGACGGTGGATCAGGCTGACCTGCCCTAGCGGGCGGAGTCGGCTCCAGCCCTGAGGACCAAGGTGGCAATCGCCAGGCACACGCTGTGGGAGTCTGGCTGGGCTACTTCTCCTGTAATCGGTGTCGGCTCAGTCACCCCGTTAGGAGCCTCTGGGTCTGATCCGAGATGCAGTTCGGTTGGAGGTCTTTTCCTTTCTATGACCAAGCACAGATGCTTTAGTTGGCGGGTCAGTCCCCGCTGTCCCTAAAGTAGTTCCCCCCTGCCCCTTGCAGGTGGCTTCTGGGGCTCTGGCTTTCCTCCCTGGCGGCGGTCCCGTTTGCGCAGTGTCACACTTATGCTCGGCAGCGAAAAGTGTTCCTCTGCAGTGGGACAAGTCCCCCTCATCCCTGGTTCGGTTGATCAGGTTGGGCTGCCAGGCCAGATCCTCACTACTACGGTGATTGCGGGCCCTGGCCCTGCATTCGGGGAAGTTGTTTTCTTCCCTGTTTTTGGACGGTGGTCGCTACGGACGCCAGTCTGCCTGGCTGAAGTCCTGGGGGTGTTCGCGACTTAGGGTCGCTGGTTCCAGGAGGATTTTTGTGTCCAGGTGCATTTCCTGATTTTCGGGCCATCTGGTTTTGCCTCTCCCGCTGGTCGGGGAGGCTGTAGTTTTGTCCTGTCTGAGCTCAGTCGGCTATTGCCACGGCCGTGGCATATGTGGAGCGGCAGGGCGGGACAAGACATTTAGCTGCTGCTTTGACGGTAGCTTTCGTGCTGCGGTGGGCAGAAATTCATGTGCTGGTGTTCTCCGCCGTTTACATTTCAGGAGTCGAGAGTTGGCTAGTGAGTGCCCTGGTCGTGTGAGATTGGTTCAGGGGGGATGGCCCCTGAATCCGGCTGTGTTCCGGTAGATGTGTCTGCAGTAGGGGACGCCAGTCGTGGTTCGGCTGGCACCCCTGCGGACTCAGAAGATACGGACCTTCGTGAGCTCGGGGGCCCGTTGGCTGACGCGGCAGGTGCCCTTGCGGCTCTGTGGACCTGTCTTCGGTTCACCTATGCTTTTTTCCTTCTCATGCTTCTCCCGCACCTATGCGCAGGATAGAAGCAGAGGCAATACCGGCCATTCTTGTGGTGCCGGATTGGCCCCCGGAGGCCCGGGTACGCCGACATGGTGCAGTGGTGGTGAATGCTCCCTATTGTCTCCTGCTTCGCGAGGATCTGCTTTCCAGGGCCCCATCTTGCACCCTTCTTTATCTTCGCTGGTTTTAACGGCCTGGCTATTGAATCCCAGGTGTTAAAGGAAAGAGGACTCTCTGATCAGTGATCCCCACTATGCTCAAGGCGCGTAAGGTACTTCGTGTAAGATTTATCACAGCACCTGGAAGGCTTACATTGCCTGGTGCGAGGTGGGGGGATGGAACCCCCCGTTCTTTCTCAGTGGCTCGGGTGCTGCCCTTCCTTTATCAAGGCCTAGAGCACAAGTTGGCATTGAGCACGCTTAAGGGACAGATTTCTGCCCTGGCGATTCTTTTTCAGCGTCCTTTGGCGACGCATTCATTGCTTCGTACCTTTGTCCAGGGGTTTCGTCATGTCGCTCCCCAGGTACGGTTGCCCTTGGCGCCTTGGGACCTTAATCTGGTCCTCTCAGTGCTTCAGAAGCCACCTTTTGAAAATATCATGGAAAATTCCCTGCAACTGCCTTCGCAAAAAGTGGCTTTCCTGGTGGATATTACATCCGCTAGGCGGGTGTCTGAGCTGGCGGCTCTGTCTTGTAGGTCCCCGTACTTGATCCTACATAGGGGCGAGGTGGTTTTGCGCCCTTCTCCGTCCTTGGCGGGTGTATCTGGTGGCCATGGCCTCTTTTTCGGAGGTTGGTTGCGCTGTTTGTCGCGGTGGATGGTCCACGCAAGGGGATGGCGGCCTCGTCGGCCACTATTTCCCGTTGGATACGACAGGCGGTGACCCGTGCGTATGCTGTTCGGGGCCAGGAGCCCCCCTTTCCGGTCACGGCTCACTCTACCAGGGCGATTAGTACTTCCTGGGCTTTCCGACATCAGGCGTCGGTTTCTCAGGCGTGCAAGGCAGCGGCCATTTGGGCCTCGGTGCACACTTTTTCAAAATTTTACAGAGTTGATGTTGCAGCGTCCGCGGATGCTGCTTTTGGCCGCAAGGTTTTGCAGACGGTGGTGTGAGGCGCGTCTGGCACCTCCCGGAGAACTCTTCTGTTGGGTACTGTTGTTGTTGCCCACCCCTCGTTGTTACACTGCTTTGGGACATCCCCACATGTCTAGAATAAGAGGCTGCGTTCGTCAATGAACGATTGAGAAAATAGAGTTTTTTGACTTACCGTAAAATTCTTTTCTCTGAGTTCATTGACCGACGCAGCACCCGCCCTTGTTTAGTTGAGTTTGTACTGCTTGTTACGAACTGAGTTGCTGAGCAGGGCAGGAGGGGTTATGCCAAGTGAGGACAGCCCCCTGGGAGGGGCTGTGTCTGCTTTTAGCTGAACTACGTTCTGCCTAGTGCACTACTAGTGAAAGGTGCATAAACCCCACATGTCAAGAATAAGCGGCTGCGTCCGTCAATGAACTCTGAGAAAAGGATTTTAGGGTAAGTCAATAAATCCTATTTTTTGCCCCACTGTATATAGATAAGTAGTAACATTTGAGTTCACAAAAGAAAACTGTCTTAACAGGAGGGGGCTACCTGTAATCGAAGTGGGGGAGCACCCCTAAATGTAACCATAGGGGTCTCAGGGAGCAAAGGGCCTAATATTTTATTATTCTTTAAAACATCCCAATGCTTTTTAAGGATCTTTTTTTTTATAGAGAAATGCTGGTTGGAATAGGTGGTGAAAAATGAAAATCTGGAAGAAAACTCACTGTTTGTTCTTTCCCTTGATTCCTCATGCCCACCTCAGCTATGACCAGGCCAAGATCGTTGGGGTTATAACCCTTCTGGATAGAACTTTTTTTGAGAAACTTCGCCTCCTTCAAGTAGTCCTCTTCAAAGGAGCAGTTTCTCCTCAATCTAAGAAATGGGCTCTTAGTAACCGACTTTATCCAAGACTTGTGATGGCAACTATCAGTCCCTATGAAGCAGTTTCTGTCGGTGTCCTTAAAGAAAGTTGTGACCAGCTTCCCATCCTGTACTCTGTTAAGATCTAGAAAATGCATGGGCACCGCAGGACATGTATGGCAAACTGGGTGGAGCAGGTGATGAACTGCCTAATGGAATAGGTGTTACCGAAGCTGTCACTAAAGGAAGATTGGCCATGGGTGATGAAACTGGCATGTCAGACGGCCCCTTTTTCTACATTGAAAGATGCCGACACGATTTTCAGAATAACTCCTGATGTCCACCGTTTTATTGTACTGCGATTTCTGAGGCTCCGGACTCTCCTAAAAATGGGGCTGTGGTAGATAGGGGCTGTATCCCTTGTACAATTCCTCCGCAGACTACAGAACTGGCCCTTGGATATATCTCTCCTCTAAGTCAGGTGGTGGCAGCTCCCATAGTGTAAATAAGCGTTGCCACCAACCAGCTCGGAATAGTTGTTAATAATAATAATAATGGATCCATGATCATGCGTCAGTTCTAAATCCAAGAACACCAGATGGGTGCGTGAAAACAAAGTGCTTTAACTGCTTCCTGACCGGCTGCCATCATAATACACTGGCAGGTTGGCACTCCTTTCTGTCAGGGGACATATGACAGATCTACTGTTCCCAGTAATCGGGAACAGTTGGATCTGTCATGCCCCTGCCAGCTCAGCCCCCAGTTAGAACGCAGTGAGGGAACACACTAAACCCCTTGATCGCCCCCTACAGTTTAACCCCTTCCCTGCCAGTGACATTCATACAGTAATTAGTGGTTATTTTTAGCTCTGAGCAGTATAAATGTCGTTTGTCCCAAAAAATTGTCCGATCTGTACACCGCAATATCGCAGTCCCGATAAAAATCGCAGTTTACCGGCATTACTAGTAAAAAATAATAAAAATCTATTCCCATAGTTTATGGACGCGATAACTTTTGCACAACTGAATGAATATAAGCCTATTAAGTTTTTTTTTTTTTTTTTTTTTTTTAAACCAAAAGTATGTATAAGAATATATATTGACCTAAACTGAAGAAGAAATTTTTTTCTTTACATGTTTTTGGGATATTTACTATAGAAAATATTTAAAAATATTTTTTCTTCAAAATTGTTGCTTTATATTTTTTTGCACGACCGCGCAATTGTCAGTTGAAGCAACGCAGTGCCGAATAGCAAAAACTGCTCTGGTCAGGAAGGGGGTAAATCCTTCCAGGGCTGAAGTGGTTAAAAAAATGAATGTACAGTAAATAGATTAAAGCCCCCTGTCCCCACATACGTGCGTGTGTAAATGTGTTGGGGGGGGGGGGGGCGCAACGGTGATTGCTTTACACCTTGCATTTTGTCACACATGTCAGAACAAGAGCAATAACACTAGGGCCATTATTCATGGTTAATGCTAAACTGATGACCTGTATGAGCTTTAACCCTTTCACTGCCAGGCCCTGTGCTTCATTTTCAGGTGGCCAGGCTATTTTTGCAATTTTTCCATTGATTTTCTTTATTTTTTCTTTTACAGCTTACAGAGTTTGTAAAAGACCCCCCCCCAAACAATATATTTTCTCAAAGCACATGACCAGTAGACTACAAATAAAGTGCTACTGATTTTTAGGGCACAACGATATGTGCGCAAATGTTTCATTATTCGCAGATAAAAACTCAATACATTTTACATTCCTACTAAATATAAAAGCTTAACCTGTATTGTTAATAAATAACATATTTGTCATTTTTAAATTATGCCTTTTTGCAAAATGGTGAAAACTGAATGTACATAAAAATGTAAATAACCACATTTCTCTAAAAATCTGAAGGTTTTCATTGTTCCCTTACAGCTTTCAGAGTTTGTTAAAGACCCCCAAACCATATATTTTCTGGAAGCATAGGACCAGTAGATGAAAAAGAAGGTGCTACTGATTTTTAAGGCCCCACGATATGTGCGCAAATGTTTATCAAAACAATTTATTCGCTAAAAATTCTCTAAAATCATTTTTAGCAGATATACACAGAAAATTTCACAAAATACCTGCTAAATTCCCACTAAATATAAAAGGTTAACCTGTATTGAGTTAATAATTAACAAATATTTGTAAATTTTAAATTGCGCCTATTTGAGAAATAGTGAAAATCGGATGTACGCAAAAAGGTCTTAATCTGGAGGTTTTCCTTTTTCACTTACAGCTTTCGGAATTTGTAAAAGACCCCTCAAACCTTAGATTTTTGAAAGCACATGACCAGTAGAATAAAAAGAAGGTGCTACTGATTTTTAAGGCACCGCAATATTTGCGCAAATGTTTATCAAAACAATATTTTTGCTAAAAATACAGTAAAATCATTTAATATTGGATTCATACATGGCAAAATGTGCAAAATTCCTATTAAATAAAAAAGTTAAAACTGTATTGAGTTAATAAATAAATATTTGTACATTTTTAACCACTTGCTGACCGCAGTCTGACGGTGACAGTCGCTCGATATCGCAAACCGCCGTCATATGACGGCGGCTGCGATATCCCTCACTGAGCACGCGCCGCTGGAGGCGACCTTGCGCACTCACTGTGTAAGGGGGGGGTCCTGGGAAGCGGGTAGGGTGGACACGATCACCGCCGGCTACCCGCGATGGTGCCCCCCCGTAGTGAGAAAACGGAGGTCCGTGTAAGTAAGCACGGATCTCCGTTCTGTTAGAGGGGGAAGGGCTGTGATCACAGGCTTCCTGTATATGGAAGCCGTGATCACTCCCTTCCCCCAGCCACACACAGAACACGCCCAAGGAACACAGTTAACCCTTAGAGCGCCCCCTCCAGGTTAACCCCTTCACTGCCAATGGCATTTACACAGTAATCACTGCATTTTTTATAGCACTGATCGCTGTATGAATGTCAATGGTCCCAAAAAAGTGTCAAAATGGTCCGACATGTCTGCCGCAGTACCGCTAAAAATCGCAGATCGCCGACATTACTAGTAAAAAATAAAAACCCCAGAAATGAATTCTCCTCATCCGTAAACGCGGCGACTTACTCTTCCCTTCACTGACAGACGCAGCCTTCTTATGACATGTGGGTTATGCTCATCTCACTAGGAGTAGACTAGGCAAAAACAAACAAGCATAGGCTGGCCCCTCCCAGGGGGCCGTCCTCACCTTAGCATGTAATCCCCCTGCTCTGCATAGCACATCAGTTTTTAATTGCCTAGTGCAAGGAGTAGACCTGGTTCCCTATGGGATCTGCGGTCTCCTGAAGAGTTTTTCTGATGAAGACTGCTATCAAGAAGCCGGCTGGTGGTATAGGGGATATCTCGAATCCAAAACTTTCCCCAGTCCGGCCGACACTATGCGAGCTACCCTTAGCGGGGGCCCGCCGCATAGCGCCCGTTCCGTGCGGGCGGCCAGTGGCTAAAACCTACTAGAGCCCAGTGACGGGTCCGCCTGTCCAGAGGCCTGGCCAGCAGCATGCCTCTCTATGGGGAGGTAAGTCTGCTCCGGGTGGCTATCCGCTGCGCCCGTCAGATTGGTGAGTGGACCCCTCTTCCCATACGAACAAACAAA
>BLSH010084867.1:71557-92432 GCA_018402905.1 Glandirana rugosa | reverse complement strand
TTTTTGACACAGCTTGGGGACGTCCCCACAAAGTCATGAAGAGCTGCGTCTGTCAGTGAACGTAGGAGAAAAGGGGATTTTATTAAAACTTACCGTAAAATCCTTTTCTCCGAGTTCACTGACAGACGCAGCACCCACCCCTCTGGGCTCTGTTTTGGTACGGCTTGTGTACAAACTGGAGAGCTCCTCTGCGAGGGAGGGTTTTAATGTAGGAAAAGAGGACGGCCCCCAGGGGAGGGGCCAGCTGATTTCTTTTCCCTGCCTAGTTAACTCCTGGTAGGACGAACATAAAACCCCACAAAGTCATGAAGAGCTCAGTGAACTCGGAGAAAAGGATTTTACGGTAAGTTTTAATAAAATCCCTTTTTTTGGGGGGGGCTTTGGTGAGATATCCGAGGTCTAAACAGAGCCCCATATCTCTTTTTTTTGAGACAGAGAAAGTCCCTTTCTCTGCAGCACTTTACTTGAATGAATTAGGAATCTGTATAGAGATTCCTAATTCATTCATAAAATGACAGTCTGATACATAGTAACACTCGTGGTTTACTATGATCAGTTGTCTGTGGACATATAGGAGCGATCTGTAGTGATTGCTGCCTGCGCTTACTCTACTACCGGTGGGGCTTGGTGCTACACCGCTACCCCCCCCCCCCCCCCCCAATGCACTCCCCACCAGCCTGGCAGCTCAGTGCAGGCAGAAGCTGCAGGAGGGATGCCGCTTGGAGCAGGCATGAATTGGGGGTGCGAGGACATTACGGTGGTGATCTTCGTGATGGTGGGCACATTTGGATCCCCCCAAGCCCCGTGCAGCACCTGAAATCGGCGGGAGCGGCAGAGGAGGGATGCCGGCTAATGGTGGTAGCTGCGGGGATCTGGTTTGCGAGGACGGGGGTCGATTTGGGTTGAGGGGGGTAATCTGTGCTGGGGGGGTGAAGGGGATAGTAAACGGGGGGGGGGGGGACTAGTTTTGGGTGAAAGTTAGCGGCAGGAGTTGGAGAGGCTAGAGACAGGGAAGTGGTGGCATGGGTGGGGGGGCGGTCACATTTGGGGTTAATAACTCATATCAGAGGGTTGTAATTTGCTGACCAGAGTTATAGAATTGTTCAGCAGTGTCTGCTGAACAATTCTGCTATAAGTTTATGGTCATTGTAGTGACCATAAGCTTATGGCAGAGGTAGAAATTAGGTATTTACGGCGTACGGTCTTGGCCTCTACGGCATAAGGACCTGGCAGTGAAAGAGGCACAGTGCCGACTGTGGATCATTTTGGGTTTCATAGTTTGTCGCCATCTTACAGGCGCGCAGTTTTAAGGCTTGACAGGTTTACTCATCTTTTAAATTTTAGCAAAAATATGCAATATATTTGTGTGCACTAAAATGAACTTTCTTTACCATACATCACAGGACACAGAGCCGGTTGTATTCATAACGATTTGTTTGATCTACCAGTGTCCATTCACCTATAGGTGGCGTATAATCCAAACAGGAAGAAAAATAGGTTCCCCTATGAGAAAAAAAGAGGCTGGGTTAGAAGGTGTATTTATACATGCCTCAGCTAGGGGGCGCCACGTTCTGATGAAGCTGGGGCCTCCCAGCGAAACGTGTTGACGTCATGCTCCTGTGCGTCTAACACTGTTCCTTGCTTCTACCACAGTCTGGCTGATGTGGCTTGGATATGACCTTAGAACTGAGAGCACATAGCCCCAGAGCTTGCTGCAGGCTCATCGGAGCCATTCTCACACATACCGAGCGTGGAGCTCTTACACATACCGAGCGTGACGCACTCCAACATAATGAGTGTGGCATGCTGTTGAACTGCCATGAGAGGAGCTGGTGGGAGCCTGGATCAACGGCAGCGGCTTCATATTACAATCACGGAGCTCACAAACTGACACATGAAAGCTATGAACTGCTATCATATATCCTGCTTTCTTCTTTGCAGCAACCATGTAGTTTGATAGGAGATTGCATATGTGTCGTTCATGCATACCTTTTGCCGGCTGGCTAACACTTCATTGCTACAGCTTTTCATATATATGGTGCTCCTGTATGACTTTTTTTCGCTGCCTGGATTGTGGCTTATGTGTTTACTTAGCACCAGCAATATACTTATCACGGCTGCACATAAGGCATTGCTCCTTTTTTCATTGATGCATAATTCATTCCAGCCCTGGTCTGCAGCCCTCTGGAAATTTGAGCAATTGCTTTCTTTGACTTCCACTCATTTGCCACTAGATTTGCAGGGCCATCCAGCAATAGGTGGAAGCTCTATCCAGTTTTCTATCCCATAATATATACGGTTTGTTTTGTTGCATCCAGAATAGTGTGCATTTGGTCTGCAGGAGCTTATTTTTATGCTGTTTTGAAGCAACATAGAGGCTGCATTGGATGCCTATGTGCTTGGCTAATCCTGCAAAACTAGTATGGGGCCAGGTGCAGCATCGTTGGCATACATGTTTGCATAAACACATCCTTGCTTACTTGCATAGGCGCATGTTTGCATAAACACATGTTGCCTAGGCACATGTTTGCATAAACACGTGACATAAATATATTTGCATAAGCAAATGGTTGCATAAATGCTTGTTTGCATAAGCACATGTTGCATAAACGCATGCTTGCTTATTGCGTAGATGTCTGTTTCCATGAATGCGTGTTTGCGCAGGTGCATGTTTAAGTGCTTCCATAAACGCATATTGCATAAACGCATGCTGGCATATTTTCAATTGAACTGCATACATGTGTGCTTAGTTGCCTTGAACTGCTTGCATGTATGCTTAGTTGCCTTGAACTGCTTGCATGTATGCTTAGTTGCCTTGAACTGCACATGTGTGCTTAGTTGCATTGAACTGCATACGTGTGTGCTTAGTTGCATTGAGTTGAAAAATACGGGTGTGTGCTTAGTTGCATTGCACTGCATACGTGTGTGCTTAGTTGTATTGCACTGCATACGTGTGTGCTTAGTTGCATTGCACTGCATACAGTACGTGTGTGCTTAGTTGTATTGAACTGCATAAGTGTGTGCTTAGTTGCATTTTAATACATACGTGTGTGCATTGAACTGCATACACGTGCTTAGTTGCTTTGAACTGCATACATAATTGCATGAACGGCAAGAAAACTTGTATACCTGCATGTTTGTATACCTAGGTACCTACATAATGCCAAACCTGGCTACCTGCATACTAACATACCTACGGGTTGATAGACCAACGTTGTTTTAGGCCTGCATCCTTGGGGGACTGCGTATTAGGTTTTGGCTAATATAGTTGCTACATTTTTTACCTGTTAAGCCAGCTAAAATGTCTCCAGAAGGGAGAGGCAGCCGGGGGAGGCAAGTACACCGCTGTCATGTTCAGTAATCTGGCGGTGTCCACATCTCCCAGTTGACCAGTGGTGTCAGGTACATCTGAGCCACTGTAGTGTTTGGCATTGCAGTGTTTCCTGAAACATTCATTTTTCGCCAGATGGACTGCAGCCTCATCACCCTGAACATGCCTGATCATGGTTGATCGGATCCTTAGCAGGATCAAGCCTGGTTAGTACTTGGATGGGACTGCCCGGGAATACCAGGTGCTGTAAGCTTTTCCCCTCCTTAGTGAGGGGGCATTTGAGGCTGGTATGTTTTGAGAGTATCTTAGGGCAGTGTCTGAGGTGGTTTGCTCTGTCTTTAGACGGCAGAAGTCTGGTAGGTTAAGTGCGCCTCTTGGGACCTTCTGGGTCTGCCACAGAGTCTTCAATCTCTTGCCTTGCATTGGCTCTTGGAGCAGAAGTTATGGGATCATTATTGTAAAACACTTGAATGGTAGCGGTTCCCAAATCAAATGGGGACACAAGGTCTATCTTAAGATCTCAAGCCACTGGACATCCTTCTGTTTCAGACAGGCTCGGTCTATTCATTGATGACCTCTTCAAGAGGTAGATTTCGAGGTCCATAGTCATCAATAACGCGTATCTTCATGTGCCGCTTTTTTCCAGGCTTATCAAAGGTTTCTGCAATTGCAATGAAAAGTCGTCTTTTTTTTAATTTTGTGACTCCCCTCTTTTGGGCTGGCCACAGCTCCAGATGGTTTGCAAAGCTCCAAGCCCCGGTACTGGACTTGCTGAAGATGCAGGGGGTGTTACTCTCAGTATACCTCAATAATCTTTGCTCAGGAAGCAGTCAATTGGAGTTTTACCTTCGTTACAACTTCCTCCTGCAGAAATATATCTAAGTTGAAGCACGTACCCTACGTACAGTCCAGGTCTTTTGTAGAGGATCATTCTCTGTCTGGAACATGAAGAGCCAAGTATTGGATTGCTGGAGAACTCTGTTCCCGGGGTATTGCAGAGCACAAATTGATGGTTGATGAAATCCAGAGAAGGTGAAATTCTTCCTTTCAGGAGTTTGGAAGATAAACACTGAGGCCAGTCTCTCCAGTTGATTTGAAGGTAACTACAGTTCAGTGGATTTGGTCTCCACAGGAGAGTATACTGCCCATTAATATCTTGAAACTTTTGGCCAGTACACCTTGCTCTGAATTATTGGACGAATCTGTTGTAGGTTCAATCCAGCAATGCCTCTACAGTGGCACATATCAATCACCAGGGCGGCACCTGGAGTCGTGTGGCTCAGAAAGGTGAACCACATTTTGTCTGGGGCAGAGTAACAGGTGCCATCTCTGTGACCAGTACATGTCCCAAATATATAAAAATGGCAAAGGGGGTTTTCCAGACATCAGCAACTAATGCCAGGACCACATTGTCCCTGCATCCTGTGACGTTTTTTTGCCAATCGGCCAACGTTTGGGTGGATCTACTGGATTCCATGTTCTACAACAAGTTGGATAGGTTGTGTCTGGGACGAGAGTCCCACTGACAGTGGGGGGGTAGATGCACTGGTAACACCTCAGTTACCAGTTCTCCCTAATTGATACCTTCCCTCTGTTTCAACTACTGCAGCATCTTTGGAATCCAGGAGGTGGTAACACTGATAATAGTGTTAGCCAAATTAACGCAGGAGGGCTTGGTACACTGACATAGCAACTTTTGCGAGGGACGCTCCTTGGACACTTGCCAGGGATGAAGCCAGGAAGTGGCACCCACAGAAATATGTAAGTGGGAGTTTTTTTTCCTTTCTCCAGTCGGGAAGAGAAATGAGATTGGCTGTAAGTGCCATCAAGGGTCAGATTCGTCCCTATCCGCATTTTTCCAGAGGCTGTTGTTTCTCACTCCTTTATTCATACTTCATACAGGGTGTAATGCAGACAGTTCCGCCACCCTCATGTCCTTGGGACTTGAATTTTCTCTAGACTGTCCTTGCAGAGGTCACCTTTTGAACCAATTTGAGAAACTCTGTTAGTCCTTAGACTCAGAAGGTGGCTTCTTTGGTTGCTATCACTTCAGCAAGTGGAGTGTCAGAGCTGTTGGCTCTTTTCTTGTAAGGAGCCGTTCCAGGCCTTGCATCATGATAAGTTGAGGCTGTGTCCTCATCCATCTTTATTGCCTAGAGTGGTTTCTACTGTAGTATTCACTTTTTCACAGTACATGATCTTGCCTTTATTTTTTTCTAATCCACATTTGGCAGGAGAAAGATCGCTACATACTCTGGAGGTAGATCTGGCGCTCAGGATTTACTTGAGTTGATAGCACAGATCAGGAATCCTGGTTGTGCTGCCCGAACAGCCCAGGAAGGGCAGGCGGCATCCAGGTAAACTATTTATCATTATATCTGCCAATTTATCATTGGAGCCTACAGTTGGAAAGGGCAAAATCCCACCTTTTCTGGGGAGAGATTCTCTACCAGGTGTGTGGACACATCTTGGGCTTTCCGCCATCAGGCTTCAGTGGCTCAGATTTGCAAGAACACTACTTGTTCTTTTGTTCATTCACAAGGTTTTTACCAGGTGGATGTCAAAACCGTGGGAGATACTGCCTTTGGCCTCACCCTATTGCAAACAGCGTGGGTCCTTTTCTGTTGGCAGTTGTCTGCGATTGTGTCTCCCTCCCCTCATGGCACTGCTTTAGGACATCCCAAATAGTTATGAATATAACCGGCTCTCTGTCCTGTGATGTACGATAAAGAAAATTGTTTTTTTCCTACATCTAACCTGTAAAATCCTTTTCTTGGAGTACATCACAGGACACAGAGGTCCCTCCCCTTATTTTGGTTATTTAGTACTTCCTGTAAAGGAGTGGTTTTATAAGGTAGGACTTCCTGTTTGTCCATTCACCTATAGGTGGCGCATAACCTGAATAGTTATGAATATAACCGGCTCTGTGTCCTGTGACGTACTCCAAGAAAAGGATTTTATAGGTAAGATGTAGGAGAAATCCAATATTTGTGTATTTTTACTGAAAATAAATAAACACGTGCGCTAATATCACGTGACGATAAAACTACTACATGCAACTACTACCATTTTATTCTCTAAATTCCCTTTTTTTTTTTTTTTTTTTTTATAAATTTCTCATCAAAATTTTTATGTCATTTGCACGGCTACATACCATAAACCTCAAAATATTGCCAGCAGGGTCTTCTGTCTAATAGAATACCAAAAGGGTGTAATTTTTATGTAATGCAGCAGAATGGTATTAGTCAGCATGAATGTTTGGTTTTTTTATTTCAAGAGAGCTTTATTCCCCTTTTGATGCTATATTACTACACGTGCAGCAAAGAACAATTTGTTTGCATTAATTGTTACCATAACATTAGAGTAAGATTAGGCCGGGCCAGACTATCTTTTTGCATTTCTCAAACTTTAAAAAGAACTTCACAAAATAGAAATGTGGGAGCTGCCATTATTGGTGTATAGTTAATGAGCAAATGTGATTTATTACATGTACATATACTTTTACAAACTTTTAATAAAAAAGCTTTAAAAACTTTATTACACATGGCTATATTTAAATTTAGTCAAGCAGGTTTATCTAAAAACTTTTTTGTATATTGTGAAAGAGGATAGTACGCCAAGTAAATAGATACAAAACATGGTTGAAAATTGCGCACACTCGCAGAATGGCGACAAACTCGGGTACTAAAAATCTCCATAGGCGACACTTTAAAAAAATTTAACGGTTACCGGGTTAGAGTTACAGAGGAGGTCTAGTGCTAGAATTATTGTTCTCACTCTGCCGATCGCGGCGATACCTCATATGTGTGGTTTGAACACCGTTTTCATATGCGGGCGCGACTTACGTATGTGTTTTCTTTGCTTCGCAAGCTCAGGGGGACTGTGGCGCTTTAAATTTTTTTTTATTTTATATATATATTTATTTAACAGTGTTCCTTTAAAAAAAATAATAAATTCTGATCACTTTTATTGCTATCATAAGGAATGTTAACATCCCTTGTGATAGTAATATATGGTGACAGGTACTCTTTATGGAGGGGTCGAGGGTCTAAAAGACCCCCATCCCTCCTTTACACTTCATAGTATGCAGATCGCCAAAAATGGAGATTCTGAATACCATCCTTTTTAAAACTGGCGCCGTTAGCTGCTGAGTAAACCGGAAGTGACCCTTTGACGCCGCTTCCGGAATTAAATGAAGGAGACCCGATCAGAGCCAATTACGGCTTCTTTCAGGTCTCCACACAGCGCCTGGACGCACCGGATCAGAGTTCTGGTCTCCCGGTGGGACGTGAGGCCGGAGAAGAGTGGCAGGAGGGGGTGTCCCCTCCTGCGGCCCGGGATAATGGCTGAGCAGCTCCTGAGCCGGATCAGCCATTATCGCCGGATAGCTGATCGCCCGCTTTAATAAACGGTACCGGGTTATAGCCTGTATCTGCAGGCTATACCCCGATACATCCACTTAAAGCAGAGCCACTGTTTATAAATGGCGATTTGCGTTAAGTGGTTAAAGAAGGCTTGAGTTCAAAAAGTGAAGATTGGAAATAACAACTAGAACTACAATTGTGCCTAAATATTACCCTAAATAAAAATAACCATGCATTTCTTGGAATGAGTGTGTTTTTGGCACTCCTTTGCATACAGCTCTATAGCTATGTATCTGCAGTTTAAATCTAAGGCACTGCTACTTCTTATTGCTAGTTTTCATAGACTTGAAGTAAGATTTGTTTTTACTAATGTGCGGTTCATCTTGCTGGAGGCTCTGAAATGAGGAAGCACATCTCTGCTTCTACCAAGATAGCCACCTTCATACAGGGATACAGTATAGTGCAGAACAAGGTTTGGTAAGTCATTAATGGGGAAAGATCAGCTGCAGTGAAACAATTAGCAATACTGGGGACTAGACCATTGCCCTCTGCCTGCCATTTTGGGCGCCCCACAGTTAGCCACTTCCAGAGTCCAGTTCTTTTTTAGGACACTCGCAAGGGCAGGGGGCAGCACAAGTGTGTTTTATTTGTCTTATTATGTTGAGAACTCGAGGCTTAAAAAGTATACCATGTGTCTTAAAATAATTACCCCTTAAAAGTGATGTAGCCTATCCTCACTGAAAAGATGTGACATCTCCTGTCTTTCTAAATTGTCATGGAGACTGGAAGTGAGGGAAAATCTCAGTGAGGACAGAGAAAACTGAGACTTGACAACAGAGTTTCAAAGCCTTCCTTCTGCTTACATAGGTTTGCCATGAGTCTAAAAGTTCGGTATTACAGATGGCTACTCTGATCCTATATCTTCTGAGTGTCCATGTCCTTGAAAATCGAAATACTATGCTTTGAAAATATCAACAGCAGCTTCTGTGGCTGCTCCATGACCTGTCTCTTCCTGCTCCCATGCCTTCCTATAAACCAGTGAGGCCACCTGTCACATTTGATGATCAATAGGAAGAAGTGAGAATGGGAGGAGGTGACCAAGAGATCAGCCACATAAGCTGTGGTTGATATATGTATAACAGAAAGTCCATGTTTTGGAGATGGATGCTAGTAATCTTTTTTTATGTAAACGTACTGCAATACCAACTTAGGCTGTATTTTACCCCGTGTGAAAACTATGCCTCTAAATTTCTACCTTTTTTTTTTTTTTTTTTTTACAGCAAAATTCCTACCAGCCAACAAACAAAGGACGTTACAAGGTGCTTTAACATTGAGCAGATGGTTGACATGCCAACTTGTGTTTTTGGTCCGTTGTTATCTTGTGTTGTAAATTATGCACTACTTTTATTTTACCTTTTATTTTAAATAAAAATCTGATGAATAAGGAAAGTAAATCTGGATTCCAAACCAAGCATTGTTTCTTAAAACATGGGAGGAGAGTTTGTATATTTTCAACAACAAAAATAAAATCTGTTTTAAATCCACTCTGATATATGGATGTTTTTTTTTTTTTTCCTTTAAATGACTACAGTAACTACAGCAGGACTTTTTATGAATGTTTTTTTTAATACACATGGAAAAAAATCTTATGCTAATGCCAAAATGTAGAGGAATGTAAAAACCTGGGATACTTTTAGCTTACCCTTCTGCGTGTATGCACAACTTCATAAACTTGTGCTCATAAGTTTACATACCCTGGAATAATTTATGATTTCTTGGCTATTTTTCAGAAAATATGAATGAGAACACAAAAACATTTCTTTCACTAATGGTTAGTGTTTAGCTGAAGCCATTTATTATCAATCAACTGTGATTACTCTTTTTAACCACTTCCTTACTGGGCACTTAAACCCCCCTCCTGCCCAGACCAATTTTCAGCTTTCAGTGCACTCACACTTTGAATGACAATTACTCAGTCATGCAACACTGCACCCATATGAAATTTGCGTCCTTTTTTTCACACAAATAGAGCTTTCTTTTGGTGGTATTTAATCACCGCTGGGGTTTTTATTTTTTGCGCTATAATTAAAAAAAGACCGAAAATTTTGGGGAAAAAACGCATTTTTCGTTGTTTTAGTTATAAAATTTTGCAAATTAGTAATTTATCTTCATAAATTTTGGCCAAAATTTATAATGTTCCATATCTTTGGTAAAAATAACCCAAATTACTGTATATTATTTGGTCTTTGTGAAAGTTAGAGAGTCTACAACCTATGGTGCAAATCACTGAAAATTGATCACACCTGATGTACTGACGGCCTATCTCATTTCATGAGACCCTAAAAAGCCAGCAAAGTTCAAATACCACCCAAATTACCCCTTTTTGGAAAGTAGACATTCCAAGGTATCTAGTAAGTGGCATGGTGAGTTTTATGAAGTTGTCATTTTTTCCCACAATTCTTTGCAATATGAAGATTTATTTTTTTTTAACAAAATTGTCATTTTAACAGGTTATTCTCTCACACGGCATATGCATACCTCAAATGACACCCCAAAATACATTGTACTACTCCTGAGTATGGTGATACCACATGTGTGGGACATTTTTACAGCCTGGCCACATAGAGAGGCCCAACATTGAACTAGCACCTTTAGGCGTTTTAGAAGCATAAATTACACATCTCATTTCTCGACCACCTATTACAATTCTGAAGGCCCTGGAGCACCAGGACAATGGAAACGCCCACAAAATGACCCCATTTTGGAAAGCTGACACCCCAACGTATAATCTATGTGGCATAATGAGTCTTTTGAACGGTTCATTTTTTTCCAGAAGTTTTTGGAAAATGTGGGGAAAAAAATGAAAACGCATTTTTTTTACATAAAGTTGTGCATTTATAAGGTATTTCCAACACATAGCATGTACATGGCAAAAATGACACCCCAAAATACATTCTGCTACTCCTGCGTATGGCGATACCACATGTGTGAGACTTTTACACAGCCTTGCCACATACAGAGGCCCAACATTGAACTAGCACCTTCAGGCGTTTTGGAAGCATAAATTACACATCTCATTTCTCGACCACCTATTACAGTTCTGAAGGCCCTGGAGCACCAGGACAATAGAAATGCCCACAAAATGACCCCATTTTGGAAAGCTAACACCCCAATGTATAATCTATGAGGCATAATGAGTCTTTTGAACGGTTCATTTTTTTCCATTAGTTCTTGAAAAACGTGGGGAAAAAAGGAAACACATTTTTTTTCTACAAAGTTGTCCATTTATATGACACCCCAAAATACATTCTGCTACTCCTGAGTATGGCGATACCACATGTGACTTTTTCACAGTCTGGCTACATACAGAGGCCCAACATGCAAGGAAGACCGTCAGGTGTTCTAAACACACATAGCATTACAAATACCAAGAATTACACCCCAAAATACATTCTGCTGAGTAAATGGTAAACAAAAGATTACCTGTGGTTTTAGTATTGCAGCTGTCCACAGGAGGATAGCACTGGTGCAGGCAGGGACTTGGTCAGCAACAGGGAACACAATTGTTCAGGCAACCGACAGTAAATGCAATTGTCCAGGCAACAGGCAGGAAAACTGTCCATAGTACAGGCAGGGATATAGTCCAGGGTCAGTGCAGGCAGAGATGTTGCCAACAGTGCCAAAATATTGGTCCTGGTAGTAGGACAGCGAACACAATTGTCCAGGCAACAGGCATGAATACTATAGTCAGTACAGGCAGCAGGCAAGGATATTGTCCATATACAGCCCAAGGTCAGTGCAGACAGAGATATTGTCAACCGTGCCATAATATTGGTCCTAGTAGCAGGCAGAAACATGGTCCATAGTCCAGGTAGCAGCAGAGGTGTGGTTAGTTCATCCGGCAGGCAGAGGCATGATGGCAATAAGTCCTACAGGCAGCAGGCAGAATTAGGGCCTCGGTCAGGACAGAATGGGGAAAAGGGTAGAGGCTTCTCCCACCCAATCTCTTTGAAGCCTCCGAGTCTCCAGACCCTAATCTGGGAGAGAGAAAACAAAAAAAATGTTTTCTTCCAGAAAAAAACATTCTGGAGCCCCTCACATATGTGAGACCCCTGTGTTGTGAATCCCACTACTCCATTTGCAGGGTACTAGATCAGTCCAAGAGGCGGTCAAAAAACGTAGTCAAACAGTCCAAGGTCAGTTCCAGATCAGGCAGAAGTATGTACAAAATTGGTAGGCAGAAGCGTGGTCAAATAACAGTCCAGGGTCAGTTCCAGATCAGGCAGAAGTATGTACAAAATCGGTAGGCAGAAGCGTGGTCAAATAACAAGCCGGGGTCAGTTCCAGAGCAGGCAGTAGCATAAGGGGTGCGAACTTGAAAAAGAAACTGGGGAATCAATAATTGACTAGGGTGTGATAACGCTGGAAGCAGTCACCAATGCATAGACCTGGTTGGGAAGGGCACTGGGCACAATGATATGTGGTGTCTCTTCTAACTCCACTATTAGAGCACACCCGGCATCTTTTCTGGCGTTTTTGGCCTGTTGGTCTGGGAGGGATTTTAATGGGGAAATGGCGCTCGGAGAGTCTACTACAGACATCGGTTCTAATATTTTCTGGTTGGCCATTGGGGTATAAAAGTGTCGTGATTATATCCTCCTGGTAGCCAAGGAATGGTTTGGGGTTTATGGTGGATTTGCGATATATGACATACGTATTATATATATGGCCAAATGAAAAAAATAGAGGGCAACTTTTTTATACCAGTGGTATGTTCTGTTTGGTAAATAGGGCTCCAACATTTGATCATTTAGATCGACTCCTCCCATATACAGGTTGTAATCATGGATACAAATGGGTTTCTGTAGTGGGCCATTTCTTCTGGGGATCTCTACCAGTGCATTGTTGTGGATAGATGATGGCATGTACACATCTCTTCGGTCCCTCCACTTCACAGCCAGAATCTCCTCATTCTGCAGAGTCGCCGTCTCTCCTTTTCTAAGCCTCATGTTCACTAGACTTTGAGGAAAGCCCACCCGATTCTTTCTGGCTGTGCCACAAGCTGGTGTACTGTTCCTGTAGAGGTTCCGGAACAGGGGTAGACGTGTAAAAATTATCCACATACAGGTGGTAACCTTTGTCCAGGAGGGGGTAGATTAAGTGCCAAACAATTTTACCGCTTGTACCTCAAATATTCCGGGCAATTGGGGGGATTCAGCTGGGAGTCCTTCCCTTCGTATATTCTGAAGGCGTAAACGTGCCCCGTGGTTCTGTCGCACAATTTGTAGACCTTCACTCCATAGCGGGCCCTTTTGCTGGGTATAAATTGTTTTATTCCCAGCCTGCCGGAAAATTTCATCAGGGATTCGTCAACACATATATGCATATATGCTGGTCCGGGGTAAATAATTGGGGGAATATTTCTGTAAAATAATTTAGAATTGGGCGAATCTTATAGAGCCGGTCATAATTTGGGGAATTTCGGGGGGGGGGGGGGCAACGGGTTTTGTCATTAAAATGTAGAAATCTCATAATCATGTAAAATCTTGTCCTGGGCATTATGGATGAGAAGACCGGCATGTGGTAGATGGGGCGGGTGGACCAGTAGGAGTGGAGTTCATTTTTGTTAAGTGCCATGCAGAACGTGAGGCCCAAAAAAGTTTTAAATTCTGCCACCGTTGCATCTCTCCACTCAAATGGACGGGAATAATAGGAGTTAGGATTAGCCCGGATAAATTGGCGTGCATATAGGTTACACTGGGCAACAATGGATCGCAGCATGTCCTCAGTAAAAACCAATTCAAAAAGAATGGGCAAAAAAGTTTGTGTGTCCACCTGGACTCCTGGTTGGGCAGTAAAAGGGGGAATACTAGCTTCTCCTGAATTGGGAGGAAGCCACAAGGGGTGCTGGAGTGAGTAGGGAAGGCCGGCATGGGATCTCACCCTTTGGGGCTGAGGTACAGCGGTGCTGGTGGATGGCACTGGGGTGCTGGGGGATAGCACAGTGGTGCTGGTGGATGGCACTGGGGTGCAGGTGGATGGCACAGTGGTGCTGGTGGATGGTATTGCCTCCTCAACAACGCGCCTTCGTCTGGCGGGCGGACAATATTCCTCGTCTGAGTCCAGCTCTGATTCGCTACTTGAGACAGGTTCATAGGCCATATCAGACTCAGAGGAACCTGCAGGAGAGAGCTCCCCGTTGCTCTCATCGGCCGCAAGAATATTGTAGGCCTCCTCAGCAGAAAAAGATCGTTTTGCCATTGTTGCAGCACTTATTGGCACTGATGACACTGACAGGTGGCACTGATGTGTGGCACTGACAGGTGGCACTGATGAAAGGTCAGGTGGCACTAATGACAGGTCAGGTGGGACTGATGACAGGTCAGGTGGAAAATGAAATGTGGCACTGATGACACTTGATGGCACTGACAGGTGGCACCTATGTGTGGCACTGATGACAGGTCAGGTGGCACCGACACGTGGCACTGATGACAGGTTCCGGATGCACTGACACGTGGCACTGACAGGTCAGGTGGCACTTTATGACACGTAGCACTGATGACACTTTGATGACGTGACACTTGATAGCACTGACAGGTGGTACTGATACGTGGCACTGATGACAGGTCAGGTGGCACTGACACTTGGCACTGATGGCACTGACAGGTCAGGTGGCACTGACACGTGGCATTGATGACAGGTCAGGTGGCACTGATGACAGGTCAGGAGGCACTGACACGTAGCACTGATGACACTTTGATATGTGACACTTGATGGCAATGATAGGTGGCACTGATGATATGTGGCACTGATACGTGGTACTGATATGTGGCACTATGATGGGCAGTTTTATTGGCAGTTTATCAAATCCACTCACTTTACTCACAGAAGACGGCACAGATCTCTCGCTCTTTCTCTCCTCACACAGCGGTGTCTGTGTGAGGAGAGAAGGCAGGCAACGAAAGATGATCTCATATGTTTACATTCGAGATCAGCTTTCGTTGGACCCGCCGATCCTATGGTAAACAGCCGCTGTTGCTGGCCGTTTACCTCGATCTGTGATTGGCTGTGTCCAGGAGACACAGCGATCACAGATTTTGCCTTGTGCGCGCCCGCGATTGCAGGCTGGGAGCACGCGAAGGGGCGGACGTCCACCCGGAAATTGGGATCCGCGCTGT
Source organism: Glandirana rugosa (assembly GCA_018402905.1). Classification (NCBI taxonomy): domain Eukaryota; kingdom Metazoa; phylum Chordata; class Amphibia; order Anura; family Ranidae; genus Glandirana; species Glandirana rugosa. The sequence continues at coordinate 77,559 of BLSH010084867.1, read as the reverse complement.
AGCCGTCTTTCAGCTATAGCGCGGATCTGTACAGGTTAAATCATAATGACAACAGAAACTACCCAAATGACCCTGATCAAAAGTTTACATACCCTGGTGATTTTGGCCTGATAACATGCACACAAGTTGACACAAACTGGTTTGAATGGCTATTAAAGGTAGTCATGCATACCTGTGATCTGTTAGCTTGTAATTAGTGTGTGTGTATAAAAGGTCAATGAGTTTCTGGACTCCTGACAAACCCTTGCATCTTTCATCCAGTGCTGCACTGATGTTTCTGGATTCTGAGTCATGGGGAAAGCAAAATAATTGTCAAAGGATCTGTGGGAAAAGGTAATTGAACCGTATAAAACAGGAAAGGGATATAAAAAGATATCCAAGGAATTGAGAATGCCAATCAGCAGTGTTCAAACTCTAATCAAGAAGTGGAAAATGAGAGGGGTTCTGTTGAAACCAAACCACGGTCAGGTAGAGCAACTAAAATTTCAGCCACAACTGCCAGGAAAATTGTTCGGGATGCAAAGAAAACCCCACAAATAACTTCAGAACTCTCTGAAAACATATGGTGTGGCTGTTTCAAGATGCACAAGGAGCCACTTGAAGAAAGATGGGCTGCATGGTCAAGTCGCCAGAAGAAAGCCATTACTACGCAAATGCCACAAAGTATCCCACTTACAATACGCCAAACAGCACAGAGACAAGCCTCAAACCTTCTGGCACAAAGTCATTTGGAGTGATAAGACCAAAATTGAGCTTTTTGGCCACAATAAGGCCTATGATGAAAGGTACACCATTCCTACTGTATAACACGGAGGTGGATCGCTGATGTTTAGGGGATGTGTGAGCTACAAAGGCACAGGAAATTTGGTCAAAATTGATGGCAAGTTGAATGCAGCATGTTATCAAAAAATACTGGAGGTAGACGCCGTGCTAGAGTCCCTCTCATCTTTCCAAGAGGGTCAACTGATACTGGGGGGCTACTTTAATGTGAGTCCGGACCCGGAGATAGATACTTCTTCGGGGCATTCAACTCACTCCTTTGCCTTCTTAATCCCTTCAGGCACACCAATTGGTGGACTGTTGGAGACTGCTAAACCCCACCGACAGGGACTCGGATAGACCTCCTGTTGATGGACCAATGTTCCTTAGACTCCCTCTTGAGCGCGTCGATTCACATGACGATATCGGATCATGCACCGGTAGCCATCACCCTTCAGACCGCCCCCCCAGACACGAAACCATGGACATGGCGCTTGAACGGCAACATTTTAGATGACATGGTGGCTCTGAAACAAGTGTCAGAACGGATCTCCCAATACTTTGTGGAGAATACCACGGAAGAAGTGAGCATGGGGTCAGTTTGGGACTACCACAAGGCCATGATCCGTGGAGAACTGATCTCCCAGGGCCACAGGCCAAAAAAGGCACGAGGCAGGGACCTACAGGACCTACTGGCCACCATCCGTACGACCGAACTCATACATAAATGCCGTGTCACCCCAGAACTAACGACGAAACTCAAGTCCCTTAAACAGAACCTGGCGGATATGCTAGAAGGGCGGATCAAAGCCAGGCTGCGACACATTGCCCATAAATTCTACGAATATGGCAACAAATGTGACCGACTGCTGGCACAGGCACTTAGACGTCAAAGGGTATCGGGACACATTCACAAACTTAGCACCGGCACATTGATGGTACATTCGAAAATTGCAAAGACGTTTAGAGACTATTACGTTCAACTTTACCACCTACCTTACACTCTACCGGGCACCACGGAAACCCAGAAACTCACCCGTATCCAGGCCTACCTAGAGGAGGCTCGAACGCCGCAATTAGACACCCAAACTACCATGCAATTAGATGCCCCGATAACCATACCAGAGGTATTAGCGGTCATAAAAGACTTGCCCAAGGGGAAAAGCCCAGGACCAGATGGTTTTTCAAACTCCTATTACGCCAAATTTCAGACGCATCTTGCAGGCCCCCTTTGTAAATACTTTAATGCGCTAGCCGGCGGGACAGCGATGCCCAAAGAAGCACTACTCGCCCACATATCTGTTATCCCCAAGGAGGGAAAGGACCCCACTATGCCAAGTAGCTATAGACCGATTTCTCTTTTGAACTCGGACATAAAATTTTTTGCAAAAATCTTGGCGAATCGTATAAAACCAACCATGCCCACGCTGGTTCACCTTGATCAGACGGAGTTTATTACAGATAGAGAAGCAAGAGACAACTCTAATCGAGCCATACAGCTCATTCACTGGGTGGAACAGCGAGTCGCCAAGTCCCCCTGCCTCCTGCTCTCTACCGTCGCCGAAAAGGCGTTTGACAGGGTGGACTGGGTTTACCTGCGAACGGTCCTGGCTAGGCTGGGCTTGGGTCCCAACATGTTAATGTGGATTTCTTCCCTGTATAGTGCCCCTGCAGTGAGAGTGAAGGTGAATGGAGTGTTATCTGACCCCTTTTCCATTCAATATGAGACACGACAGGGATGCCCCCGGTCTCCCCTTCTCTTCGCTCTTGCCCTTGAGCCGCTACTCAACAGAATATACTTTAATGCAGACATCAGAGTTCTCACAGTAGGCCAGACGGATCACAAGCTGTCTGCTTATGCCAACGACATCCTGTTTTATATCTCTGACCCTTTAGTGTCCCTCCCTAATATTATGGTGGAACTATAGCAATTTAACCAGCTCACAAACTTTAAAATAAATTAGTCCAAATGGGAGATCCTGATGCTAAGAGTCTCGGAGGCCTTGCGTACACAGCTTCAAGCATCCTTTTCATTCATCTGGTGCACATCCTCCCTAAAATATTTGGGCATCAAACTCCCACCCCAATGCTCCCAATTATACACGCACAATTACGCCCCCCTACTAAATTTAATCCGGACCGATGTGCAACAATGGAATCAGGGCACAATCTCCTGGATGGGCCGGGGTCAGTGTCCTGAAGATGAATGTGCTACCTCGCATTCTCTTTCACTTGCAAATGGTGCCAATTGTGTTGCCCCTGACCTATTTCTTGACCCTCAACAGCCTGTTGATAAGATTTATCTGGGGTGTTAAAGGTCCCCAACTGGCCCTCTGCGTCCTACAACGCCCGGAGGGGTGGGATGGGTGTCCCGGTTATTCGTAGATACTACAAAGCAATAGCACTACAACGAATTCTCGACTGGCACCACAATGTGTCTGCCAAGGTTTGGGTCCCGCTTGAAAAATTTCTAGCAGGTAGAAATCTAACTCGCGCCCCATGGCCCACTAGAGGTAGCAGGGGACTCTCCGACTGGGTATCCCCAATGACCACCCACGCCCTGCCTTTGTGGGATTGCATGAACAAACAGGGATGGCTGGTGCCCCGACCTCCCCCCTTGCCCCGCTTGAGGGCTTTCCCTGGTTTACCCCAGGCAAACACCCATCCTACCTTAGGACGTGGACAAGTGAGGGTGAGGTATGGTGCGGATGTTTCATGTGCGCCCAAGGATTAGCCCCCCCCATAGACCAGTTGCCTTCCCTGTACGGCCCATACCCGATGGACAATTGGCGCTATAGACAGCTCCAGCACTTCAGCCAAAGTCTGCCTTGACCTATTCGTACACCAGACACTGCACTGGGAGAGAGATCTACAGCACAAATTCAGCAAGTCGCAGCTGGATAGCCTTTATCGCCTTACACACTCGAGCACGGTGGACACAAAAATGCAAGAAAATAGTTACAAAATTCTTGCAAGGTGGTATAGAGTCCCTACACGGCGATCTACCCGACTGCGTCTGCTGCATGTTGGAGAAAATGTGGGCAGCGGGTCACCTTCCTCCATACTTAGTGGGACTGTCCCAAGATACAGCCATTCTGGCAAGACATTAGGGCACAGATTAAAGCCATATTAGACATCCCAGATTCCCCACTAAATCTCCTTCTGCATGCCCCCTCCACCCCTCCTAGCCAATATCGCATGTCCATACTACCGCACCTGCTTAACGCAGCCAGGCGGTTAATACTGGTATTCTAGGAAAAAACCCAAGTACCGGATGGAGCGGACTGGACCCGCTTAGTGAACAAAATAATGGCAGCAGAGGAGTGGATGGTGAGGTGCAAGGACCGCTACGATAAGGTTTATAGTGCCTGGGCCACCTGTATTGTCCACACCAGGAACAACGCCTCAAGCCTTCGCCGAGCCCCATAGGCCATAAACAGCGGAGGTGAGGCTGAAAATCCCATTAAGACCGAGAACCTTGTGTGATACCTTTCCCCCTGATAATAGTGAAGAAATCATATCACCTTTTTGAGGACCCCACTGCACTGACAAATACAGGTTCCAATAGATGGGTACAATGGAGTACATTGTTGTATCCCTATCCCTGAAGATATCAGCCATAACCCCAGTACTGTTTTTTTTTTTGTTTGTTTTTTCAGCAAGCGTCCAGCTTTCTCATTAAACTGGTCCAAGTTGCATGAGGTTTCCGCCATCATGGACTGAGGAACACCTGAAGATTCAGTTCTGTGTTCAAGCCTCCTGGCACCTAAGTGCCCAATCGGAATATCCATTCCTTTTCTCTCTGAAGTAGTATCTTATCAAAGTCTCCTCTTCTTTGTGATAGTTTCAGAACATAGAATCCTTTTACTTTGAGGCCGTTAGTTTGCCTGTTATGGAATTTTCTGAATTTATGTGGATATCCTGGCCCTAGGAGACCTCCTTTTGCCAAACTTGGAGAAAAATCATATCCATATTCATTCTTTGTTTCCTGGATGTACCAGTGATGCCCTATCTGGTATCCCCACCTGCTGATCTGGTGATCACACACACAACAGAACTGTAAGTTACATTATTTACTGTGTTGACTCCGGATATTGCAGCATTGGAGGAGCCTGCGTCCCTGGCTGCCACATTTGATCATTGATCAATGTCAGATCCTGGGCTGAGTACATAGACTGCCGGTACTCAGATCCCCATTTACACCCAGACCTGCTGAACTGTGGTCTGGTCACCATCAGGCTCTGACCTGTCAGTGACTAAGGGATTCAGGCAGACAGGGAGACTGCTGTGAGGAGGCCCCAGCAAACCTGTGTGGTGCCCCTCCCCACTTCGCCTGCCCACTAGTGATGTCTGTATAGGCTGGTTCACTATCCCTGCAAATCATTTATTTCCAGTTGCAGGATCTGTATGTGCAGTATTTTATAATATCTTTTTGTTTTGCCTATGTTTATTGCTGTGAGTGCCTAATATTTAGCAGGACCTGTGGGTGGGTTGGATGTATTAGGGGTGTTACCCTACTCTATACTCCATACACCATACTTCTTAAATGTATTGCTGAGGTCACTCACTCCCCTATAGGACAAATTAAGTGGTCTGGAAGTACTAGGTGAATCACCATACTTGAACTGAGTACCAAAGCATTACCTCCTGCTGGGTGTTCCCAGGTTTCCCTTTTGTCACCAGCCCTATATCACATACACCTACCTGTATTGCATGTAGTGCAAGAAGTCACCAATCATTAAGATATTGGCACGTCTGAATGTGAGAGTCTGGCAGAGTTCATGAGTGGTCCACTTTAATTTATGACAACTTTGTCAATTTTATGCTTGAGTTGTACCTACCCCTTTTTTGATGTTATTTCCCTCTAATTGTGTGACCAAGTATTATTTCATTTGAATTTGCTTAATAAAGTATTTCTTCAGTAACTACTGCAGTAGGCTCCCTCTCCATTTTTCTGGAGGTAAAGGACTACCTACCTCTGGGGTTCACCCCCCAGTTGTTGTTTTTGACGTGCATCCCTGTGTCCAAACCGGAACCCCACCCTATACATGGTGAGTCAGTAGTTCTGTTATCTGACCCATTAGCATTTGGGTCATTTTTGCACTGCTCTTATTTCTCGGTTTTTATTTTTGATACCATAGCATACCCTCCTGACACCCAGCCCTCCTTATCCCCCCAATACCATACCCTCCTGACAGCCAGCCCTCCTGATTCCCCCATTACCATACCTTCCTGACACCCCC
>BLSH010084867.1:36636-62547 GCA_018402905.1 Glandirana rugosa | reverse complement strand
GGTTAGACTGCCAAAAGGTCTCACATATGTGGTATCCCTGTATTCAGAAGAAGCAGCAGAATGTATTTTGGGGTGTAATTCCACATATACCCATGGCATGTTCAAGCAACATATCATTTAGTGACAACTTTGTGGGGAAAAAAAAAATTGTCATTTCCCCGAAACTTGTGGCAAAATATAAAATATTCCATGGACTCAACACGCCTCTCAGCAAATAGATTGGGGTGTCTACGTTCCAAAATGGGGTCATTTGGGGGGGGGGGGCTTGTGCTATCTGGGCATTTCATGGCCTCCGCAACTGAGATAGGTAGTGTGGGGTGAATGCATACATTTTTGTCCTTAGAAATACTGAAGGCGGCGATTGAATTTTGGGGTCCCGTACGCGGTTAGACTGCCAAAAGGTCTCACATATGTGGTATCCCTGTATTCAGAAGAAGCAGCAGAATGTATTTTGGGGTGTAATTCCACATATACCCATGGCATGTGTGAGCAATATATCATTTCAGTAACAACTTTGTGTAATTTTTATTTTTTTTGGTCATCTTTTAATCACTTCAATCAAAAGTAAAATATTCAATGGGCTCAACATGCCTCTCAGCAAATTCCTTGGGGTGTCTGCTTTCCAAAATGGGGTCATTTGGGGGGGTTTTGTACTGCCCTTCCATTTTAGCACCTCAAGAAATGAGATAGGCAGTCATAAAATAAAAGCTGCATAAATTCCAGAAAATGTACCCTAGTTTGTAGACGCTATAACTTTTGCGCAAACCAATAAATATACGGTAATTAACTTTTTTTTTACCCAAGACATGTGGCTAAATGCATTTTGGCAAAAATTTATGACTAAAATTTAGTTTATTGTATTTTTGTAATAACATAAAGTTGAAAATATCATTTTTTTTCAAAATTTTCGACCTTTTTTTGTTTATATCGCAAAAAATAAAAAGCACAGTGGTGAACAAATACCACTGAAAGAGAGCTCTATTTGTGGGAAAAAAAGGACGCAAATTTTGTTTGGGTACTGCATTGCATGACCGCACAATTACCATTTGAAGCGGTGCAGTGCCAAATTGAAAAAAGTGCTCTGGTCCTAAAGCTGCAAAACCTTCCGGTTGGTAAGTGGTTAACCACTTCAGCCCAGGAAGGATTTCCCATTTTAGGGCCAGAGCACTTTTTGCATTTCGGCACTGCGTCCCTTTAACTGACAATTGCGTGTTCGTGCAACCTTGTACCCAAACAAAATTTGCGTCCTTTTTTTCCCCACAAATAGAGCTTTCTTTTGGTGGTATTTGATCACCTCTGCTTCATTTCTGATCGCCACTATAAACAAAAGAAGAGCGACAATTTTGCAAAAAAACCCCAAATTTCTTACTTTTTGCTAAAATACAAATCCAAAAAAAAAATATAAAAAAACATTTTTTCTCCTACGTTCACTGACAGGTGCAGTTCACTGCATGCAGTTCACTGCACATCAGTTGCAGTGCACATCAGTTTTTTTATGCCTAGTGCAAGGAGTTAGACCTGGGACCTATGGTTCCCCAATTTTTTTCTTCTTTTTGCTTCTCAAGCTATCTGATGAAGAATGCTATCAAGTAGCTGGCTGGGGCATAGAGGATATCTCGAATCCTGGAATTTCCCCAGCACGGCCGACTGATGCGAGCTATCCTTAGTCTTGGCGTGGTCCGCCGCATCGTAACCGTTCCGTGCGGGAGGCTAGTGAGTGACCCCCACTTGCATCCAGTGACCGGGCTGTGCTCGCGTCCAGAGGCGCTTGGCCTGCAGCATCCTTCCCCGCCTGATGGGAGGAAGGTCTGCTACTGGGTGGCTACCCGCTATGCACGTCGGATTGGTGAGTGACTCCCCTCTCTTCCCCCCCAGGGGTGCAGGGGGGGGCTGGGTGATTTGCGGAATATGCCGGCCGGTGGAGGGTTCAGGGATACAGGTTCACCCCCCTCCTACAACCCCTCCCCCCCGCACCGCCGCGCTAAAACCGTCATGCGGCAATCGGATCACCGTCATTTTTCCGTAGCCGCGGCCATTTTGTGGGCTATTTTGGCCTCTAGCGGTGGATCGGCGGCCATATTTGATGTGCCTGCTGAAGAAAACATACGGCTGGCGCCATTTCTTCCTCTTTTCCTCTGGGACAGCGTGGAAGGCACAGTGGCGGTGAAGGCTCCTGACAGGCAGTCAAGCACTCCTACTGGGATGCAGCGCTTGAAGGGCAATATTTACACAGCAAGTGTAGCTGGCTCTCCCTGGGTTGTTGGTAGCGGTGGGTGCAGTCCTCCTGGGTATTCTCCCGGTTGCTCTGTGGGGCAGTGGTGGGGCTGCATTGTGGGGGTGTCAGGGCCTATTGGCCTAGCAGTGTTCCGGTGGCGCAATGGCGGCTGAACCTGCGGGTTCTCCTCTGGAGGAGCCTGTGGAAGCGCAACCTGTGCTGGGCCCTCTGGTTCCCCTGGATCAGTTAAAGTCCATATTGGGGGAGTTTTTCCCCCGGGAGGTGCCGAGCCGTGCTAAGGGGGTGGCTAAAAAGCGTCCACCCCCCTCCTTCAGGGGAGGATTCAGAACCGGAAGGGGGCTCAGTGGTCCCGGGGACCCCCCGTGGAGCTCTCAGATGGTGAACTGCAGCCCTCGGATGGTGAGGAAGACCAGGGGGCCTTGTAGCACGCGAGAGGGCACTGGTAGCCTCCCTGATCACCGATATCCGTGTGTCTTTGTGGCTGGACCAGGCCGGGGAGTCGCAGGAGATTGCCTACGTCTGTGGGTCCTTTAAGCCATCTCGGTCCTAGGGCATATCCTTATGATCAATTTTTTGACCAGCTGGTCTATAAGGAATGTCAGCGTCCGCAGAATTCCTTTTCATTGCCCAAACGTTTCGCTGTGTGCTATCCTTTTGAGGACAGTTTTGTGCAGAAGTGGGCATCCCCTGCGGTGGACCCTCTGGTGGCTCATCTGAATAAGGCAATGACCATCCCCTTGGAGGGGTCTCCCTCTTTTAAGGATCCGGCCGATAGGTGGATGGAGGCGGTATCCAAGGCACTGTTCTTGGTGGCGGGGTCAGCCATGAGACCAGCTCTGGCGTTGGCCATGGTGGCGCAATCTCTTACAGAGTGTGCGACTGAGTTGCACAATGACTTGAGCTGTGGGTGTTCGCCTGAGGCTTCACAGCAAACGGACCATCTGATACAGGGTCTCCGGTACCTGTGTGACGCAGCTTTGGACCTGCTTCCCATGCTGTCTAAGATGTCTGTTTTTGCAGTCATTATCAGACGGGTGCTGTGGTAACGCTGTTGATCAGGTGACCACGCATCTAAAAAGGGCCTCACGGATCTTCCCTTTCAGGGTGGTCGGCTCTTTGGGGCACAATTGGATGAAATCATTAAGGATTTCACCGGGGGGGAAGAGTACCTTTCTCCCGGAGCCCAGGCGGCGGGAATTCCGCCGGAAGCAGGGTCCTGCTTCTAAGGGTCAGAAGCGTTTTTTTCGTGCACCCGGTGCAGCGGGCAAGGGCTCAAGGCCCGGCAAGTCTGCCTCTGGGTCCGGTAAGCGACCCTGGCAGCGCAAGAGCGAAAAGACGGAGGAAAAGTCCTCTTCCGCATGATGGGTTGCCCCCACCCGACTCTCGGGTGGGGGGCCGACTTCTGGGGTTCGCAGACAGGTGGACTGCCCGCATTTCCGACTGGTGGGTGCAGGAAGTGGTGTCCTCCGGATACAGGATAGAGTTCAGCACTCTACCCCCAGACAGGTTCTTCCCATCGAACTTGAGACTCCCTCAGTGGCGTCGAGAGGCTCTCCTAGGGGCTGTTCAGACGCTCTCCGAACAAGGGGTGATTGTGCCGGTACCTCCGCTGGAAAGGTTCCGCGGCTTCTATTCAAACCTCTTTGTGGTGCCCAAAAAGGGTGGGGTCAGGCCAGTTCTGGACCTAAAAGCGCTAAACCATTTTGTGAGGGTGCGAAAATTCAAGATGGAATCTGTCTGATCGGTCGTGGCCGCCCTGCACCAAGGGGACTTCATGGCGTCTCTGGATATCAGGGACGCGTATCTCCATGTTCCCATTTGTCTCCGGCACCAGCGCTTCCTGCACTTTGTGGTGGGGGATCTGCATTACCAATTTGTGGCACTTCCCTTCGGTCTGGCCTCGGCTCCTCAGGTATTCACCAAGTTGGTGGCTCCGGTGCTGGAGCTACTGAGGCAGAGAGGCATTGCGGTGGTAGCATACCTCGACGACTTATTCTTGCGAGCGGAGTCGGCTTCGGCCCTGGAGGAGAATGTGGCTATCCCCATGGCCTCGTTGAGAGACTTCAGCTGGCTGATCAATCTGCAGAAGTCGACGTTGGCCCCGTCCTGTCGACTGGAATATCTGGGTCTGATTCTGGACACAGAGCAGGCGAAGGTGTTTTTACCTCCAGCCAAGTTGCTGACACTGCAAGCAGCGGTGCGAACCCTGCTGTCACGCCAGTGGTCTTCCTTACGGTTCTGTATGCGGGTGTTGGGGCTCATGGTCTCAGCCTTCGAGGTGATACCTTACGCCCAGAGTCACACTCAGCTCCTACAGCGAGCGATTCTGTCACGGTGGGACAAGTCTCCGTTGTCCCTGGACCAGCTGATCAGATTGGATCATCAGACCAGAGGATCATTGACCTGGTGGCATCGGGCCCCGGCTCTAACGTTGGGAAAGTCGTTTCTTCCCCTGAATTGGTCAATAGTCACGACGGACGCCAGCCTATCGGGCTGGGGGGTGGTCCTGGGGCAGCTGTCTGCTCAGGGACGTTGGTCGGCGCAGGAATCCCGCCTTCCGATAAATGTGCTAGAGCTGAGGGCAATCAGCCTCTGCCTCTCCCACTGGACGGTAAGGCTGCGCGGCCTCCCGGTTCGGGTTCAGTCGGACAATGCCACGGCAGTGGGGTACGTGAACCATCAGGGCAGAACGAGGAGCTCGGCAGCGGCTGCGGAAGCGGCTCGCATTCTGAGATGGGCAGAACTTCACATGCCAGCAATCTCTGCCATTTACATTACGGGCGTAGAAAATTGGCAGGCGGACTTTCTCAGTCGTCAGACGCTGGATCAGGGGGAATGGTCCCTACATCCAGAGGTGTTCCGTCAGATTTGCGACAGGTGGGGCACGCCAGACGTGGACCTAATGGCGTCCAGGTTCAATCACAAGGTGCAGACCTTCGTGTGCAGAACAAGGGATCCGTTGGCGGCCGCCACGGACACGTTTGTAGCGCCTTGGGGTCGGTACCTGCTCCTGTATGCTTTCCCTCCTCTTCAGCTCCTACCGCGGCTACTGTGCAGGGTAGAAGCGGAGGGGATCCCGACAATCCTGGTAGCTCCGGATTGGCCTCGGCGCCTTTGGTACGCCAACATAGTGCAGATGGTGACAAATGCCCCCTGGCGTCTTCCGCTATGCGAAGATTTGCTGTCACAGGGACCCATCCTGCACCCTGCTTTACCCTCTCTGGCTTTGACGGCGTGGCTATTGAGTCCCAGGTGTTGAGGGATAGGGGCGTTTCTGACTCCGTGATCCCTACCATGCTTAAGGCGCGCAAGGGTACTTCGCGCAAGGTATATCATTGCACCTGGAAGGCTTATATTGCCTGGTGTGAGGCAGGGGGTGGATCCCCCGCTCTTATGTTGTGGCCCGGGTGCTGATATTCTTGCATTAAGGCCTGGATAACAAATTGGCATTGAGTACAGTCAAGGGTCAGATCTCGGCTCTGGCGATTCTTTTTCAACACCCTTTAGCGTCACATTCGTTGATATGTACATTTGTACAGGGTGTACGCCATGTGGCTCCTCAGGTGCAGTCGCCTTTGGCACAGTGGAATTTGAATTTGGTACTTTCTGTACTGCAGAGACCGCCATATGAGAAAATCAGGGATATTCCCTTACAATTGCTGTCACAATTGGCTTTCTTGGTGGCCATTACATCCGCTAAGTGGGTGTCTGACTTGGCGGCGTTGTCATGTAGGTCTCCCTACTTGGTCCTTCATAAGGATAAGGCGGTCCTGCGACCTTCACGTTCGTTCCTACTGAAGGTGGTTTCCTCTTTTCACATTAATGAGGATATTGTTTTCCCTTCTTTATGTCCGCACCCGTCGCATCCCAAGGAGGTTGAGTTGCATTCTCTGGATGTCGTGAGGGCTTTGCGGGTGTATTTGGTGGCTACAGCTTCTTTTCGGAAGTCTGATGCGTTCTTTGTACTGACGGAAGGCCCGCGCAAAGGGTTGGCGGCCTCGTTGGCTACTGTCTCCTGTTGGATCAGACAGACCGTGACCCATGCGTATACTGTTCGGGGCAAAGTCCCCCCTTTTCCAGTCACAGCTCATTCCACCAGGGCAGTTGGCACTTCCTGGGCTTTTAGACACCAGGCTTCGGTGTCCCAGGTGTGCAAGGGGGCTACTTGGGCCTTGGTGCACACTTTTCTTAAGTTTTACAAAGTTGATGTGTCAGCATCCGCGGATGCTGCTTTTGGCCGTAAAGTTTTAAGGTGGCAGTGTAGGCGCAGCTGGCGCCTCCTGAGAGGATTCTGTTGGGTACAGTTGTTATTGTTTACCCACCCCTCTTGAATGACACTGCTTTGGGACATCCCCACTTGTCAATGAAGGGCTGCGTCTGTCAGTGAACGTAGGAGAAAATAAGATTTTATTAAGAACTTACCGTAAAATCCTGTTCACTGACAGATGCAGCACCCGCCCCTCTGTGTTGCGTTTGTACGGCTTGTTACAAACTGATGTGCTATGCAGAGCTAGGGGGTTATATGCTGGAGTGAGGACGGCCCCCTGGGAGGGGTCAGCTTGCTTTTTTTCTATTTGCCTAGTCTACTCCTAGTAGGATGTGCATAAACCCCACTTGATAATGAAGGGCTGGCCTGGCTGGGGGAAGGGAGTGATCACGGCTTCCATATACAGGAAGCCTGTAATCACAGCCCTTCCCCCCTTTGAGAACGGAGATCCGTGTTTACTTACATGGACCTCCATTCTCTCACTGCAGGGGGGCCACCGCGGGTAGCCGGCGGCGATCGAGTCCGCCCTACCCGCTCCCTGGCCCCCCCCCCTGGACACAGTGAGCGTGTCTCCAGCGGCGCACGCGCGCTCAAAGCACTAGTTATCGCAGCACGGCGGTTTGCGATAACGAGCCACTCTTTCTCCATCAGACTGCGGTCGGCAAGTGGTTAAAGGAGAACACCAGCCAAAGCTCGTTTGGCTTGTCATCTTCTATGGAGCACAGGAGTCCAATTATTTTTGAACCCAAGTTACCTGTACAGCAGAGGCCTTAAAAATCTGTTCTGTGCTGAGATCACAGATGTCCATCCAGGAAATGCGTTATCATGACAATGAAGTCTGGATCCGCCAAGTGCCTGGATGGACACCTGTCTTAGGCTCTCAGCAAGTCTCTGAAAGCCTGATACTGGCCCTCCACGCCCCTCCATAGCTCAGTGCTCCAGTGAGAGTGGGGAAGCAGAGAGGAGTGCTGCTGATTGTCATTCAGCTCTCCATTCGGAGAGCTTGGAGAAACATGTCATCAAAGAATGGCTCTCAGTGTAGAGGCGGTGGGGGACAGATGCAGTATTGGACCAATGCTGCATCCACCAAGGTAATTATAAATGTTGAAAAATAATAAAAGCTTTACCTATCTTAATTATGCAAGGTACAACTGTGAATGATGCAAAGCTATGTGATGCTGAAAATGCAGCAAATCATGCGCTTTTCCTGTACTACATTATAATCACGTCATTAATGTAATCTGTTGTGGTTGTCAATTCTATCATGAATCAACAAAAATATATACAAAAATTCATACTGAATGCACAAATGGCCCTGAACCCACACTGATAGACAAGTCAACTTTCTACATCAGCTGAACTCGCACCATTTCAAGTCTTTAGCATTTTGAAAATAAATCAAGAATAGTTGTTTATTTGCAAATGATGACTCTCTCTCTCCCCTATTCTTTATAGTTTCCAACCAATACAGCAGAGTGGATGGAAGAGGGACAAAAATGTCATGAGCAATGGAACTTCCCAAACTGTAGTGGTGCAATCGATGGGAAGCATGTGAGGATTACACCACCTCCAAAGTCTTGGTCATACTTCTACAATTATAAAGGCTTTTTTAGTATCATTATGCTAGCTATCGTGAATACAAACTATGAATTCATGTATATGGATATAGGGAAAAACAGTCGCAACTCTGATGGATAGAACACACTAAGTTTTATCAGCTCCTACAGAGTGGATCCCTGAATCTTCCTACTCCCAATGAAACCTCTGAAGGTCTTAATTTTGTCTTCGTTGCAGACGATGCATTTTCATTGGAGACCACCTCCTCAAGCCCTTCCCCATGAGGAACATGACCAGAGAATTTTTAATTATAGTTTGTCCAGGGCACGAAGAGTAGTTTAAAATGCATTCGGGATACTTGCCAACCGTTGCCGCATTTTCCAAACAACAATCAGTCTGGCATTATATAAAATAGACAGTCTGGTACTGTGTTGTTGTATTTTGAGCTATTCTCTTTGCAGACATGCAGAGGCCTACATTTCAGGTGTGCCGTCTGAAAATCCTACTGACAGAGCAGCAGCTATTCCAAACCAATCTGTGTGTGGTAATACTAATGCCACCATGAATGCATTAACACCAAGGCTGCCAACCCAAAGTGCCCATCAATGCAGGATGGATTATTTGAATTATTTTGTTGGTCGGGGGGGGCTGTGTCCTGGCAGAATGACATGTAAAAACTATACAACATAATCTAAACAAAAATTATTTTGATTGTATTCCTATTAACCACTTCAGCCCCGGAAGGTATTCCAGCTTTAGGACCGGAGACATTTTTGCGATTCAGCGCTGCGTCGCTTTAACTGAAAATCGCACGGTCGTGCGACGTTGTACCCAAACGAAATTTGCGTCCTTTTTTTCCCACAAATAGAGCTTTTTTTGGTGGTATTTGATCACCGCTGCGTCATTTCTGATCGCCGCTATAAACAGAAGAAGAGAGACAATTTTGCAAAAAAACCCAAATTTCTTACTTTTTGCTAAAGTACAAATCCAAAAAAAAAATATAAAAAAACATTTTTTTCATCGGTTTTGGCCGATTTATATTCTTCCTCATATTTGTGATAAAAAAAATCGCAATCGGCGTTTATTGATTGGTTTGCGCAAACGTGGTCGCGTTTACGGACGATGAGAATTCATTTTTGGGGTTTTTATTTTTTTTTATTTTTTACTATTAGTGGCAGCGATCTGCGATTTTTAGCGGTACTGCGATATTTCAGCGGACATGTCGGACCATTTTGACACTTTTTTGGGACCATTGGCATTTATACAGCGATCAGTGCTATAAAAATGCACTGATTACTGTGTAAATGCCATTGGCAGTGAAGGGGTTAACCTGCAGGGGGCGCTCTAAGGGTTAACTATGTTCCCTGGGTGTGTTCTAACTGTGGGGGGACTGCCCTAGCTGGGGAAGGGAAGTGGTCATAGCCTCCATGTACAGGAAGGCTGTGATCACAGCCCCTCCCCCTTCACAGAACGGAGGTCCGTGTTTACTTACACGGACCTCCGTTCTTTCACTTCGCGGGTGGCCGGCGGAGATCGACTCCGCCGCACCCGCTCCCTTGCCCCGGCCGCCAGATCGTGCACAGTGAGTGCGCGGGCGCGCCGTCAGCGGCGCGCGCACGCTCACTGTGCACGATCTGGCGGCTGCCGTCATATGACGGCAATTCGCCTTACAGAGCCACTTCCGATCGGCGGTCGGCAAGTGGTTAAATAAAAATTCAAAACGTGTATGCTTCTATATTGTAGCTTGAATATTGATAATGTTAATTGTTAAACAATTCACATCCTCAGTCTTGTTTTATTGTCAGACCTTTGTACATTGTGATGATCTATAATTTATATTTAAAAAAACTTTTTTTTTGTTTGTTTTATTAATCCATTGAATGTATTAATATAATAATACATCAGTGATCAGAAGCCACCCTCAGCCCATCTAATACTTACCTAATCCCATCTCTATCCAGTAATGTTGCAGGAGTGTCTTTGCCACGTGATATTCTCCCTCCTCAATGGCTGAGATGATAGCAGGGGGCCCTTGACTCATGCTGAATATAATCAAATGCTGTGAGCCAACGGGCAGTGAGAGGGAGTAGGGCCAGATTGCCGCTCCATGTCAGAATTAACACAGTGAATTGCGGCATGCCTAGGGGGCACTCAAATCAAAAATATTTTGAATGGGCTTCTTCGATCAGCTGTAGGAGATACAAAGTGCATCATTTTGCATCTCCCCAAATGTATCTTATAATTTTTTAGTCAAAAAATGTAAATAATTATACATATATTGGTTGTACATTCCACATAATTGGTGCAAGCCATTACGGATTCGTACTGTGTGCAGCCGTCGCTTTAATAACATGGTCACACTATAATGAAGTCATCATAGAGGGACGGCCGAATGACGCATGCCCAGTGCACTGGCTGTTCGTTGACGAGTTATCGCTTGCGTGCACGAAAGACCGCTGCTTTAACAACCGACCCCAGCCTACCGATTATATTTGACCCGGAACGTCACTAGGAACGAAGGGAACATTGAGTTCAACAAGAATTTCAATGATAATAATAGATGGGGAAAATATTATTCAGAGTGTATCTATTTTATTTTGCAGATATCATGCCAGACAAATTTACCTCACCAGATTTCTTACCTCAATTTATTGAGATGTTTAGGCAGCTGCCCTGTTTATGGAAGATAACTTAAAAAGATTATTCTAACAGGGATAAAAAGCATGAGGCCAAAAATAACTTCTTGAACTATGTAACGTGTGGCCAAATCCAACCCTGGAATATGTGACAAATAAAATGGCAAAATTGAGAACGGGCTTTAAAAAAGAACTGAATAAAACTTGCGAATCCCAAAAGTCTTGTGCAGGAACAGATGACATTTATGTACCACGGCTGTGGTATTTAGATTGTTTGCCTTTTCTAACAGAACAGGTGGATGCTAAAGTATCAATCTGCACTCTCCAAGACACATCCGTTGAATCTCCAGAGCTCAGGTCACTTGATGAGGACCAGGACACTATTGAGGAAATACCCAGATCACATGTTAGTGTATAATGTTCAATTTGACGTATAATCGAACATTGGTTTGGTAAAGTGGAATGACAGCCATTTTGGTGTTTAACAACGCAAACATACCTGTCCTATTGTCCAGCATAGCGGCCTTCTATATCCCACCTTTTCTTTTTTGCCGCCATCACTACTATGGGCAACCTGTTGTGACAGTTTACATATTATAACTTTTATATTTTTTGTGGCCTGAAGGAATTTCTCCAGAATTAATAGGGATATCAGAAAAAAAAATCTGTCAATGTTATTGATGTAACATTTTTTTTTTAAACAGCAAGATCCAGAAACCAATGAGGGAATTGTAATGCCTATGCCTGTCAGTACATCCTACAGTAGGATCAAAAGACAGAACATTGATGCTGCTACATAATCATTCCTAAACACGGCTGCAAATGCACTACAGAGCAAGGCAGATGAATTGGATGGCCTTGGAGTGATAACTGCCAGCAAACACAGGAAATTGGCAGAGATGCTGGTATTAGAGGTGCTGCAGAAAGAGTTCAGAGGAGAACTGACTAGGAGGACCAAGTTGATTGAGGACCCACAGCCAGTACATTCACAACCCTTGCATTATTCTCAACCATCAAACCAACATGCAGCACAGTGGCATTACTCAGCTGGTCAGGGCCAGAGTTCACAATGAGCCCCTGATTTAAATTACACCCACCTATAATTTTTTTAAGTGGAGGGGAGGTTGTGTATTAGTGCAAGGTTTAATATTCTTTTTTTTTTTTTATCTAAATGTATTCAAAAGATCTATTGTCAATGTTAAAAATTATTTTGTTTGAAATAGTTTAAAATGAATTATACTTTACTTGAATAATTTTGGTTGAATTTAAATAAAACCTATAGTATAATATTTTAAGTACATACTTTGATCTTCAATTGACTTTTTCATTTGAAGTAATAAGTAAAAATTAAAAATAAAAATTAGATATACTTTTTACATACATATCTCTCCAAAGATCTAATTATATATATATATATATATATATATATATATAATGTATTTAGATCTTTGGAGAAATATGTCGATCTATGTATATGAATAAAAAAATAATATATGTACTATGAAACAGTAAAAATACTTCAAGTATATATTATTTTACTTACATCAAAATTTTTTATTGTCATATGGCAAACGATAATTTTAACCACCTCAATACTAGGCACGAAAACCCCTTTCCTGTCCAGGCCATTTTCTCTTACGTTCACTGACAGACACAGCCCTTCTTATAACACATGGGGTTTATGCTCATATTACTAGGAGTAGACTAGGCAAAGAAAACAAATGCATAGGTTGGCCCCTCCCAGGAGGCCGTCCTCACCTTAGCATATAACCCCCTGCTAGACAATAGCATATCAGTTTTTATTGCCTAGTGCCAGGAGTTAGACCTGGTTCCGTATGGGATCTGCGGTCTTCTGAGGCTTTTTCTGATGAAGACTGCTATCAAGAAGCCGGCTGGTGGTATAGAGGATACCTAGAATCCAAAAACTTTCCCCAGTCCAGCCAACGTCTGTGCGAGCTACCCTTAGCTTTGGCGGGGTCACGCCGCATAGGGCCCATTCCGTGCGGGCTGCCAGTGGCTGATCCCACTTGTGACCAGTGACTGGTTTTGTGCCTGGCCAGCAGCATCCCTCTCCGTGGGGAGGAAAGCCTGCTCCGGGTGGCTACCTGCTGCACCCGTTGGAATGGTGAGTGAACCCCTCTTCCGTCCTAGGGGCGCAGAGAGTGGGCACCTGGGCTTATTAGTGGGGACACACTGGGGTTGTCATCTCCCGTTCCCCCCACTCCCCCCCGCAGTACCGCATACCGCACTGACCGTTTGGGCATTCGGTGATTCGCCACCATCCATGGTGGATCACCGTTCGTTCGCCGCTACCGCGCCATTTTGCCATAGCTCGGCATGTTTGTGATGGCAGCAGCCATTTTCCTGTAGCCCATGCGGTTTTCAGCTTGTCCTCTGGCGGCCCCCAGTGTTTTTTCTCGGTAATACAGGAAGTGATAAAAGCAGCAGAGGCACTTCCACCTTTGCTTGGAAAGCATGGCTGACAGACGCGGCGGTGCAGGCTCTTGAAGTGGAGTGTTTTTCATTGCTCATTCCGGTCACATCGCCGAGGCATCAAAACAGCAAGTATAGCTGGCTTTCCCTGGGTGCTGGTAGCGGTGGGTACAATCCTTCCGGGTCTCCCTGGCTAATTGGTAGGGTAGAGGTGGTGGTCACACAGTGGGGGTGCCGGAAGTCTGGGATGTCAGAGGCCGGCAGTGCTATGGCAGGGATACCTGCGGAGCAACAATCCACGCCGGGGTCCCTGATGTCCTTGCAACAGCTGAGGGCAGTATTTGGTGAATTTTTTCCCCGGGCGGGTTTGGACCCAATTCCGGGGGGCCCCAAAAAATGCCCGCCCCCCGTCATTCTTTGGGGGAGGATTCAGAACCAGAGAGCGCCTCGGTGTTCACAGGAACCCCCGTAGAGCTATCGGAGGGTGAACTGATACCCTCAGACGGTGAAGATGCAGAGGGGGCTTCATTATCGCACGACAAAACGATAGTGACTGCTCTGGTCATTGATATTTGCGAGTCCATGCGGCTTGACCAAGCAGGGGAGTCGCATGAGGCCGCATATATTTGTGGGTCGCTTAAGCCCCCTAGGTCCCCCAGGGCCTACCCTTATGATCAGGTTTTTGAGCAGGTGGTGTTCAAGGAATGGCTGCGGCCACAAAATTCCTTTGCTTTGCCCAAACACTTTGCTGTTCGTTATCCCTTTGAGGATAGTTTCACTAAGAGGTGGGCTTCCCCAGCAGTGGACCCACCGGTGGCCCGTCTGAATAAGGCAACGACCATTCCCTTGGAGGGGTCTCCGCCTTTTAAAGAGGCGGCTGATCGCCGCACAGAGGCAGTGTCTAAGGCACTGTTCTTGTTGGCTGGGTCAGCCATGCGTCCAGCTCTGGCAGCTGCTATGGCGGCGCAATCTCTTCTCGAGTGCGCTACCGCATTACACTCCAGTTTGACTTGTGAGGGTGCGCAGGCTGAGCCGCAATGAGCATAAAACTTGGAAGAGGGTCTCCACTACCTATGCGATACTGCATTGGACCTGCTTCCCATGCTGTCAAAAATGTCTGTTTTTGCGGTTGTTATCAGGCGGGTGTTGTGGCTCTGCTCTTGGTCAGGCGACCAGTCATCGAAGAGAGCTCTTACGGATCTCCCCTTTCAGGGAGGGCGTTTGTTTGGCCCACAATTGGATGAAATCATTAAGGATTTCACGGGGGAAAAGAGTACTTTTCTTCCGGAGCCAAAACGGGGGGATTTTCGCCGTAGGCAGGGCCCGGTCTCTTCAGGCCAGAAAAAGTTTTTTCATGCACCCGGCTCAGCGGGTAAGGGCTTCAAGTCCGGTAAGGCTTCCGCTGGGCCCAGTAAAAGGCCCTGGCAACGTAAGTCTGAAAAACAAAGGATAAGTCAGCCTCCGTATGATGGGTTACTGGGGTTCGCAGACGGGTGGTCTGCCCGCATCACCGATCGGTGGGTGCTGGAGGTAGTGTCCTTCGGGTACAGGATAGAGTTCATCTCTCTACCCCCAGAAAGGTTCTTCCCTTCGAACTTAAGACTCCCTCAAGGGTTCGGGAGGCGCCTCTAGGCGCCGTTCGGGCGCTTGCCGAACAGGGGGTGATTGAACCGGTACCCGCGATGGAAAGGTTACACAGGTTTTACTCAAACCTCTTTGTGGTGCCCAAAAAGGGCGGTGTCAGGCCAGTTCTGGACCTGAAGGCACTAAACTGCTTTGTAAAGACAAAAAGATTCAGGATGGAGTCCATCCACTCAGTCGTGGCCGCCCTGCACCAAGGATATCAAGGACGCGTATCTCCACGTTCCAGTTTGTCACAGACACCAGCGTTTTCTACGCTTCGCGGTGGGGGATCTGTATTACCAGTTTGTGGCACTTCCCTTCGGTCTGGCTTCGGCTCCCCGAGTGGTCACCAAGGTGGGGGCCCCGATGCTGGCGCTGTTGAGACAGAGAGAGCAGAGTCGGCTGCAGCTCTGGAGGAGAACGTGATTATCACGGTGTCCACGTCAAAGCGTTTGGTTGGCTAATCAACCTGCAGAAGTCGAAGTTGACTCCATCCTGCCGTCTGGAATACCTGGGTCTGATTCCGGACACGGTGCAGGCAAGGGTGTTTTTACCGCCAAACAAGCTCCTGACACTACAGGCAGCAGTGCGAACCCTGTTATCATGCCGGTGGTCCTCCTTACGGTTCTGTATGCGAGTGTTGGGGCTCATGGTGTCATCTTTCGAAGCAATACCTTACGCCCAGAGTCACACTCGGCTCCTGCAGAAGACGATTTTGTCACAATGGGACAAATCCCCCCTATCCCTAGACAGACTGATCAGGTTGGATCATCAGTCCCGAGGATCCTTGATTTGGTGGATTTGGGCTCCAGCCCTCAAATTGGGAAAATGTTTCCTCCCCCTCAATTGGTCGATAGTAACGACGGATGCCAGCCTATCGGGCTTGCGAGGGGTCCTGGGTCAGTTCTCTGCCCAGGGCCGTTGGTCAGCTCAGGAAGCTTGCCTTCCGATAAATGTACTGGAACTAAGAGCGATCAGACTCTGTCTATCCCGTTGGTTACGAGGCCACCCTGTCCGGGTTCAGTCGGACAATGCCACGGCTGTGGCATATGTGAACCATCAGGGCGGAACAAGAAGCTCGGCAGCAGCTGCGGAGGCGGCTCTGATCCTGCGATGGGCAGAACTTCACGTTCCAGCACTCTCCGCAATCTACATTCCAGGCGTGGAAAACTGGCAGGCGGACTTTCTCAGCCGCCGGACTCTGGATCAGGGGGAATGATCCCTACATCCAGAAGTGTTCCGCCAGATTTGCCTCAAATGGGGCGCGCCAGAGGTGGACCTCATGGCCTCCAGATTCAATCACAAGGTACAGACCTTTGTGTGCAGATCAAGAGATCCGTTGGCAGTCGCCACGGACGCACTGGTAGCACCCTGGGGTCGGTATCGGCTACTGTACGTCTTTCCTCCTCTGAAGCTTCTGCCGCGGGATCTGCGCAGGATAGAAGCAGAGGAAAGCCCAACAATCCTGGTAGCTCCGGATTGGCCTCGGCGTCCTTGGTACGCCGATGTGGTACGGATGGTGGCAGATATCCCGTGGCGTCTTTCGCTTCGCGAAGACCTACTGTCTCAGGGACCCATCTTGCACCCTGCTTTACCCTCGCTGGCTTTGACGGCCTGGCTATTGAGTCCCAGGTGTTGAGGGATAGAGGTGTCTCTGACTCCATGATCCCTACTATGATTGAAGCACGCAAGTGTACTTCACGTAAGATTTATCATAGGGCCTGGAAGGCCTATATTGCCTGGTGTGAGGCGGGTGGTTGGAATCCCCGCTCTTATGCGGTGTCCAGGGTGCTGACTTATTTGCAGCAGGGACTGGACAAGAACCTGCCGTTAAGTACGCTTAAGGGTCAGATTTCGGCTCTGACTGTTCTTTTTCAACGACCCTTGGCGTCACATTCGTTGATCCGTACATTTGTACAGGATGTACGTCATGTGGCTCCTCGAATACGGTCGCCTTTGGCGCCGTGAGATTTTAATCTGGTGCTCTCTGTCCTACAGAAGCCACCATATGAGAAGATTAGGGACATTCCCTTGCAATTATTGTCGCAGAAAGTGGCTTTCTTGGTGGCTGTTACATCCGCTAGGCGGGTGTCTGAGTTGGCAGCGTTATCCTGCAAGTCACCTTACTTGGTCCTTCATAAGGACAAGGCAGTTTTGCGACCTTCCCCTTCTTTCCTTCCGAAGGTGGTTTCTTCTTTTCATTTGAATGAGGATATTGTTCTTCCCTCATTGTGCCCGCACCCGTCGCATCCCAAGGAATTTGATCTGCATTCTTTGGATGTGGTGAGGGCTTTGCGGGTGTATTTTTTTTCTACAGCTTCCTTTCGGAAGTCTGATCCTTTATTCGTGCTGAAGGAAGGTTTGCGCAAAGGCATGGCGGCCTCGTCAGCTACCATTTCTCATTGGATTAGGAAGACCGTGACTCATGCATATGAGGTTTGGGGCAAGATTCCCCCTTTCCCAGTCACGGCTCATTCCACCAGGGCAGTTAGTATTTCCTGGGCTTACAGACACCAGGCTTCGGTGTCTCCGGTGTGCAAAGCGGCTACTTGGGCTTAAGTGCACACGTTTACTAAGTTTTACAAAGTGGATGTTTCAGCATCTGCGGATGCTGCTTTTGGCCGCAAAGTTTTGCAAGCGGCAGTGTAGGCGCGACCGGCGCCGCCTGAGAGGGCTTGTTTGGTTGGGTACAGTTGTTATAGTTTACCCGCCCCTCTTGATCGACACAGCTTCGGGACGTCCCCACGTGTTATAAGAAGGGCTGCGTCTGTCAGTGAACGTAAGAAAAAAAGGGATTTTATTATAACTTACCGTAAAATCCTTTTCTCTGAGTTCACTGACAGACGCAGCACCCACCCCTCTGTTGACTTTGTACGGCTTGTTACGAACTGATATGCTATTGTCTAGCAGGGGGTTATATGCTAAGGTGAGGACGGCCTCCTGGGAGGGGCCAACCTATGCTTTTGTTTTCTTTGCCTAGTCTACTCCTAATAATATGAGCATAAACCCCACGTGTTATAAGAAAGGTTGCGTCTGTCAGTGAACTCAGAGAAAAGGATTTTACGGTAAGTTATAATAAAATCCCTTTTTTCAGCTTTCAGCGCTATCACGCTTTGAATGACAATTACTCAGTCATGCAACACTGTACCATATGAAATTTGCGGCCTTTTTTTCACACAAATAGAGTTTTCTTTTGGTGGTATTTAATCACTATGGTTTTTGTTTTATTTTTTTGTGCGATAAAAAAAAAAGATTGAAAATTTTGTGAAAAAATGCCTTTTTCTTTGTTTCTGCCATGACATTTTGCAAATTAGTAATTTTTCTTTGTAAATTTTGGCCAAAATTTTTACTGCTACCTATCTTTGGTAAAAATAACCCAAAAAAGTGTATATTATTTGGTCCTTGTAAAAGTTATAGAGTCTACAAGCTATGGTGCCAATCACTGAAAATTGATCACACCTGATATACTGACGGCCTATCTCATTTCTTGAGACCCTAACAAGCCAGGAAAGTACAAATACCCCCTAAATTACCCCTTTTTGGAAAGTAGACATTCCTAGGTATTTAGTAAGAAGCATGGTGAGTTTTTTGAAGTTGTATTTTTTTTCCACAATTCTTTGTAACGGGTTATTTCTCACACACAGCATATGCATACCACAAATTACACCCCAAAATACATTCTACTACTCCTCCTGAGTATGGCGATATCACATGTCTGAGACTTTTTCACAGCCTAGCCACATACAGAGGCTCAACATGCAGGGAGCACCATCAGGTATTCTAGGGACATAAATTACACATCTAATGTCATGACCTATCACATTTTTGAAGGCCCTGGAGCACCAGGACAATGGAATTGCCCACAAAATGACCCCATTCTGGAAAGCGAACACCCCAACGAATAATCTATGAGGCATAATGAGTCTTTTGAACGGTTCATTTTTTTCCAGTAGTTTTTGGAAAATGTGGGAAAAAAATGAAAACTCATTTTTTTTTTACACAAAGTTGTCCATTTATAAGATATTTCCAACACATAGCATGTACATAGCAAAAATGGCACCCCAAAATACATTCTGCTACTCCTGAGTATGGCAATGCCAAATGTGTGAGACTTTTACAGGTGATGTTTACTCATGGGTGTGACGGTCACTGACAGGTGACGGGTGTCTGGAGGTGGTCACTGATGGGTGACAGATGACTGGTGGTGGTCACTGATGGATGACAGGTGACTGGTGATGGTCACTGATGGGTGACGAGCAGAGGTCACTGATGGGTGACGGGCGGAGTTCACCGATGGGTGACGGGTAGAGGTCACTGATGGGTGACGGGTGACTGGCGGTGGTCACTGATGGGTCCCAGGTGTCTGGTTGTGGTCACTGATGGGTGTCTGGTGGTGTTCACTGATGGGTGACAGGTGACTGGCGGTGGTCACTGATGGGTGCCGGGTGTCTGGTGGTGGTCACTGATGGGTGATGGGTGTCTGGTGGTGGTCACTGATGGGTGACGGGTGACTGGTGGTGGTCAATGATGGGTGACAGGTGACTGGCGGTGTTCACTGATGGGTGATGGGTGACTGGCGGTGGCCACTGATGGGTGACTGAGGGTGTCTGGCGGGGGTCACTGATGGGTGACTGGTCACGGTCACTGATGGGTGACTGGCGGGGGTCACTGATGGGTGATGGGTGACAGGCCACGGGTGACTGGCGGTGGTCACTGATGGGTGACAGGCCACGGTCAGTGTTGGGTGTCAGGCCACAGTCACTGATGTGTGGCGGTTGACACACCACGGTAACTGATGGGTGACGGGTGACACACCACGGTCACTGATGGGTGTCGGGTGACATGCCGCGGTCACTGACGGGTGACAGGTGACACACTGCGGTCACTGACGGGTGACAGGCCATGGTCAGTGACGGATGACAGGCCACGGTCACTGATGGGTGATGGGTGACATGCCACGGTGGGTGACGGGTGACAGGCCACGATCACTGACGGGTGATGGGTGACAGGTGCACTTTATGATGACAGGTGCACTTTATTGGGGCAGATGGGGTGACTGTTGGGAGACAGGTGCATTGGGGGGGCAGGGGTGAAGTGACAGGGTGTGTTTGTGTCACTGATCCTAGCTCTTCTCTCCTCACACTGGAAACTATGTGAGGAGAGAAGAGCTGGTAACAGTGAAGTTGCCACCCTATTTACATTACATGTGATCGGCTGATGACGTCCGCCCAGAACGAGAGCCGCACCGCTCCTGGGCGGTAGGCAAGTGGTTAATTTTTCTAAAAAAAAATGAAAAAAGTTATGCACATAAGAAATAGTTTATAGTAAAAATAAAGGAATTTTTACTCATGTAAATATTACATATATTTACAACATGTAATGTAGTGCAATGCACTAACACACAAAACCATAGTCATAATGCTTTTGTTGATGTGTGCTTGGAGTATTATTGCTTTATAAATCTAATACAGTTGTATGCAAAAGTTTAGGAACCCCTGACAATTTCCATGATTGGCATTTATAAATATTTTTGTGTTTGGATCAGCAATTTAATTTTGATCTATCAAATAACTGAAGAACACAGTAATATTTCAGTAGTGAAATGAGGTTTATTGGATTAACCGAAAATGTGCAATATGCATCAAACCGAAATTAGACAGGTGCATACATTTGGGCACCCTTGTCATTTTGTTGATTTGAATACCTTTAAATACTTAGCAATGATTAATTGGAACACAAAATTGGTTTGGTGAGCTCATTAAGCCTTGAACTTCATACACAGGTGCATCCAATTACGAGAAAAGGTATTTAAGGTGGCCAATTGCAAGTTGTTGTTGTTCCCTTTGACTCTCCTCTGAAGAGTGGCAACATGGGGGCCTCAAAACAATTCTCAAATGACCTGTAAACAAAGATTGTTCTACATTATGGTTTAGGGGAAGGCTACAAAAAGTTAGCGCAGAGATATAAGCTGTCAGTGTCCACTTTGAGGAACATAGTGAGGAAATGGAAGACCACAGGCACAGTTCTTGTTAAGTTCAGAAGTGGCAGGCCACATAAAATATTGGCGAGGCGAAGGATGGTGAGAACTGCCAAAAACAGCCCACAGACCACCTCCAAAGACCTACAACATCAACTTGCTGCAGATGGTGTCACTGTGCATCTTTCAACAGTTCAGCGCACTTTGCACAGGGAGAAGCTGTATGGGAGAGTGATGCAAAAGAAGCCTTTTCTGCACACGAGTCGATTGAGGTATGCAAACGCACATTTGGACAAGCCAGCTTTATTTTGGAATAATGTGCTGTGGACTGATAAAACAAAGATTGAGTTATTTGGTCATAATAAGGGGCTTTATGCATGGCGGCAAAAGAACACAGCGTTCCAAGAAAAACACTTGCTACCCTAAGTAAAATTTGGTGGAGGTTCCATCGCGCTGTGTGGCCAGTGACGATACTGGGAATCTGGTTAAAGTTAAGGGTCGCATGGATTCCATTCAATATCAGCAGATTCTTGAGAATAAAGTTGAGGAATCAGTCACAAAGTTGAAGTTATGCCGAGGCTGGATATTTCAACAAGACAACGACCCAAAACACTGCTCAAAATCTACTCGGCATTTATGCAGAGGAACAAGTACAATGTTCTGGAATGGCCATCTCAATCCCCAGACCTGAATATCATTGAACATCTGTGGGGTGATTTGAAGTGGGCTGTCCATGCTCGGCAAACATCAAACCTAACTGAACTGGAGATGTTTTGTAAGCAGGAATGGTCCAAAATACATTCATCCAGAATCCAGACACTCATTACAGGCTATAGGAAGCATCTAGAGGCTGTTATTTCTGCTAAAGGAGACTCTACTAAATATTGATGTGATTTTTCTGTTGGGGTGCCCGAATTTATGCACCTGTCTAATTTCGTTTTGATGCATATTGCACATTTTCTGTTAATCCAATAAACCTCATTTCACTACTGAAATATTACTGTGTCCTTCAGTTATTTCATATATCAAAATGAAATTGCTGATCCAAACACCCAAATATTTATAAATGACAATCATGGAAATTGTCAGGGGTTCCTAAACTTTTGCATACACCTGTAGTTAACAATTTTTGAGGTAGAGAACAAAATACCCACTGAAAGGTTCCAGAATTGAATGCAGTATCATTATTATGAATGGCAAATTGAGATATTCTAACTTGAGGCATAATGTAAGAATATTGATAATTTCAAGAATCAAAAGCATTTATTTAGGCATAATTTTGTGAGGTGGATTTTATTAGTAGAAAATACTGTGGTAATAGGAAAGGATCCATTTCTGGAAGACTTTGCATCAACATAATCCACATTGCTAAAACAGTTGATATGGTTGGTGTAGGGCAGAGTTTCTCAACCCGTGGTAGGCGTACCCCTAGAGGTACGTGCACCACGGGCAGGGGGTACGCCAGCTGTGTGGGGGCAGGGTGCCAGTTGCTGCTCTGATGCTGGGTAAAGGGTTTTATGTAGCGCCAGCTTGCTGTATACAGTCGCCGCTACACAGTACTACAATTGCAGAGCTGCCCGCAGCAGAGCGGTGAGTGTGCTTCACACATTCTTCCCCCGACAGGAGCTTCCTGTCAGGATGTCGCTCTGAGGCTGGGAGCAGGGGATGGAAGAGGAGTGCTGCCTCTGTTCGGAGCGTCCACTGAGATGGACAAGTGAGTGAGCAGAGGCTGATAACACTGCAGTGTTATCTGTGCTCTGCAATGCTGAACTTTTTTTTTTTGAAGGGGGGAGGGGTTAATCTACAATGCATTTGTAATATGCAGCATGGAAGGGGTAAATGTATTGCCATTGGTTACTGATGCATTAGTGACCAGTAGCAGTTAATTAACCCTTTTGTGCTGCTTTAGTGGCAGTGTTAATTAATCCCTTTATGGTGCAGCATGAAGGGGTTAATAAACACTGACACTGGTGTCACTAATGCAGCACAAAGGAGTTATTGTCACTGGTCAGTAATGCATCAGTAACCATTGGCAATGCATTAACCCCTTCCATGCTGCATATTACAAATGTGGCTGCATTGCTGGTACTGATTAGGCTGCAATGCTGGGCACTGATCAGGCTGTATTGCTGAGCACTGATCAGGCTGCAATGCTGGGCACTGATCAGGCTGCAATGCTGGGCACTGATCAGGCTGTATTGCTGGGCACTGATCAGGCTGCAATGCTGGGCACTGATCAGGCTGCATTGCTGGGCACTGATCAGGCTGCATTGCTGGGCACTGATCAGGCTGCATTGCTGGGCACTGATCAGGCTGCATTGTTAGGCACTAATCAGGCTGCAATGCTGGGCACTGGTCAGGCTGCATTGCTAAGCACTGATCGGGCTCCAATGCTGGGCACTGATCAGGCTGCAATGCTGGGCACTGGTCAGGCTACAATGCTGGGCACTGGTCAGGCTGCAATGCTGGGCACTGGTCAGGCTGCATTGCTGGGCACTGATCAGGCTGCATTGCTGGGCACTGGCAAGGCTGCGTTTGATGGGCACTGGCAAGGCTGTGTTTGATGGGCACTGGCAAGGCTGCATTTGATGGGCACTGGCAAGGCTGCATTTGATGGGCACTGGTAAGTCTGCATTTGATGGGCACTGGTAGTCTGCATTTGATGGGCACTGGCAAGGCTGCATTGGTGGGCACTGATCAGGCTGCATTTGATGGGCACTGATGAGGCTGCATTTGATGGGCACTGGTAAGGCTGCATTGGTGGGCACTGATGAGATTGCATTTGATGGGCAATGGTGAGGCTGCATTGAGGGCACTGCTGAGGCTGCATTGATGGACACTGGTGAGGCTGCATTGATGGGCACTGGTGAGGTTGCATTGATGGGCACTGGTGAGGCTGCATTTGATGATGACTTTGCACACAAACAAAAACCATCACAAACACACACAGAAATCATCACAAACACATACTGACATTACACACACACAGAAACCACGACACCCAAGCAGTAGAAATTGCTTTCTTGAGACAGGGGTACTTAGGAATTTTTTTTAGATCTGCAGGGGTACTTCACCGTAAAATGTTGAGAAACACTGGTGTAGGGCATTGATGGTGAAACTTGGCACCATTGATGTTTTGAAAATGAATTCCCCATGATACTTTTGTACACTACAGAGTATGCATTGAATAAAAGGATATGTAGTTCCATAAAATCAAACGTGCCAAGGTTCACCAACAATGGTCTATGAATTTGTGAAACCTTTTAGTGGTATACATCATTGCACACAAACACAAAAATTTCAAATCTAACAATGACGCAGGGCATGGCTCACACTGCAGTGAATTCTGAGATCGAATGTGACTCACAACACAATACAGTGAAAAAAAAAACTTTTAGATCAATGTGTGATGCGATTTCAGCAATACTGGCTGAATAATAATTGCCTTGTAACAAAACTTGAACAGGACACTTTTTTTGCTCCACAGAAGAATCGGATCATATGGGTGTTTACACCCATGTGATCTGATTCCTTACAAGTTAGCTGTTTGCAATGCGATATGTGAAAGGATTTTGGAGTGTCATGAATTTTCTATTGACACTCCACATACTTCGCATATGGCAGTGTGAACTGCCTGTGAGTTGGGTGCGATGTGGGAACCTGCAGTGGATTCACAATGTTCCCGCATTGCAGCATTATGAACCGAGCCAATGCAGTTAAGTGCTGAAAAATTTTTTTAGAATTTGTTACAAACTGTACACTTTAAACCAAAAAAAAAAAAAAAACTTGTTAGCAATTAGAATTTGCTTGTGAGATCAATGAAATCCTTCAATCTGCGTTGGAGTGTAGCAGCAGATTCTTTAATTTTCTGACGTTCTCCACAACACTGCAATATATCCATCTAAAGATGGGAAAATTGTAGCACTATCCACCACATGACCTGTTGAAAGGAATGGTAATAAAGAATAAAACCTTGAAGAAAATAAACAGAATGATCAAATAGATAAATATTGCAACTTAAGTGTGCAGGACACATGAGTAATATTTTCTTCCTTTGAGATTGAAGGATTTTCCTCATCAAATAAAGCTGTGATATCAACCAAGTCAAGTTTTATGTTGCTTTCACAAGGGGAATGCTCCAATAACTCTAGTCCAGAGTCTTGATTTATTTATTTATTTATTTTTTTCAAATATCTATATCAGGCTTCCATTACATCATTGTGGAAAATCACTTTAATTTTCATTATTTTTACTTTTTATTATACTCGTTTTAAAAACACTAACATCCGCATTTCCCCTTCCCTCTCTATGTCTCTCTATGTCTTTCTTTTTCTCCAGGAACCTCTATCTCCTTTAATCCCCTCTCCCCCTCCCTTTCCCTCCGCCCACCTCCCTCAGCCCTCCCCCCTAATTATTTTCTTATTGTTCTATAATTGACCTGTATTCATCCGATTCTTTGAATTCTATCCACTTTCCCCATATACTCATATATCTTTCCAAGTTGTCCTCTCCCCTATATATGGTTTCTTCCATGGACCTCATCCACTCAATCCTTTCCACCCACTCCTTCATTGTTGGGGCTTCTGGAGCTTTCCACAATCTCGGGACCAGGCCCTTAGCTGCATTAAGGAGGGCCGGGACTAACGTCTTTTTATACTGCCTTATTGAGGTTTTTGTGGCATGAAATAGGCATTCCCATGGCTCTTCTTTGACTTATATTCCAGAGATACTCCTAATCTTCTCCACAATCTCTTTCCAATATTTCCTTATCTTTGGGCATTCCCACCATAGGTGCGCTAGAGTACCCACCTTCTCACACCCTCTCCAACAGTTCTGTGAGTTTTCTGTTCCTACCTTTCTCATCCTCTGTGGCCCTAAGTACCATCTTGCTATCAGCTTATAATTCATCTCCTTTGTTCCTTGATCTCTTGCAGAGGAGCTAATCAGGGCGAGAATCTTCTTTTTTTTTTTCCCCCTCACCCTCCGGGATATTACCCAGTTCTCCCTCCCATCTCGCTAGGTAGGGTGGATCTCCTGGATCCACTTCATTAACCTCTACAGGTCCGCGCTATTGACAAAAGACGTCAACAGCGCGGACCTGAAAATCCGGGTGGACGTCCATGGACGTCCGCCCCTTTACACGCCCCCTGCGCGCAATCCCGGTGTCTCCTACTCTTTCCAT